>CP092098.1:3062500-3240000 GCA_029203775.1 Neoneuromus ignobilis | reverse complement strand
CTTTCTAAATACCATGTTGGAATGATTGTTGTTGAATTTATTAATGATGAAATACATATTACTATATTATATCTACACTATATTACATTATTACACTTTGTATATCTACACAATATTATTTCTATTTAACTACATTGTTGATTCTTGTGGTGGTCCTCTCCGATTCCGATGACCGACTCTCTCCGACTCCCATTACCGACTCTTGACTCCCTGGAAGGTTTATGCTTCCCTCCACTTGTCTCTTAATAGAATACTTACATACCGACTTACTCGTATGCACCATCTGTTAGTAGCTGAGATTTACTTCTCATATTCTAACAGTAACATCAGTTCTAAAATGGATGTTGTAATAACAACATCAGTTCTAATATTGAAATTGTAACAACAACAAATAGAGCTCCTCAAGCCACTGTTGTTGCTGATTGATTAAACGAATAACAAACATCTTGTTAAACACTGTGAAACGTTGTAGTTGACTGATAAAAATAAAAAATATCGTTTTAAAAATTGTACATTCGGTGATTCAATAAAATTGGCGCAGTCGGTAGGATTGTTCCGGTGTACAAAAATAAAACTTATTTATATATATATATATATTAGGTTGGCAAATATCTCCCTTCCGCCTTCTGGTCTTTTGAATTTCGCAGCTATGTACAAAAAAAAAAAAAAGCGGAAGGGAGATACTTGCCAACCTAATATATATATATATATATATATATATATATATATATATATATATATATATATATGTAAAGAAAACAGACGTCTACTAATAGTGTCGCCGTTTCCTTAGTTATAAGTTCAATTTGAAATTCGCCGCTCTTTCGCAAATTATGTCGATAAAGACAATCTCTACATAGATGTGCAGAAGAAGACAACATTTTTAGAGGTTAGATAAAAACATGTGGGGATCAGAAAAGATAAAATAAAATTAATCACATCTAACAAAATATTAAATAAAAGTTTAGAAGTGTAAAAAAAGTTACGGTACGATTATAGTTAATAAACTTAAAATGTCGTTTCTTTATTTTACAGGTAAGAGCCTTGTAAATAATGTAAATATAATAATAGAGTAATAATAAATAAACTTTATTTTACAGAGAAACACAATACAGTTTGTTAATTTGTGCCCAATACCTAATTATTTTAACTACCATAATAAAATAAAACAAACATTATATATATATATATATATATATATATATATATATATATATATATATATATATATATATATAGTTCATAAACATGTTTTTAAAAATGTCCTGTATGTTATATTATGTATCATTATTATTTTTTCTCCTCAACTCTTGTCTGTTTCTCATTTTATACAGTATAGTATTTTCTTTAAATAAGCAACTACATTTTAATCTGTATTTTTGTACTTATTATTTTCATTATTAATAAATTTACTTCATTCATTCATTCATTCATATATATATATATATATATATATATATATATATATATATATATATATATATATTAGGTTGGCAAGTATCTCCCTTCCGCTTTTTTTTTTTTGTACATAGCCCCGAAATTAAAAAGAACAGAAAGCGGGAGGGAGAGATATTGCCAACCTAATATATATATATGTATTTATATATATGTATATATATATATATATATATATATATATATATATATATATATATATATATATATATATATATATATATATATATATATATATATACATATATATATATATATACATATATTTATATATATTAAGAAAAAGAGAGAGAGAAAATTCATATAAATGGCGATTGATCGACCACAAATCGCCATTCAACACAATATCTACGGAATAGTAGAGACGCGGACATAATAGGGTAAGAACGTGGTTTAGTGAGACACGTACTCTAAGATTAACTGCACGTGAACATAAAACGATAAAATCCACGTTACACAATATTTTAAACATTAATTTACAAACATTCAAACTGTTCTAGAATCAAATTAACGAACTGCCCTACACGAATTGACAGTGAATTTTTTTAAAAGAAAAATGAAAGAATCTAAATTTACAGTACGATAATTTGTAAGTGTCAAAATAAAATGGTTTTTGTGTAAACTCGTCGGAAGAACATTTTATGATAAAATGTTAATTTCGGTTTTGAAATATCGAGTGGTTTTTACGGTTTCAAAAATAGTAAAAATCTTCGTATCGCCATCGAAATGTAATTATACACTATATAATTATAAATAATACGAGGATAGTCCCATAAGTACCCGACCTGACTTAGAGATGACGGTAGTTGTTTAAAAAATATCACTGTATTAGAAAGTACACAATCTATAGAGCATATGTTTCAAGTTTGAGGACGCCACGTTGTTTAGTATTTGTTTGGCAGCCATCAATAGTGAACGTTTTCAGTGAATTTGTGAAAATGGAGAAAATTGGTCATCGTTACGTAATACAATACTTTTATTTGAAAGATCTCAGTCCAACCAATATAAAAGCTGAACTGGATTCTACTCTAGGTGAGTCTGCTCCTTCGTTTACAACAGTGAAATATCGAGTAACAGAGTTTAAACGAGGCTGTATGAGCTGCTGAGACGAGCATCGCAGTGGTCGACCAAATGAGGTGACGACTCCAGAAACGGTGAAGAAAACCCACAAAGCGGTACTGGATGATCGTCGACTGAAAGTGCGCGAGCTAGCAGACATAGTAGGCATTTCAAAAAGTCCATTACATCGCATATTATCTGAAAATTTGGACATGAGAAAGCTGTGTGCAAGATGGGTGCCGCGTTCGCTCACACTCGAGTGTCGTGAAGATGTTTCAATTGAGTGTTTAGCGAAGTTTCACAGCAATAAAGCAGAATTTTTGCGCCGTTTCTTAACCATGGATGAAACATGGGTCCATCACTTCACACCCGAGACAAAAGAACAATCAAAACAATGGACTGAAAAGGGAAAACCGGCTCCAAAGAAGACAAAGACCGTTTCATTTGCAGACAAGGTCATGGCGTCGGTTTTTTGGGATGCGCGTGGGATAATTTTCATTGCTCTTGAAAAAGGAAAAACTATCAATGGCGAGTATTATGCGAACTTATTGCAACGTTCGAGCGAAGAAATCAAGCAAAAACGGCTAAGAAGAAAGTGTTGTTTCATCGAGACAATGCACCAGCTCACAAATCCGTTATTTCAATGGCCAAAATTAATGAATTAAAGTTTGAATTGCTACCTCATGCACCCTATTCGCCAGATTTAACCCCCTCGGATTATTTTCTGTTCCCAAACTTGAAAAAATGGCTCAGTGGTCAAAGATTTCCAAACGATGAAGAAGTGATGTCGGTAGTTAATAGGTATTTTGAGGAGCAAGACAGTTCTTATCATAAAAAGGGTATCGAACTTATTGAACATTGCTGGAAAAAGTGTATAGAGCTGAAAGGAGATTATGTTGAAAAATAAATACATTTTTTTCCAAAATTTTTATGTTTTCTTTGTTGGGTCGGGTACTTCTGGGACCACCCTCGTAAGTGAACAATGAGTGATTATCGAACACTTGAAACTATTGTAGTGTTGGAGTTAAAATTCAATATGTGAGAGTAAAAATCTTATTTTTTCTAAAATTACCGTAGCAAATAAGTGAAATATTAATTTTTTCCAAAAAATTTGATTTTTCCAGGAAAAATTCTTGACAATTCAATGAAAATCATTGATTTACATGTAAAGTGTTCAAATCGTATTGATCGGATTATGAAAACTAATTTTTTTTTTAATAATTTTATGTTTAGACCAGGGGTTCCCAACCCCGTGCCCGCGGGCGCCATGGCGCCCGCGGACCGATTTATATGCGCCCGCCACTATTCGACAGAATTTTTTTCACAAACATTAATTAAAAATATAAATTGAAGATTTATATTAATTGAAGAAATAAAAACATTTATAAACGATACAAATGAAAATTATGATGAACTAACTGACTCTTGTTGGCTGGTGGATTTGGGTTTTCTTGCAGACACCATGGAAAAATTGAATTCTTTCAATTTGGAGTTACAGGGAAAAGACAAAAATATAGCTGAAATGATAAGCTCTGTAAACTCATTTAAAGCGAAATTGGCTTTGTTGATATCACATCTGCAGATCAAATCTCTCGTGAATTTCCCACATATGAAGAAAATGCTAGGTAACAATAAATTAAACGTGTCATTTTTTATTGAGACCCTTCAAGTACTTCAAAAACAGTTTGAAGAAAGATTTCTGCAGTTTACAAATATCGAGCCAATTGTCTCTTTCTGTATCAATCCTTTTACTTGCCAAATAAATGTAATGGAACTAGCCGCATGTATTGCAGATCTTGTTCAGGGGAAAGCAGAAGAACTAGAGTTAGAAATTTTGGACCTTAAGAATGATATTTTGCTAAAATCCTTAATATCAGAGGACTTATTGAACATAGTCGACAAAGAAAGGTTCCCATTTTTGAAAAAAGCGGCATATAAAATCAAATCTTTTTTCGGGTCAACGTATTTATGCGAATCGTTGTTTTCAAACATGAATTTAATAAAATCACAATATAGATCTCGACTCACCGATGAGCATCTTTATAATTGTTTGCTAACAGGATTATCGTCATACTCTCCTAATTACGAGGCACTGGCCAATGAAATGCAATGCCAAAGATCACACTGACAGATTGATATTTTTTTTAATGTTTTCTTTTATGTTTTTTTAAATGATTTCTTTGTATGTGTGTTTTTTGTTTACTTTGTATTACGTTTTGTATGTACGTTTCTTTGTGTGTATGTAATTTGCACAATAATTTTATTATTTTGAAATTATTTTTGTTTATTATTTTTTATCCTTGGTCAATTATAAATATCCTTAAAAATAGCTGGTGCCCGCCGCCCTACCGATATTTTAGAATGCGCTCTAGAGTATAAAAAGGTTGGGAACTCCTGGTTTAGACGATCAATTTTAACGCGTAAAATTGAAAAATCAAAATTAGAAATTAGTGTTATAAGCAATTGACGTTTTTTAATTCGAATCGAAAATAAAATCAACGATTAGTCAAATGAAAAAGATTGTTCATTGAATCTGAATCTCCAACGTTGAAGCTCGAACTGACTTATGAATATTGTTTAATAATTATATTCCGCTATTCACGATGTCGACAAACGATATTTTTTTATTTTTCCTTGCTATAAAAATTACAGATATATTTCTTCACTTACCTTTCAGTAGTCTCGATTCGGACAGGTGGCTTATGTTCCTCACTGAAACTAGTGATTCACTTAGGTGGTTGATTTTTATAACAGTACAAAGTGTAAATCAAAAAAACTAACAAAACCTAATTAACAAATTAAAAAACAAGAAAATATTTAAAAATAATTAACTCACACCCACTACTCAATAATTTTTAACACGTAGGTAAGTAACTTATGACTGATAAGTTAATAATACACTAGGTTTTGAAACACTATTTTATCAATTTTGTTATAACATACGTCGCACCCAAAATGAGGCCCTTTGAACAAACAATAGATAACGTTTTTATCTATCGAGTCAGTTTATATTGATTTTAGATTAACAACTTAAACAATATATTATATTTTATAGATCGCATGGCAAAAACAAAAAATACAACGTAGATATAAATATATATCGATTTATTTCTAATATTTTTAATTCGAATGACAATTTTTCATCGACTAAAATCCAATTGTAAATTCTAATGCTTCAATAATCATTTCATTTCGAAATAAATACATTTTCAACTCAATTTCTGTCTATAGAAAAGAAGACTCTAGAAAACTCGATGAAAATATATTTTCAGTAAAATTGATCGAATTTCTTGTAAAAAATGGCAATTCTACTGAAATATTTTCAGAAAAAGTTTGTATTTGATTTACACGGTATTTCATGACAAAATCCAATTGTAAATTCTAATGCTTCAATAATTATTTCATTTCGAAATAAATACATTTTTAATTCAATTCCTATCTGTGGAAAACAAGATTCTAGAAAACTTGATGAAAATATATTTTCAGTAAAATTGATCGAATTTCTTGTAAAACATGGCAATTCTACTGAAATATTTTCAGAGACAGTTTGTATTTGATTTACACGGTATTTCATGACAAAATCCAATTCTATATTTTAATGCTTCAATAATCATTTCATTTCGAAATAAATACATTTTCAACTCAATTTCTGTCTATAGAAAAGAAGACTCTAGAAAACTCGATGAAAATATATTTCCAGTAAAATTGATCGAATTTCTTGTACAAATGGCAATTCTACTGAAATATTTTCAGAAAAAGTTTGTATTTGATTTACACGGTATTTCATGACAAAATCCAATTCTATATTTTAATGCTTCAATAAGCATTCATTTCGAAATAAATACATTTTTAACTCAATTCCTATCTGTGGAAAAGAAGACTCTAGAAAACTTGATGAAAATATATTTCCAGTAAAATTGATCGAATTTCTTGTAAAAATGGCAATTCTACTGAAATATTTTCAGAAAAAGTTTGTATTTGATTTGCACGGTATTTCATGACAAAATCTAATTCTATATTTTAATGCTTCAATAATCATTTCATTTCGAAATAAATACATTTTTAATTCAATTTCTGTCTATAGAAAAGAAGACTCTAGAAAACTCGATGAAAATATATTTCCAGTAAAATTGTTCGAATTTCGTGTAAAAAATGGCAATTCTACTGAAATATTTTCAGAAAAAGTTTGTATTTGATTTACACGGTATTTCATGACAAAATCCAATTCTATATTTTAATGCTTCAATAATCATTTCATTTCGAAATAAATACATTTTCAACTCAATTTCTGTCTATAGAAAAGAAGACTCTAGAAAACTCGATGAAAATATATTTCCAGTAAAATTGATCGAATTTCTTGTACAAATGGCAATTCTACTGAAATATTTTCAGAAAAAGTTTGTATTTGATTTACACGGTATTTCATGACAAAATCCAATTCTATATTTTAATGCTTCAATAAGCATTCATTTCGAAATAAATACATTTTTAACTCAATTCCTATCTGCGAAAAAGAAGATTCTAGAAAACTTGATGAAAATATATTTTCAGTAAAATTGATCGAATTTCTTGTAAAAATGGCAATTCTACTGAAATATTTTCAGAAAAAGTTTGTATTTGATTTACACGGTATTTCATGACAAAATCCAATTCTATATTTTAATGCTTCAATAATCATTTCATTTCGAAATAAATACATTTTCAACTCAATTTCTGTCTATAGAAAAGAAGACTCTAGAAAACTCGATGAAAATATATTTCCAGTAAAATTGATCGAATTTCTTGTACAAATGGCAATTCTACTGAAATATTTTCAGAAAAAGTTTGTATTTGATTTACACGGTATTTCATGACAAAATCCAATTCTATATTTTAATGCTTCAATAAGCATTCATTTCGAAATAAATACATTTTTAACTCAATTCCTATCTGTGGAAAAGAAGACTCTAGAAAACTTGATGAAAATATATTTTCAGTAAAATTGATCGAATTTCTTGTAAAAAATGGCAATTCTACTGAAATATTTTCAGAAAAAGTTTGTATTTGATTTACACGGTATTTCATGACAAAATCCAATTCTATATTTTAATGCTTCAGTAATCATTTCATTTCGAAATAAATACATTTTCAACTCAATTTCTGTCTATAGAAAAGAAGACTCTAGAAAACTCGATGAAAATATATTTCCAGTAAAATTGATCGAATTTCTTGTACAAATGGCAATTCTACTGAAATATTTTCAGAAAAAGTTTGTATTTGATTTACACGGTATTTCATGACAAAATCCAATTCTATATTTTAATGCTTCAATAAGCATTCATTTCGAAATAAATACATTTTTAACTCAATTCCTATCTGTGGAAAAGAAGACTCTAGAAAACTTGATGAAAATATATTTTCAGTAAAATTGATCGAATTTCTTGTAAAAATGGCAATTCTACTGAAATATTTTCAGAAAAAGTTTGTATTTGATTTACACGGTATTTCATGACAAAATCCAATTCTATATTTTAATGCTTCAGTAATCATTTCATTTCGAAATAAATACATTTTCAACTCAATTTCTGTCTATAGAAAAGAAGACTCTAGAAAACTCGATGAAAATATATTTCCAGTAAAATTGATCGAATTTCTTGTACAAATGGCAATTCTACTGAAATATTTTCAGAAAAAGTTTGTATTTGATTTACACGGTATTTCATGACAAAATCCAATTCTATATTTTAATGCTTCAGTAATCATTTCATTTCGAAATAAATACATTTTCAACTCAATTTCTGTCTATAGAAAAGAAGACTCTAGAAAACTCGATGAAAATATATTTCCAGTAAAATTGATCGAATTTCTTGTACAAATGGCAATTCTACTGAAATATTTTCAGAAAAAGTTTGTATTTGATTTACACGGTATTTCATGACAAAATCCAATTCTATATTTTAATGCTTCAGTAATCATTTCATTTCGAAATAAATACATTTTCAACTCAATTTCTGTCTATAGAAAAGAAGACTCTAGAAAACTCGATGAAAATATATTTCCAGTAAAATTGATCGAATTTCTTGTACAAATGGCAATTCTACTGAAATATTTTCAGAAAAAGTTTGTATTTGATTTACACGGTATTTCATGACAAAATCCAATTCTATATTTTAATGCTTCAATAAGCATTCATTTCGAAATAAATACATTTTTAACTCAATTCCTATCTGCGAAAAAGAAGATTCTAGAAAACTTGATGAAAATATATTTTCAGTAAAATTGATCGAATTTCTTGTAAAAATGGCAATTCTACTGAAATATTTTCAGAAAAAGTTTGTATTTGATTTACACGGTATTTCATGACAAAATCCAATTCTATATTTTAATGCTTCAATAATCATTTCATTTCGAAATAAATACATTTTCAACTCAATTTCTGTCTATAGAAAAGAAGACTCTAGAAAACTCGATGAAAATATATTTCCAGTAAAATTGATCGAATTTCTTGTACAAATGGCAATTCTACTGAAATATTTTCAGAAAAAGTTTGTATTTGATTTACACGGTATTTCATGACAAAATCCAATTCTATATTTTAATGCTTCAATAAGCATTCATTTCGAAATAAATACATTTTTAACTCAATTCCTATCTGCGAAAAAGAAGATTCTAGAAAACTTGATGAAAATATATTTCCAGTAAAATTGATCGAATTTCTTGTAAAAATGGCAATTCTACTGAAATATTTTCAGAAAAAGTTTGTATTTGATTTACACGGTATTTCATGACAAAATCCAATTCTATATTTTAATGCTTCAGTAATCATTTCATTTCGAAATAAATACATTTTCAACTCAATTTCTGTCTATAGAAAAGAAGACTCTAGAAAACTCGATGAAAATATATTTCCAGTAAAATTGATCGAATTTCTTGTACAAATGGCAATTCTACTGAAATATTTTCAGAAAAAGTTTGTATTTGATTTACACGGTATTTCATGACAAAATCCAATTCTATATTTTAATGCTTCAATAATCATTTCATTTCGAAATAAATACATTTTCAACTCAATTTCTGTCTATAGAAAAGAAGACTCTAGAAAACTCGATGAAAATATATTTCCAGTAAAATTGATCGAATTTCTTGTACAAATGGCAATTCTACTGAAATATTTTCAGAAAAAGTTTGTATTTGATTTACACGGTATTTCATGACAAAATCCAATTCTATATTTTAATGCTTCAATAAGCATTTCATTTCGAAATAAATACATTTTTAACTCAATTCCTATCTGCGAAAAAGAAGATTCTAGAAAACTTGATGAAAATATATTTTCAGTAAAATTGATCGAATTTCTTGTACAAATGGCAATTCTACTGAAATATTTTCAGAAAAAGTTTGTATTTGATTTACACGGTATTTCATGACAAAATCCAATTCTATATTTTAATGCTTCAATAAGCATTCATTTCGAAATAAATACATTTTTAACTCAATTCCTATCTGCGAAAAAGAAGATTCTAGAAAACTTGATGAAAATATATTTTCAGTAAAATTGATCAATTTCTTGTAAAAATGGCAATTCTACTGAAATATTTTCAGAAAAAGTTTGTATTTGATTTACACGGTATTTCATGACAAAATCCAATTCTATATTTTAATGCTTCAATAAGCATTTCATTTCGAAAATAAATACATTTTTAACTCAATTCCTATCTGCGAAAAAGAAGATTCTAGAAAACTTGATGAAAATATATTTTCAGTAAAATTGATCGAATTTCTTGTAAAAATGGCAATTCTACTGAAATATTTTCAGAAAAAGTTTGTATTTGATTTACACGGTATTTCATGACAAAATCCAATTCTATATTTTAATGCTTCAGTAATCATTTCATTTCTAAATAAAAACATTTTCAACTCAATTTCTGTCTATAGAAAAGAAGACTCTAGAAAACTCGATGAAAATATATTTCCAGTAAAATTGATCGAATTTCTTGTACAAATGGCAATTCTACTGAAATATTTTCAGAAAAAGTTTGTATTTGATTTACACGGTATTTCATGACAAAATCCAATTCTATATTTTAATGCTTCAATAAGCATTCATTTCGAAATAAATACATTTTTAACTCAATTCCTATCTGCGAAAAAGAAGATTCTAGAAAACTTGATGAAAATATATTTTCAGTAAAATTGATCGAATTTCTTGTAAAAATGGCAATTCTACTGAAATATTTTCAGAAAAAGTTTGTATTTGATTTACACGGTATTTCATGACAAAATCCAATTCTATATTTTAATGCTTCAATAAGCATTTCATTTCGAAATAAATACATTTTTAACTCAATTCCTATCTGCGAAAAAGAAGATTCTAGAAAACTTGATGAAAATATATTTTCAGTAAAATTGATCGAATTTCTTGTACAAATGGCAATTCTACTGAAATATTTTCAGAAAAAGTTTGTATTTGATTTACACGGTATTTCATGACAAAATCCAATTCTATATTTTAATGCTTCAATAAGCATTCATTTCGAAATAAATACATTTTTAACTCAATTCCTATCTGCGAAAAAGAAGATTCTAGAAAACTTGATGAAAATATATTTTCAGTAAAATTGATCGAATTTCTTGTAAAATGGCAATTCTACTGAAATATTTTCAGAAAAAGTTTGTATTTGATTTACACGGTATTTCATGACAAAATCCAATTCTATATTTTAATGCTTCAATAAGCATTTCATTTCGAAATAAATACATTTTTAACTCAATTCCTATCTGCGAAAAAGAAGATTCTAGAAAACTTGATGAAAATATATTTTCAGTAAAATTGATCGAATTTCTTGTAAAAATGGCAATTCTACTGAAATATTTTCAGAAAAAGTTTGTATTTGATTTACACGGTATTTCATGACAAAATCCAATTCTATATTTTAATGCTTCAATAATCATTTCATTTCGAAATAAATACATTTTCAACTCAATTTCTGTCTATAGAAAAGAAGACTCTAGAAAACTCGATGAAAATATATTTCCAGTAAAATTGATCGAATTTCTTGTACAAATGGCAATTCTACTGAAATATTTTCAGAAAAAGTTTGTATTTGATTTACACGGTATTTCATGACAAAATCCAATTCTATATTTTAATGCTTCAATAAGCATTCATTTCGAAATAAATACATTTTTAACTCAATTCCTATCTGCGAAAAAGAAGATTCTAGAAAACTTGATGAAAATATATTTTCAGTAAAATTGATCGAATTTCTTGTAAAAATGGCAATTCTACTGAAATATTTTCAGAAAAAGTTTGTATTTGATTTACACGGTATTTCATGACAAAATCCAATTCTATATTTTAATGCTTCAATAAGCATTTCATTTCGAAATAAATACATTTTTAACTCAATTCCTATCTGCGAAAAAGAAGATTCTAGAAAACTTGATGAAAATATATTTTCAGTAAAATTGATCGAATTTCTTGTAAAAATGGCAATTCTACTGAAATATTTTCAGAAAAAGTTTGTATTTGATTTACACGGTATTTCATGACAAAATCCAATTCTATATTTTAATGCTTCAATAAGCATTCATTTCGAAATAAATACATTTTTAACTCAATTCCTATCTGCGAAAAAGAAGATTCTAGAAAACTTGATGAAAATATATTTCCAGTAAAATTGATCGAATTTCTTGTACAAATGGCAATTCTACTGAAATATTTTCAGAAAAAGTTTGTATTTGATTTACACGGTATTTCATGACAAAATCCAATTCTATATTTTAATGCTTCAGTAATCATTTCATTTCGAAATAAATACATTTTCAACTCAATTTCTGTCTATAGAAAAGAAGACTCTAGAAAACTCGATGAAAATATATTTCCAGTAAAATTGATCAATTTCTTGTACAAATGGCAATTCTACTGAAATATTTTCAGAAAAAGTTTGTATTTGATTTACACGGTATTTCATGACAAAATCCAATTCTATATTTTAATGCTTCAATAAGCATTCATTTCGAAATAAATACATTTTTAACTCAATTCCTATCTGCGAAAAAGAAGATTCTAGAAAACTTGATGAAAATATATTTTCAGTAAAATTGATCGAATTTCTTGTAAAAATGGCAATTCTACTGAAATATTTTCAGAAAAAGTTTGTATTTGATTTACACGGTATTTCATGACAAAATCCAATTCTATATTTTAATGCTTCAATAATCATTTCATTTCGAAATAAATACATTTTCAACTCAATTTCTGTCTATAGAAAAGAAGACTCTAGAAAACTCGATGAAAATATATTTCCAGTAAAATTGATCAATTTCTTGTACAAATGGCAATTCTACTGAAATATTTTCAGAAAAAGTTTGTATTTGATTTACACGGTATTTCATGACAAAATCCAATTCTATATTTTAATGCTTCAATAAGCATTCATTTCGAAATAAATACATTTTTAACTCAATTCCTATCTGCGAAAAAGAAGAATCTAGAAAACTTGATGTAAATATATTTTAATTAAAATTGATCGAATTTCTTGTAAAATGGCAATTCTACTGAAATATTTTCAGAAAAAGATTGTATTTGATTTACACGGTATTTCATGACAAAATCCAATTCTATATTTTAATGCTTCAATAATCATTTCATTTCGAAATAAATACATTTTCAACTCAATTTCTGTCTATAGAAAAGAAGACTCTAGAAAACTCGATGAAAATATATTTCCAGTAAAATTGATCGAATTTCTTGTACAAATGGCAATTCTACTGAAATATTTTCAGAAAAAGTTTGTATTTGATTTACACGGTATTTCATGACAAAATCCAATTCTATATTTTAATGCTTCAATAAGCATTCATTTCGAAATAAATACATTTTTAACTCAATTCCTATCTGCGAAAAAGAAGATTCTAGAAAACTTGATGAAAATATATTTCCAGTAAAATTGATCGAATTTCTTGTACAAATGGCAATTCTACTGAAATATTTTCAGAAAAAGTTTGTATTTGATTTACACGGTATTTCATGACAAAATCCAATTCTATATTTTAATGCTTCAGTAATCATTTCATTTCGAAATAAATACATTTTCAACTCAATTTCTGTCTATAGAAAAGAAGACTCTAGAAAACTCGATGAAAATATATTTCCAGTAAAATTGATCAATTTCTTGTACAAATGGCAATTCTACTGAAATATTTTCAGAAAAAGTTTGTATTTGATTTACACGGTATTTCATGACAAAATCCAATTCTATATTTTAATGCTTCAATAAGCATTCATTTCGAAATAAATACATTTTTAACTCAATTCCTATCTGCGAAAAAGAAGATTCTAGAAAACTTGATGAAAATATATTTTCAGTAAAATTGATCGAATTTCTTGTAAAAATGGCAATTCTACTGAAATATTTTCAGAAAAAGTTTGTATTTGATTTACACGGTATTTCATGACAAAATCCAATTCTATATTTTAATGCTTCAATAAGCATTTCATTTCGAAATAAATACATTTTTAACTCAATTCCTATCTGCGAAAAAGAAGATTCTAGAAAACTTGATGAAAATATATTTTCAGTAAAATTGATCGAATTTCTTGTAAAAATGGCAATTCTACTGAAATATTTTCAGAAAAAGTTTGTATTTGATTTACACGGTATTTCATGACAAAATCCAATTCTATATTTTAATGCTTCAGTAATCATTTCATTTCGAAATAAATACATTTTCAACTCAATTTCTGTCTATAGAAAAGAAGACTCTAGAAAACTCGATGAAAATATATTTCCAGTAAAATTGATCGAATTTCTTGTACAAATGGCAATTCTACTGAAATATTTTCAGAAAAAGTTTGTATTTGATTTACACGGTATTTCATGACAAAATCCAATTCTATATTTTAATGCTTCAATAAGCATTCATTTCGAAATAAATACATTTTTAACTCAATTCCTATCTGCGAAAAAGAAGATTCTAGAAAACTTGATGAAAATATATTTCCAGTAAAATTGATCGAATTTCTTGTACAAATGGCAATTCTACTGAAATATTTTCAGAAAAAGTTTGTATTTGATTTACACGGTATTTCATGACAAAATCCAATTCTATATTTTAATGCTTCAGTAATCATTTCATTTCGAAATAAATACATTTTCAACTCAATTTCTGTCTATAGAAAAGAAGACTCTAGAAAACTCGATGAAAATATATTTCCAGTAAAATTGATCGAATTTCTTGTACAAATGGCAATTCTACTGAAATATTTTCAGAAAAAGTTTGTATTTGATTTACACGGTATTTCATGACAAAATCCAATTCTATATTTTAATGCTTCAATAAGCATTCATTTCGAAATAAATACATTTTTAACTCAATTCCTATCTGCGAAAAAGAAGATTCTAGAAAACTTGATGAAAATATATTTTCAGTAAAATAGATCGAATTTCTTGTAAAATGGCAATTCTACTGAAATATTTTCAGAAAAAGTTTGTATTTGATTTACACGGTATTTCATGACAAAATCCAATTCTATATTTTAATGCTTCAATAAGCATTTCATTTCGAAATAAATACATTTTTAACTCAATTCCTATCTGCGAAAAAGAAGATTCTAGAAAACTTGATGAAAATATATTTTCAGTAAAATTGATCGAATTTCTTGTAAAAATGGCAATTCTACTGAAATATTTTCAGAAAAAGTTTGTATTTGATTTACACGGTATTTCATGACAAAATCCAATTCTATATTTTAATGCTTCAGTAATCATTTCATTTCGAAATAAATACATTTTCAACTCAATTTCTGTCTATAGAAAAGAAGACTCTAGAAAACTCGATGAAAATATATTTCCAGTAAAATTGATCGAATTTCTTGTACAAATGGCAATTCTACTGAAATATTTTCAGAAAAAGTTTGTATTTGATTTACACGGTATTTCATGACAAAATCCAATTCTATATTTTAATGCTTCAATAAGCATTCATTTCGAAATAAATACATTTTTAACTCAATTCCTATCTGCGAAAAAGAAGATTCTAGAAAACTTGATGAAAATATATTTTCAGTAAAATTGATCGAATTTCTTGTAAAAATGGCAATTCTACTGAAATATTTTCAGAAAAAGTTTGTATTTGATTTACACGGTATTTCATGACAAAATCCAATTCTATATTTTAATGCTTCAATAATCATTTCATTTCGAAATAAATACATTTTCAACTCAATTTCTGTCTATAGAAAAGAAGACTCTAGAAAACTCGATGAAAATATATTTCCAGTAAAATTGATCGAATTTCTTGTACAAATGGCAATTCTACTGAAATATTTTCAGAAAAAGTTTGTATTTGATTTACACGGTATTTCATGACAAAATCCAATTCTATATTTTAATGCTTCAATAAGCATTTCATTTCGAAATAAATACATTTTTAACTCAATTCCTATCTGCGAAAAAGAAGATTCTAGAAAACTTGATGAAAATATATTTTCAGTAAAATTGATCAATTTCTTGTACAAATGGCAATTCTACTGAAATATTTTCAGAAAAAGTTTGTATTTGATTTACACGGTATTTCATGACAAAATCCAATTCTATATTTTAATGCTTCAATAAGCATTCATTTCGAAATAAATACATTTTTAACTCAATTCCTATCTGCGAAAAAGAAAATTCTAGAAAACTTGATGAAAATATATTTCCAGTAAAATTGATCGAATTTCTTGTAAAAATGGCAATTCTACTGAAATATTTTCAGAAAAAGTTTGTATTTGATTTACACGGTATTTCATGACAAAATCCAATTCTATATTTTAATGCTTCAATAAGCATTTCATTTCGAAATAAATACATTTTTAATTCAATTCCTATCTGTGGAAAAGAAGATTCTAGAAAACTTGATGAAAATATATTTTCAGTAAAATTGATCGAATTTCTTGCAAAAAATGGCAATTCTACTGAAATATTTTCAGAAAAAGTTTGTATTTGATTTACACGGTATTTCATGACAAAATCCAATTCTATATTTTAATGCTTCAATAATCATTTCATTTCGAAATAAATACATTTTCAACTCAATTTCTGTCTATAGAAAAGAAGACTCTAGAAAACTCGATGAAAATATATTTCCAGTAAAATTGATCGAATTTCTTGTACAAATGGCAATTCTACTGAAATATTTTCAGAAAAAGTTTGTATTTGATTTACACGGTATTTCATGACAAAATCCAATTCTATATTTTAATGCTTCAATAAGCATTCATTTCGAAATAAATACATTTTTAACTCAATTCCTATCTGCGAAAAAGAAGATTCTAGAAAACTTGATGAAAATATATTTTCAGTAAAATTGATCGAATTTCTTGTAAAAATGGCAATTCTACTGAAATATTTTCAGAAAAAGTTTGTATTTGATTTACACGGTATTTCATGACAAAATCCAATTCTATATTTTAATGCTTCAATAATCATTAAATTAGAAATAAATACATTTTTAAATCAATTCCTATCTGCGAAAAAAGAAGATTCTAGAAAACTTGATGAAAATATATTTCCAGTAAAATTGATCGAATTTCTTGTACAAATGGCAATTCTACTGAAATATTTTCAGAAAAAGTTTGTATTTGATTTACACGGTATTTCATGACAAAATCCAATTCTATATTTTAATGCTTCAGTAATCATTTCATTTCGAAATAAATACATTTTCAACTCAATTTCTGTCTATAGAAAAGAAGACTCTAGAAAACTCGATGAAAATATATTTCCAGTAAAATTGATCGAATTTCTTGTACAAATGGCAATTCTACTGAAATATTTTCAGAAAAAGTTTGTATTTGATTTACACGGTATTTCATGACAAAATCCAATTCTATATTTTAATGCTTCAATAAGCATTCATTTCGAAATAAATACATTTTTAACTCAATTCCTATCTGCGAAAAAGAAGATTCTAGAAAACTTGATGAAAATATATTTTCAGTAAAATTGATCGAATTTCTTGTAAAAATGGCAATTCTACTGAAATATTTTCAGAAAAAGTTTGTATTTGATTTACACGGTATTTCATGACAAAATCCAATTCTATATTTTAATGCTTCAATAATCATTTCATTTCGAAATAAATACATTTTCAACTCAATTTCTGTCTATAGAAAAGAAGACTCTAGAAAACTCGATGAAAATATATTTCCAGTAAAATTGATCGAATTTCTTGTACAAATGGCAATTCTACTGAAATATTTTCAGAAAAAGTTTGTATTTGATTTACACGGTATTTCATGACAAAATCCAATTCTATATTTTAATGCTTCAATAAGCATTCATTTCGAAATAAATACATTTTTAACTCAATTCCTATCTGCGAAAAAGAAGATTCTAGAAAACTTGATGAAAATATATTTTCAGTAAAATTGATCGAATTTCTTGTAAAAATGGCAATTCTACTGAAATATTTTCAGAAAAAGTTTGTATTTGATTTACACGGTATTTCATGACAAAATCCAATTCTATATTTTAATGCTTCAATAAGCATTCATTTCGAAATAAATACATTTTTAACTCAATTCCTATCTGCGAAAAAGAAGATTCTAGAAAACTTGATGAAAATATATTTTCAGTAAAATTGATCGAATTTCTTGTACAAATGGCAATTCTACTGAAATATTTTCAGAAAAAGTTTGTATTTGATTTACACGGTATTTCATGACAAAATCCAATTCTATATTTTAATGCTTCAATAAGCATTTCATTTCGAAATAAATACATTTTTAACTCAATTCCTATCTGTGGAAAAGAAGACTCTAGAAAACTTGATGAAAATATATTTTCAGTAAAATTGATCGAATTTCTTGTAAAAATGGCAATTCTACTGAAATATTTTCAGAAAAAGTTTGTATTTGATTTACACGGTATTTCATGACAAAATCCAATTCTATATTTTAATGCTTCAATAATCATTTCATTTCGAAATAAATACATTTTCAACTCAATTTCTGTCTATAGAAAAGAAGACTCTAGAAAACTCGATGAAAATATATTTCCAGTAAAATTGATCGAATTTCTTGTACAAATGGCAATTCTACTGAAATATTTTCAGAAAAAGTTTGTATTTGATTTACACGGTATTTCATGACAAAATCCAATTCTATATTTTAATGCTTCAATAAGCATTCATTTCGAAATAAATACATTTTTAACTCAATTCCTATCTGCGAAAAAGAAGATTCTAGAAAACTTGATGAAAATATATTTTCAGTAAAATTGATCGAATTTCTTGTAAAAATGGCAATTCTACTGAAATATTTTCAGAAAAAGTTTGTATTTGATTTACACGGTATTTCATGACAAAATCCAATTCTATATTTTAATGCTTCAATAAGCATTTCATTTCGAAATAAATACATTTTTAACTCAATTCCTATCTGCGAAAAAGAAGATTCTAGAAAACTTGATGAAAATATATTTTCAGTAAAATTGATCGAATTTCTTGTACAAATGGCAATTCTACTGAAATATTTTCAGAAAAAGTTTGTATTTGATTTACACGGTATTTCATGACAAAATCCAATTCTATATTTTAATGCTTCAATAAGCATTCATTTCGAAATAAATACATTTTTAACTCAATTCCTATCTGCGAAAAAGAAGATTCTAGAAAACTTGATGAAAATATATTTTCAGTAAAATTGATCGAATTTCTTGTAAAAATGGCAATTCTACTGAAATATTTTCAGAAAAAGTTTGTATTTGATTTACACGGTATTTCATGACAAAATCCAATTCTATATTTTAATGCTTCAATAAGCATTTCATTTCGAAATAAATACATTTTTAACTCAATTCCTATCTGCGAAAAAGAAGATTCTAGAAAACTTGATGAAAATATATTTTCAGTAAAATTGATCGAATTTCTTGTAAAAATGGCAATTCTACTGAAATATTTTCAGAAAAAGTTTGTATTTGATTTACACGGTATTTCATGACAAAATCCAATTCTATATTTTAATGCTTCAATAATCATTTCATTTCGAAATAAATACATTTTCAACTCAATTTCTGTCTATAGAAAAGAAGACTCTAGAAAACTCGATGAAAATATATTTCCAGTAAA
Organism: Neoneuromus ignobilis; assembly: GCA_029203775.1. Classification (NCBI taxonomy): domain Eukaryota; kingdom Metazoa; phylum Arthropoda; class Insecta; order Megaloptera; family Corydalidae; genus Neoneuromus; species Neoneuromus ignobilis. The sequence goes on along the minus strand of CP092098.1, from coordinate 3,220,392 downwards.
ATTGATCGAATTTCTTGTACAAATGGCAATTCTACTGAAATATTTTCAGAAAAAGTTTGTATTTGATTTACACGGTATTTCATGACAAAATCCAATTCTATATTTTAATGCTTCAATAAGCATTCATTTCGAAATAAATACATTTTTAACTCAATTCCTATCTGCGAAAAAGAAGATTCTAGAAAACTTGATGAAAATATATTTTCAGTAAAATTGATCGAATTTCTTGTAAAAATGGCAATTCTACTGAAATATTTTCAGAAAAAGTTTGTATTTGATTTACACGGTATTTCATGACAAAATCCAATTCTATATTTTAATGCTTCAGTAATCATTTCATTTCGAAATAAATACATTTTCAACTCAATTTCTGTCTATAGAAAAGAAGACTCTAGAAAACTCGATGAAAATATATTTCCAGTAAAATTGATCGAATTTCTTGTACAAATGGCAATTCTACTGAAATATTTTCAGAAAAAGTTTGTATTTGATTTACACGGTATTTCATGACAAAATCCAATTCTATATTTTAATGCTTCAATAAGCATTCATTTCGAAATAAATACATTTTTAACTCAATTCCTATCTGCGAAAAAGAAGATTCTAGAAAACTTGATGAAAATATATTTTCAGTAAAATTGATCGAATTTCTTGTAAAAATGGCAATTCTACTGAAATATTTTCAGAAAAAGTTTGTATTTGATTTACACGGTATTTCATGACAAAATCCAATTCTATATTTTAATGCTTCAATAATCATTTCATTTCGAAATAAATACATTTTCAACTCAATTTCTGTCTATAGAAAAGAAGACTCTAGAAAACTCGATGAAAATATATTTCCAGTAAAATTGATCAATTTCTTGTACAAATGGCAATTCTACTGAAATATTTTCAGAAAAAGTTTGTATTTGATTTACACGGTATTTCATGACAAAATCCAATTCTATATTTTAATGCTTCAATAAGCATTCATTTCGAAATAAATACATTTTTAACTCAATTCCTATCTGTGGAAAAGAAGACTCTAGAAAACTTGATGAAAATATATTTTCAGTAAAATTGATCGAATTTCTTGTAAAAATGGCAATTCTACTGAAATATTTTCAGAAAAAGTTTGTATTTGATTTACACGGTATTTCATGACAAAATCCAATTCTATATTTTAATGCTTCAGTAATCATTTCATTTCGAAATAAATACATTTTCAACTCAATTTCTGTCTATAGAAAAGAAGACTCTAGAAAACTCGATGAAAATATATTTCCAGTAAAATTGATCGAATTTCTTGTACAAATGGCAATTCTACTGAAATATTTTCAGAAAAAGTTTGTATTTGATTTACACGGTATTTCATGACAAAATCCAATTCTATATTTTAATGCTTCAATAAGCATTCATTTCGAAATAAATACATTTTTAACTCAATTCCTATCTGCGAAAAAGGAGATTCTAGAAAACTTGATGAAAATATATTTTCAGTAAAATTGATCGAATTTCTTGTAAAAATGGCAATTCTACTGAAATATTTTCAGAAAAAGTTTGTATTTGATTTACACGGTATTTCATGACAAAATCCAATTCTATATTTTAATGCTTCAATAATCATTTCATTTCGAAATAAATACATTTTCAACTCAATTTCTGTCTATAGAAAAGAAGACTCTAGAAAACTCGATGAAAATATATTTCCAGTAAAATTGATCGAATTTCTTGTACAAATGGCAATTCTACTGAAATATTTTCAGAAAAAGTTTGTATTTGATTTACACGGTATTTCATGACAAAATCCAATTCTATATTTTAATGCTTCAATAAGCATTCATTTCGAAATAAATACATTTTTAACTCAATTCCTATCTGCGAAAAAGAAGATTCTAGAAAACTTGATGAAAATATATTTCCAGTAAAATTGATCGAATTTCTTGTACAAATGGCAATTCTACTGAAATATTTTCAGAAAAAGTTTGTATTTGATTTACACGGTATTTCATGACAAAATCCAATTCTATATTTTAATGCTTCAGTAATCATTTCATTTCGAAATAAATACATTTTCAACTCAATTTCTGTCTATAGAAAAGAAGACTTCTAGAAAACTCGATGAAAATATATTTTCAGTAAAATTGATCGAATTTCTTGTACAAATGGCAATTCTACTGAAATATTTTCAGAAAAAGTTTGTATTTGATTTACACGGTATTTCATGACAAAATCCAATTCTATATTTTAATGCTTCAATAAGCATTCATTTCGAAATAAATACATTTTTAACTCAATTCCTATCTGCGAAAAAGAAGATTCTAGAAAACTTGATGAAAATATATTTTCAGTAAAATTGATCGAATTTCTTGTAAAAATGGCAATTCTACTGAAATATTTTCAGAAAAAGTTTGTATTTGATTTACACGGTATTTCATGACAAAATCCAATTCTATATTTTAATGCTTCAATAAGCATTTCATTTCGAAATAAATACATTTTTAACTCAATTCCTATCTGCGAAAAAGAAGATTCTAGAAAACTTGATGAAAATATATTTTCAGTAAAATTGATCGAATTTCTTGTAAAAATGGCAATTCTACTGAAATATTTTCAGAAAAAGTTTGTATTTGATTTACACGGTATTTCATGACAAAATCCAATTCTATATTTTAATGCTTCAATAATCATTTCATTTCGAAATAAATACATTTTCAACTCAATTTCTGTCTATAGAAAAGAAGACTCTAGAAAACTCGATGAAAATATATTTCCAGTAAAATTGATCGAATTTCTTGTACAAATGGCAATTCTACTGAAATATTTTCAGAAAAAGTTTGTATTTGATTTACACGGTATTTCATGACAAAATCCAATTCTATATTTTAATGCTTCAATAAGCATTTCATTTCGAAATAAATACATTTTTAACTCAATTCCTATCTGTGGAAAAAAATCAAGACTTCTAGAAAACTTGATGAAAATATATTTTCAGTAAAATTGATCGAATTTCTTGTAAAAATGGCAATTCTACTGAAATATTTTCAGAAAAAGTTTGTATTTGATTTACACGGTATTTCATGACAAAATCCAATTCTATATTTTAATGCTTCAATAATCATTTCATTTCGAAATAAATACATTTTCAACTCAATTTCTGTCTATAGAAAAGAAGACTCTAGAAAACTCGATGAAAATATATTTCCAGTAAAATTGATCGAATTTCTTGTACAAATGGCAATTCTACTGAAATATTTTCAGAAAAAGTTTGTATTTGATTTACACGGTATTTCATGACAAAATCCAATTCTATATTTTAATGCTTCAATAATCATTTCATTTCGAAATAAATACATTTTTAACTCAATTCCTATCTGTGGAAAAGAAGACTCTAGAAAACTCGATGAAAATATATTTTCAGTAAAATTGATCGAATTTCTTGTACAAATGGCAATTCTACTGAAATATTTTCAGAAAAAGTTTGTATTTGATTTACACGGTATTTCATGACAAAATCCAATTCTATATTTTAATGCTTCAATAATCATTTCATTTCGAAATAAATACATTTTCAACTCAATTTCTGTCTATAGAAAAGAAGACTCTAGAAAACTCGATGAAAATATATTTCCAGTAAAATTGATCGAATTTCTTGTACAAATGGCAATTCTACTGAAATATTTTCAGAAAAAGTTTGTATTTGATTTACACGGTATTTCATGACAAAATCCAATTCTATATTTTAATGCTTCAATAAGCATTTCATTTCGAAATAAATACATTTTTAACTCAATTCCTATCTGTGGAAAAGAAGACTCTAGAAAACTTGATGAAAATATATTTTCAGTAAAATTGATCGAATTTCTTGTAAAAAAAAAGAAGACTCTAGAAAACTCGGCAATTCTACTGAAATATTTTCAGAAAAAGTTTGTATTTGATTTGTATTTATATTTTTTACATTTCATTTCGAAATAAATACATTTTCAACTATTTCATGACAAAATCCAATTCTATATTTTAATGCTTCAATAATCATTTCATTTCAGAAATAAATACATTTTCATGACAACTCAATTTTAATGTCTATCATTTCATTTCGAAAAAATAAGACTCTAGAAAACTCTAGATGAAAAATATATTTTCAGTAAAATTGATCGAATTTCTTGTACAAATGGCAATTCTACTGAAATATTTTCAGAAAAAGTTTGTATTTGATTTACACGGTATTTCATGACAAAATCCAATTCTATATTTTAATGCTTCAATAATCATTTCATTTCGAAATAAATACATTTTCAACTCAATTTCTGTCTATAGAAAAGAAGACTCTAGAAAACTCGATGAAAATATATTTCCAGTAAAATTGATCGAATTTCTTGTACAAATGGCAATTCTACTGAAATATTTTCAGAAAAAGTTTGTATTTGATTTACACGGTATTTCATCACAAAATCCAATTCTATATTTTAATGCTTCAATAATCATTTCATTTCGAAATAAATACATTTTCAACTCAATTTCTGTCTATAGAAAAGAAGACTCTAGAAAACTCGATGAAAATATATTTCCAGTAAAATTGATCGAATTTCTTGTACAAATGGCAATTCTACTGAAATATTTTCAGAAAAAGTTTGTATTTGATTTACACGGTATTTCATGACAAAATCCAATTCTATATTTTAATGCTTCAATAAGCATTTCATTTCGAAATAAATACATTTTTAACTCAATTCCTATCTGTGGAAAAGAAGACTCTAGAAAACTTGATGAAAATATATTTTCAGTAAAATTGATCGAATTTCTTGTAAAAAATGGCAATTCTACTGAAATATTTTCAGAAAAAGTTTGTATTTGATTTACACGGTATTTCATGACAAAATCCAATTCTATATTTTAATGCTTCAATAAGCATTTCATTTCGAAATAAATACATTTTTAACTCAATTCCTATCTGCGAAAAAGAAGATTCTAGAAAACTTGATGAAAATATATTTTCAGTAAAATTGATCGAATTTCTTGTAAAAATGGCAATTCTACTGAAATATTTTCAGAAAAAGTTTGTATTTGATTTACACGGTATTTCATGACAAAATCCAATTGTAAATTCTAATGCTTCAGTAATCATTTCATTTCGAAATAAATACATTTTTAACTCAATTCCTATCTGTGGAAAAGAAGACTCTAAAAAACTCGATGAAAATATATTTTCAGTAAAATTGATCGAATTTCTTGTAAAAAATGGCAATTCTACTGAACTATAATATGTTGGATGAGGTTTTGCAAAAGTGCACTGTATACCAGGGGTCGGCAACCTACGACCCGCGGGTCACCGAGTGACCCATTTGATAATTTCAAGTGGCCCACTTTAGTTCCAAAAATAAAATATTGATGAACAGGTCAAAAATGATTTGTTATCTTGTGACATAATTAGCATTGTAGTCGATGAAAGTACCGATATAAATATTATTGGTAGGCTTGCAATAATTATTAGATTTGCATCAATAAATAGCTCGAATGTCAATGAAGAACTATGCGTTCTTGCTTCAATGATGACACGACCAAAGGCACTGATATGTTTCATCAAGTACAAGAGTTTACAAATGTCAAAAATGGGCAAGTATTGATTTAAAAAGTAAATTGTTTTCCATAATAACTGATGATGTTCCAAGTATGAGAGGAAAAACTGTTGGATTCGTAGGATTGCCATTGTACGAGGTTGTTTGATAAGTCCGTGTAAAAATAAAAACTGCTTCATTTTTTTGAATAAATCGTTTTTATTTTTCAACATAGTCTCCTTTTAGGCTTATACACTTCATCCAACGCTGCTCTAGTTTGTTGATCCCTTCCGAATAATAGGATTTGTCCAAGTCTGTAAAATAGTCATTCGTTCCTGCAATCACCTCCTCGTTCGAATAAAATCTTTTTCCCGCGAGCCATTTCTTCATATTAGGGAACAAATAATAGTCCGATGGAGCCAAGTCTGGAGAATAGGGGGGATGTGAAACGATTTGGAACGCTATTTCCATTAGTTTTGCGGCCACAACTGCTGAGGTGTGAGCTGGTGCGTTGTCGTGATGAAAGAGGACTTTTTTGTGGGCTAATCGGGGACGTTTTTCTTGCAACTCGGTTTTCAAACGATCCAATAACAATGAATAATATGCACCTGTAATGGTTTTACCCTTTTCCAAATAGTCGATAAAGATTATTCCTTGCGAATCCCAAAAGACAGTCGCCGTAACCTTCCCGGCCGAAGGAATTGTCTTCGTCTTTTTCGGAGCAGATTCCCCCTTGATAACCCATTGTTTAGACTGCTCTTTGGTCTCAAGAGTGTAGTGATGTATCCATGTTTCATCTACAGTGATGAAACGACGCTTAAAGTCCTGCGGATTTCGTTGAAACAGCTGCAAACCGTTCTTGCAACACTTCACACGACCTCGTTTTTGTTCGATCGTGAGCAATCGCAGCACCCACCTAGCGGAAAGCTTTTTCATGTCCAAATGTCGGTGCAAAATATTATGTACCCGTTCACACGAGATGCCTACAGCACTAGTAATCTCACGCACTTTCACTCTTCTGTCATCCATCACCGTATCATGGATTTTATCAATGATTTCTGGAGTGGTGATCTCAACAGGGCGTCCAGAACGTTCAGCGTCTCTTGTGCTCATATGGCCACCCCGAAAATTTTGGTAAACCACTTATAAACCGCACTAATCGAAGGTGCAGAGTCACCATAATGTTTATCGAGCTTCTGTTTAGTCTCCTGAGGCGTTTTGCCTTTAATGAAGTAGTGTTTAATCGACACGCGAAATTCTTGTTCGTCCATTATTTGACAATCACTCGATTTCCTTGATTCCAACGATTGTCAAACACAAAGGAATAGACCGATATGACTGAAACTTCATGTGTGTTCTTCCAAGAGGTGCTACTAATTAAAAATAACCTCGATATGCACCAGTGGTGCCATCTTTCGGAATTTACACGGACTTATCAAACGACCTCGTATCAATAAAGCATTTATCTATCTATCTAGATTTTAACAGAAAGGCTCTGACGATGATGGCATCGCCATCGAAATGCATCAGCCGATATAATTATAAATTATATAATTATAAACAACAAGTGAACAATAAGTGATTATTGAACACTTAAAATTATTGTGGTGTTGGGGTGAAAATTCATTTGTGTAAAGAATAATATGGAGCTTTACAATAATTAGATATGTTTTATTTTTATTTAACGATTGAATATTGTTCTATTGTGAATTTTGTACAGGTTTTTTTAATGAATATTGTGTGAATTGCTTTTTAATTTGAACTATAATATATTAGGTTCGAGAATTGTCATTAATAAATTAATATTATTTTTAAATACACATACACACATTAATATACATACATAGACGCATATATCATATATACACATAGGCATACATTGAATGTACATAAAAATGGTACTTAAGAGAATTGTTTTCTATCGATAGTTTAAGTTTGTTTTAAAAATTACAAATGTGGATATTATGTAAATAAATAAATAATAGTAGTATTAATAATTAATTTTTTATGTATTATTGGTACAGTGATTTAATATTATTTTATTCTATATCAAATGATTGAAACAAATAAAAAAATGTAATGTTCAGTCGATGAAATAAAACCACTCGTATAAAGAAGATTGAAAATAATTCGTATTTAATAATTACATTTCCAAAATTCAATTTGTTTAAAAATTTAACTCATATTTAAGATTAAATTTACTTTTAGATTTAACTTGTCTTCAAGATTTGACTTGCTTTTCAAATATGATTTACTATTCAAATTGAATTTTCTCAGTGTCGATAATTTGCCTAATGTATTTAAGAGATTTTGTATAATTAATCGATTATATCTGAAAGTCTATAACGATATTTAATCGCCAAACGAACGATAAGATAAGGACAATGGCGAGGACAAAGTAAAGCTGGGAGAACATGTTATCAACATGTTTATTTGAAATGTTCGATATATGAGCCGTTTATTTTGAAAGTGGGGGAAGTCCATTTTTTTAACAAATAAAACTTATTATGATCTTTTTATCTATAAACAATTTCTAGTCAAAAAAATTTAGAATCCTAATATTTGGGAGATGGAAATTTTAGCTCTTAACAGTATTGTAAATATGTTTATTTTGAAAGTGGTGCAAGTCCATCTTACGAGGTGGTCCCAGAAGTACCCGACCCAACAAAGAAAACACAAAAATTTTGGAGAAAAATATATTTATTTTTCAACATAATCTCCTTTCAGCTCGATACACTTTTCCCAGCGATGTTCAATAAGTTCGATACCCTTTTATAATAAGAACTGTCTTGCTCCTCAAAATACTCATTAACTGCCGACATCACTTCTTCATCGTTGGGAAATCTTTAACCACTGAGCCATTTTTTCAAGTTTAGGAACAGAAAATAATCCGAGGGGGCTAAATCTGGCGAATAGGGTGCACGAGGTAGCGACTCAAACTTTAATTCATTAATTTTGGCCATTGCAATAACGGATTTGTGAGCTGGTGCATTGTCTTGATGAAATAACACTTTCTTCTTAGCCAAATGCGGCCGTTTTTGCTTGATTTCTTCGCTCAAATGTTGCAATAACCTCGCATAATACTCGCCGTTGATAGTTTTTCCTTTTTCAAGATAGTCAATGAAAATTATCCCACGCGTATCCCAAAAATCCTTGCCTGCAGATGAAACGGTCTTCGCCTTCTTTGGAGCCGGTTCTCCCTTTTCAGTCCATTGTTTTGATTGTTCTTTTGTCTCGGGTGTGAAGTGATGGACCCATGTTTCATCCATGGTTATGAAACGGCGCAGAAATTCTGCTTTGTTGCTGTGAAACTTCGCTAAACACTCAATTGAAACATCTTCACGACACTGTTTTTGCTCGAGTGTGAGAAAACGCGGCACCCATCTTTCACACAGCTTTCTCATGTCCAAATTTTCAGATAATATGCGATGTACCGCACTTTTTGAAATGCCTACCATGTCTGCTAGCTCGCGCACTTGCAGTCGACGATCATCCAGTACCGCTTTGTGGATTTTCTTCACCGTTTCTGGAGTCGTCACCTCATTTGGTCGACCATTGCGATGTTCGTCTTGGCAGCTCGTACGGTCTCGTTTAAACTCTGCTACCCGATATTTCACTGTTGTAAACGAAGGAGCAGACTCACCCAGAGTAGAATTCAGTGCAGCTTTTATATTGGTCGGGCTGAGGCCTTTCAAATAAAAGTATTGTATCATGTAACGATGACCAATTTTCTCCATTTTCACAAATTCACTGAAAACGTTCACTATTGATGGCTGCCAAACAAATACTAAACAACGTGGCGTCCTCAAACTTGAAATATATGCTTATAGATTGTGTACTTTCTAATAAAGTGATATTTTTCAAACAACTACCGTCATCTCTAGGTCAGGCCGGGTACTTATGGGACTACCCTCGTATTACGTATACGAGTACTAATAAAATTCCCTACCCAAAGTAAACCCAATACAAAAATTACTTATTCAAATAAATAATCCACGTAAACTAAAATAAATAAATAAATTGATGTCAATACTGCAACCAGCAAAGTTACAATCAAATACGAAAATGAATTTCGAATTATTTAAAATAAAACTCGTATACGTTATTTTTTTTTCTTTTCTTCGTCACTATTGAAAGCAATTAAACAAGAAGGTTTTTTTTTTTTGAAACATATTTCTATTTCTGAATTTTCTTTTGCAACATTTAAATTTTTATTTTCCTTTTATCAAAAATCGGTTTTTTCGTTTGTTCTCTTTTTCTTAATAAATCGTTATAAAGTTCATAATATGGAACTAAATATGTGTCATTTCCTTTTGAATTTTGCGCTTCTTTCCATATAAGGATTTGCATTCAAAAAATAGAATTACAAATGCTCTAAATTGATGCCTCCTTATATATTTTTTAACGTAAATTTTTGAACTTTAAAATTTTCTTTTGATGAATATCGGCTTTTGATGTCGATTGCGCAGATTGATCTCGTTTGCTCCATGATCTTTTTCGCACGACGTTATCGTAAACAACCCATTTTTCATCGCCCGTTATGATTCGCTTTAAAAATGGATCGGTAACGTTACGTTTCAGTAATGAATCGCAGATGGAAATTCGTTTGGCGAGATGAATTTCTTTCAACTTGTGGGAAACCCAAATATCGAGCTTATCAACATAACCAAGTTGTTTTAAATGTCTTTCGACACTTGTATGTGATATGTGAAGCTTCTCTGCGATCTCTCGTGTCGTCCTACGCCGGTGATTTTTGATCATTGCCTTTATTTTGTCGTCGTCAACTTCAGTTGGGCGTCCATCTTCGAGATGAAAATCTCCGGAACGAAAACGAGCAAACCAATTCTGACATTGGCGTTCTTTTAGTGAGTCTTCACCATAAACCGCACATATTTTTTTCTGAGCTTGCACTGCGTTTTTATCTTTCCGGAAGTAATAAAGCAAAATATGGCGAAAATGACCGTCTGGAATATCCATTTCAAATCAATGTAAAACACTAAATAAACAACAAAACTTAAAACTTACTGAATAATCTATGAAATGTCAGCTGTCAAATACCATATACGGTCTGAAGTTTGCAATGGAGAAGAACTACTTAGAATGACTATAACCATCTAACGGAAAGAAAACGCAATGACTTTTGTGTCGACCTAATATTTTGGTAGCTATTTTCTTCTTCCCATAATTTTATAATTCTTTTTCGCTCCGATATAGTTATTTTATTCTTTTTAAAATTACACATTTTATTTCCCACGATATTCACTTGTATTATCTATTTAACAAAAACTAAAATTAAGAATAACAATCCGCATTGCATTTTCAACAATCAAATAGCCAATTGTAATGCTGAAATTAAAAAATCTAAGGATAATAAACGATAAATGCAACTGCGCAGACTTTTTCTCACATGATTTTTTAAAATTTCGTTCCTTTTGTTGTTTTTCTTTACTTTATTGGTTTTTAAAAAGTGTTTTGTTAATGTTTTTTAATTTTTAAGACTTTGTAGGAAAATAAAAAATAATTACTTTGTTATCAACAATAGTTTTTTTTGTTATAGGCGATAATAATAAAGATACAAATGGGTGTGCGTAGATTTTGTCTCGGTAGTGTATGTAAATGTGTTTATTTTTCAATAAAAAATATCTTGCAATTGATGTAATTTAATGAATAAAGAAATAGAAACACATTTTTCAAGGGGGTGCCGATCACTTAAAAGGATAAGAATCACTGATATATACCTATCTACGTTCTGAATTTGTTATTTTTTTTTTAAAAAAAATCTTTTCACACTATATTCACGTTAGTAAACAAATTAAATTACAGTTTTTATAAGTTAAATTTAATGCCTTTTCGAATGAAATGAACGAAATTTCTATACCTGCTTTGGTTTCCGTGTAATTTTGCCAAATTATTGCACATGTAACATTAACGTTCAGAACATAGATATATTTTTAAAAACCTATGGCTCTATGTATGCCACTAGACAATTTCAGTACTTGTTTTCATATATTAAATTGAATACCCTTTCGACAAAATAAAAGAAAATATGTTATCACTGATTTTTTGTGTTGTCACGATGAAGATCTGTCCGTAGATTCTCGGCGACTTGGTACTGAACGTCGCGTCTGGACTACATAAATGAGTTTGAGGGAAGAGCACGAAATAGACTATCTGGAAACGTGTCTCCAGAAAAAGGCGATTCTTCGAGCATGGTTTTTGCAAGATTGACCAAACACTAGTACAAATAGGAAATTTTACTTGACGTCATTCGAAAGAGCATGAAATTTACTATCAGGAATCGTTTTAGTCATTTCTAAATGTTTATTCGTACGATTGTATCGACTTCTCAAAGATCGATTATTGTTTTTAGTACAGACGATTCTGCACGAGCAACGTTTTTGCAAGATTGTGCAAAAAATATTATAGATAGAAAATTATACTTAGCATCATTCAAAATAACATGAAATTTACTATCAAAAAATTTCTTTTTAATTTCCAAACGAATATTCGTACGACCGTACCGACTTCTCCAAACCCGTCTATTGTTTTCAGTGCAAGCGGTTTTATACAAGTGCGTTTTTTTCAAAATTATGCAAAAAATATTAAAGATAAAAAATTGTACTTAGCGTCATTTAAAAAAGCATTAAATTTACTATCAAAAAACATTTTCTTGATTTCCAAACGAATATTCGTACGACCGTACCGACTTCTCCAAAACCGACTATTGTTTCTCAATAAAGACGATTTTACGAGCAACGATTTTTCAAAATCGTGCAAAAACTATTATAGATAGAAAATTCTACTTGGCGTCAATAAAACAGCATAGACTCTACTATCAAAAAATGTTTTCTTGAATTTCCAAACGTCGCGCCTGGATACGTAAATGAATTTAGGTAAGAGCACGAAATCGACTATCTGGAAACGTGTCTCCAAAAAAAGGCGATTCTTCGAGCATGGTTTTTGCAAGATTGACCAAACACTAGTAGAGATAGAAAATTTTACTTGACGTCATTCGAAAGAGCATGAAATTTACTATCAGGAATCGTTTTAGTCATTTCTAAATGTTTTTTTGTACGATTGTATCGACTTCTCAAAGATCGATTATTGTTTTTAGTACAGACAATTCTGCACGAGCAAGATTTTTGCAAGATTGTGCAAAAAATATTATAGATAGAAAATTATACTTAGCATCATTAAAAATAGCATAAAATTTAATATCAAAAAATATCTTTTTGATTTCCAAACGAATATTCGTACGACCGTACCGACTTCTCCAAACCCGTCTATTGTTTTCAGTGCAAGCGGTTCTATACAAGCGCGGTTTTTTCAAAATTGTGCAAAAACCATTATAGATAGAAAATTATACTTACCGTCATTCAAAACAGCATAAAATTCACTATCAAAAATTGTTATGCTAATTTCTAAACGTATATTCGTACGATTGTACCAATATCTCAAAAAAGTCTATCGTTTTTGACAAACTGTAAACGAGTACAGTTTTTGCAAGATTTTACGAAAATCATCAGAGATATGAAATTTCACTTAACATCATTCCAAAGAGCATAAAAGTTACTATCAGAAACCGTATTTTCAATTTCCAAATGTACATTCGTACGACCGTACCGACTTTTCCAAAACCGACTATCGTTTTTTGATACACGCGATTCTACACGATTGCGTTTTTTTCAAAATTACACGAAAATTATTAGAGATAGGAAATTTTACTTTACCTCATTGACAAGAGAATAACATTTACTATCAGAAACTGTTTTTTTAATTTCTAAACGGGTATCCGTACAGCCATACTGATTTCTTTGCGACCGACTATATTTTTTCACTAAATGGGACAAAACCGATATCTAGACATCTGCGGAAATCGTCCGTCCCTTGCGATTGTTTCGGCTCGATCCGAGATACGAACGCGGACGTTAATGTTCATTTCCCTATTTCATCCAGACCGTGAAGCGGTTTTAGACACGAGGGACGGTCAATTCAACAATGCCGAGTCCGTCCGACACCGTCGTCCATCTTACAATCGGCGCCATATTATAAATAACAATCGAAACACACAATAATATTGTTGTATTTTCTGTACGATTGACATATAAAGAGACGAGTTAATAAAACAATGATAAAAATATAAAACGATATGTGAATAGATTATTCGCGTGTCGTTAGTTCCGGTCCCGTTTCTGTTTCCCTTCTGATCAGAGGATGTGTAAGTTTTCCGAATCCTTCTTGCACTCCATCCGCGTGCAAATCCCGGACTTGCCACCCTTCTCACACATACATATGAAGCAAGGGTTCACCATGATGAATGGGTTGTTTGGAATGCAGTATTTGACATCTATCTTCGTCTTCAACTTCACAGACAACTGTTCGTTCGTGTCATCCTGGCCGCTGCACCGACGAGTCTTCGACGCGCACGCGGCTGTAAAACAGTTCTATGATCGATCGATCGATCAGTAACTCGTGTCGTTACCATACCTTGAACGATCCATATCGCGACGAAACAGCACACGGCGACTTGTAGCCTCGACATGTTCGCCCGGAAACGTCGGCACGGGATCTGACCGATCGATGGCGACGAAAAAACACGCACCGACGACGAGAATCGCGTGCCGAATCGCCGTTCGACACGCCATTGTTCGTGCGAAAATCGAAAACGGATTCGATTTAACGGCGATTTTCGATACGCGGCGACGAATTGTCGAATTGTTGTCGATCGTGGACGACTCGTGATCGATATCGATCGCCCTATTCGATCCAGATACAATTGAACGTTGTCGTAGGCGGCTTGTGTTCGATCGGAAAACAAACGGAACGGGACGTGGGATCCACACACACACAATTTGCGGTACACAAATATGGATTTTATTCGCGTTAGAATGCCAAAGACACCCACTAGGCCCGCGATCGCCGGAACACGCAACTCCGACGATCGACGAGACTCGTCACGACAGAAATTCCTATTATCTTAATTAAGAACATCTATTCCTGATAAACATTGTAAAGATAACATATTCGATGGTTGAACTAAACTAGAAAGTTTTTCGTTTTGTTTTCGGTCAGATCCCGTGCCGACGTTTCCGGGCGAACATGTCGAGGCTACAAGTCGCCGTGTGCTGTTTCGTCGCGATATGGATCGTTCAAGGTATGCTAACGACACGAGCTGTTGATCGATCGATCGATCATAGAACTGTTTTACAGCCGCGTGCGCGTCGAAGACTCGCCGGTCCAGCTACATGGATATCACGACCGATCAGTTATATATGAAGTTAAATCAAAGGATAAATGTCAAATACTGCATTCCAGAAACCCCATTCGTCACGTTGGACCGTTGCTACATATGTATGTGTGAGAAGGGTGGCAAGTCCGGGATTTGCACGCAGATGAAGTGCTAGAAGTGTCCGGAAAACTTACACATCCTCTGATCAGAAGGGAAACAGAAACGGGACCGGAACTAACGACACGCGAATAATCTATTCACATATCGTTTTATATTTTTATCATTGTTTTATTAACTCGTCTCTTTATTTGTCAATCGTACAGAAAATACAACAATATTATTGTGTGTTTCGATTGTTATTTATAATATGGCGTCGATTGCAAGATGGACGACGGTGTCGGACGGACTCGGACTTGTTGAATTGACCGTCCCTCGTGTCTAAAACCGCTTCACGGTCTGGATGAAATAGGGAAATGAACATTAAGGTCCGCGTTCGTATCTCGGATCAAGCCGAAACAATCGCAAGGGACGGACGATTTCCACAGATGTCTAGTTATCGATTTTGTCGCGTTTATTGAAAAAAATATAGTCGGTCGCAAAGAAGTCAGTATGGCCGTACGGATACCCGTTTAGAAATTAAAAAAACAGTTTCTGATAGTAAATGTTATTCTCTTGTCAGTGAGGTAAAGTAAAATTTCCTATCTCTAATAATTTTCGTGTAATTTTGAAAAAAACGCAATCGTGTAGAATCGCGTGTATCAAAAAACGATAGTCGGTTTTGGAAAAGTCGGTACGGTTGTACGAATGTACATTTGGAAATTGAAAATACGGTTTCTGATAGTAACTTTTATGCTCTTTGGAATGATGTTAAGTGAAATTTCATATCTCTGATGATTTTCGTAAAATCTTGCAAAAACTGTACTCGTTTACAGTTTGTTAAAAACGATAGACTTTTTTGAGATATTGGTACAATCGTACGAATATACGTTTAGAAATTATCATAACAATTTTTGATAGTAAATTTTATGCTCTTTTGAATGACGGTAAGTATAATTTTCTATCTATAATAGTTTTTGCACAATTTTGAAAAAATCACGCTTGTATAGAACCGCTTGCACTGAAAACAATAGACGGGTTTGGAGAAGTCGGTACGGTCGTACGAATATTCGTTTGGAAATCAAAAAGATATTTTTTGATATTAAATTTTATGCTCTTTTTAATGATGCTAAGTATAATTTTCTATCTATAATATTTTTTGCACAATCTTGCAAAAATCTTGCTCGTGCAGAATTGTCTGTACTAAAAACAATAATCGATCTTTGAGAAGTCGATACAATCGTACAAAAAAACATTTAGAAATGACTAAAACGATTCCTGATAGTAAATTTCATGCTCTTTCGAATGACGTCAAGTAAAATTTCCTATCTCTACTAGTGTTTGGTCAATCTTGCAAAAACTATGCTCGAAGAATCGCCTCTATTTGGAAACACGTTTCCAGATAGTCGATTTCGTGCTCTTCCCTCAAACTCATTTACGTAGTCCAAGCGTGACGTTTGGAAATTCATGAAAACGTTTTTTGATAGTAGAGTCTATGCTGTTTTTATTGACGCCAAGTAGAATTTTCTATCTATAATAGTTTTTGCACGATTTTGAAAAATCGTTGCTCGTAAAATCGTCTTTATTGAGAAACAATCGTCGGTTTTGGAGAAATCGGTACGGTCGTACGAATATTCGTTTGGAAATCGAAAAAATGTTTTTTGATAGTAAATTTTATGCTCTTTTTAATAACGCAAAGTAAAATTTTTGATCTCTAATACTTTTTACAAAATTTTCAAAAAACCGCGTTTGTATAAATCCGTTTGCATTGAAAATAATAGTCGGTTTTGGAGAAGTCGGTACGGTCGTACGAATATTCGTTTGGAAATCGAAAAAATGTTTTTTGATAGTAAAATTAATGCTTTTTTAAATAACGCTAAGTAAAATTTTTGATCTCTAATAGTTTTGGCACAATCTTGTAAAATTCTTGCTCGTACAGAAAAGTCTGTACTAAAAACAATAATCGTTCTTTGAGAAGTCGGTACAGTCTTACGAATAAATATTTAGAAATGACTAAAACGATTCCTGATAATAAATTTTAAGCTCTTTCGAATGACGTGAAATAAAATTTCCTATCTCTACTACTGTTGGGTCCATCTTGTAAAAACCGTGCTCGAAGAATCGCCTCTATCTGGAAACACTTTTCCGGATAGTCGGTTCCGTGCTCTTTCCTCGAACCCACTTACGTAGTCCCGGCACGACGTTCAATACCAAATTTCCAAGAACCGGCGGATAGCTCGTCCTCGTGCACGCAGCTCCCGTGCCCTCTTTGTTACACGTGCACGTGTTGTTGCAATCGTCCTTGAACGACGTCTGTGGCTCGTAGACTGAAAACAATAATCGATTTTTGGAAAAATCGGTACAATCGTACGAATATTTATTGGGAAATTACCAAAATTATTTTTGATATAGAATTTTATGTTCTTTTCAATGATGCTAAAGAGAATTTTCTATCTCAAATAGTTTTTGTGTGATTTTGAAAAAATTGCATTCATGCAAAATCGCCTGTACTATTAAAAAAAAACAATAGGCGATTTTGGAGAAATTTTTACGGTCGTTCGAATACTTTTTTAGAAATCTTCAAAATATTTTATGATAGTAAATTTTATGATCTTTCGAATAAAATCAAGAAAAAATTCCTATCTCTAATAATTTTTGCACAATCTTGAAAAAACTGAGCTCGTGCAAAATCATTTAGACTAAAAACAATAGTCGGTTTTTGAAAAAATCTCTACAATCGTACGAATATTTATTTGGAAATTAACAAAATTATTTTTGATACAGAATTTTATGCTCTTTTTAATGACGTTAAGTAGAATTTTCTATCTCTAATAGTTTTTGTGTGATTTTGAAAAAATTGCATTCATGCAAAATCGCCTGTATTATTAAAAAAACAATAGACGATTTGGGAGAAATTTTTACGGTCGTTCGAATACTTTTTTAGAAATCTTCAAAATATTTTTTGATAGTAAATTTTATGATCTTTCGAATAAAATCAAGAAAAAATTCCTATCTCTAATAATTTTTGCACAATCTTGAAAAAACTGAGCTCGTGCAAAATCGTCTAAACTAAAAACAATAGTCGGTTTTTTAAAAAATCGCTACAATCGTACGAATATCTATTTTGAAATTAACAAAATTATTTTTGAAATAGAATTTTATGCTCTTTTTAATGACGTTAAGTAGAATTTTCTATCTCTAATAGTTTTTGTGTAATTTTGAAAAAAATTCAGTCGTGCAAAATCGCCTGTACTACTAAAAAAACAATAGGCGATTTTCAAGAATTTTTTACAGCCGTTCGAATATTTTTTAAGACATTTTCAAAATATTTTTTGATAGTAAATTTTATGATCTTTCGAATAAAATCAAGAAAAAATTCCTATCTCTAATAATTTTTGCACAATCTTGAAAAAACTGATCTCGTGCAAAATCGTCTAGACTAAAAACAATAGTCGGTTTTTTAAAAAATCGCTACAATCGTACGAATATCTATTTTGAAATTAACAAAATTATTTTTGAAATAGAATTTTATGCTCTTTTTAATGACGTTAAGTAGAATTTTCTATCTCTAATAGTTTTTGTTTAATTTTGAAAAAATTCAGTCGTGCAAAATCGCCTGTACTACTAAAAAAACAATAGGCGATTTTCAAGAATTTTTTACGGTCGTTCCAATATTTTTTTAGAAATCTTCAAAATATTTTTTGATAGTAAATTTTATGATCTTTCGAATAAAATCAAGAAAAAATTCCTATCTCTAATAATTTTTGTACAATCTTGAAAAAACTGATCTCGTGCAAAATCGTCTAGACTAAAAACAATAGTCGGTTTTTGGAAAATCGGTACAATCGTACGAATATTTATTTGAAAATTACCAAAATTATTTTCGATATAGAATTTTATGCTATTTTTAATGACGTTAAGTAGAATTTTCTATCTCTAATAGTTTTTGTTTAATTTTGAAAAAATCGCACTCGTGCAAAATCGCCTGTATTATTAAAAAAACAATAAGCGATTTTGGAGAATTTTTTACGGTCGTTCGAATATTTTTTTAGAAATCTTCAAAATATTTTTTGATAGTAAATTTTATGATCTTTCGAATAAAATCAAGAAAAAATTCCTATCTCTAATAATTTTTGCACAATCTTGAAAAAACTGAGCTCGTGCAAAATCGTCTAGACTAAAAACAATAGTCGGTTTTTGGAAAATCGGTACAATCGTACGAATATTTATTTGAAAATTACCAAAATTATTTTTGATATAGAATTTTATGCTCTTTTTAATGACGTTAAGTAGAATTTTCTATCTCTAATAGTTTTTGTGTAATTTTGAAAAAATTCAATCGTGCAAAATCGCCTGTACTACTAAAAAAACAATAGGCGATTTTGGGGAATTTTTTACGGTCGTTCGAATATTTTTTTAGAAATCTTCAAAATATTTTTTGATAATAAATTTTATGATCTTTCGAATAAAATCAAGAAAAAGTTCCTATCTCTAATAATTTTTTCACAATCTTGAAAAAACTGAGCTCGTGCAAAATCATTTAGACTAAAAACAATAGTCGGTTTTTGAAAAAATCTCTACAATCGTACGAATATTTATTTGGAAATTAAAAAAATAATTTTTGATACAGAATTTTATGCTCTTTTTAATGACGTTAAGTAACATTTTCTATCTCTAATAGTTTTTGTGTAATTTTTAAAAAATCGCACTCGTGCAAAACCGCCTGTATTATTAAAAAAAACAATAAGCGATTTTGGGGAATTTTTTACGGTCGTTCGAATATTTTTTTAGAAATCTTCAAAATATTTTTTGATAGTAAATTTTATGATCTTTCGAATAAAATCAAGAAAAAATTCCTATCTCTAATAATTTTTGTACAATCTTGAAAAAACTGAGCTCATGCAAAATCGTGTAGACTAAAAACAATAGTCGGTTTTTGGAAAAATCGGTACAATCGTACGAATATTTATTTGAAAATTACCAAAATTATTTTTGATATAGAATTTTATGCTCTTATCAATAACGTTAAGTAGAATTTTCTATCTCTAATAGTTTTTGTTTAATTTTGAAAAAATTGCACTCGTGAAAAACCGCCTGTATTATTAAAAAAAAACAATAAGCGATTTTGGGGAATTTTTTACGGTCGTTCGAATATTTTTTTAGAAATCTTCAAAATATTTTTTGATAGTAAATTTTATGATCTTTCGAATAAAATCAAGAAAAAATTCCTATCTCTAATAATTTTTGCACAATCTTGAAAAAACTGATCTCGTGCAAAATCGTCTAGACTAAAAACAATAGTCGGTTTTTAAAAAATCGCTACAATCGTACAAATGTTTATTTCGAAATTAACAAAATTATTTTTGATATAGAATTTTATGCTGTTTTTAATGATGTTAAGTAGAATTTTCTATCTCTAATAATTTTTGTGTAATTTTGAAAAAATCGCACTCATGAAAAATCGCCTTTGCGACTAAAAAAACACTAGTCGATTTTGAAGAAATCTGTCCGGTAGTTCGAACATTTTTTTGAAAATCGACAAAACGTTTTTGACAGTAAATTTTCCACTCTTTCGAATACCGTCAATCAAAATATCCATCATCTGACATTTTTAGTATTTAAAGAACAGAGTATCTATATTTAAAGAACAGAGTACCTGGTTAAGAACAAGAGTAACTGGTTAAGTGATGAAGTCCGCGATGTGGGTGTTGATGGTCGTCTGTTGCGTGGTCGTCGTGATAGCAGGTGAGTCGAATCGAATCGCGGATACGTAGAGAAACTGGAACGAATGTTCGTTATCAAAAGGAAAAAATATAATAATATAATAATACAGGCTGGCTGTCCATGGTCGTATTTATAGAAACGCGCGGAGTGTTTATTCCATTTGTCACGATTTGGGGGTTCGATGATATGCAAAATTTTATACTCTTTCGAATAAAGTCAAGCGAAAATTTCTATCTCGAATAGTTTTTCTGGAATTTTAAAAAAACCACACGGATGCGTGGTTTTCTATCTAAAAAATATATTAAAATAATTACAGATTTTTGAAAAATCAGTACAATTACATAAATAATCTTCCGGAATTCAAATAAAGATCCTTGATAATAAATTTTATGCTGTTTCAAACAGTGCTAAGGAATTGATTCTATCTGGAATATTTTTTCCGTAATCTTGAAAAAACTCCACGGATGCAAAACTACTTACACAAAAATGTAGACAAGTTTTAATTGTTTATAAATTTTAATTTTAATTATTTATAGATTTTGATGATGGGATTTGATAATAAATTTGATGTTCTTTCGAATGACGACAAGCGAAAATTTCCATTTCAAATAGTTTTTCTGGAATTTTAAAAAAAACACACGGATGCGTGGTTATCTATCTAAAAAATATATTAAAACAGTTACAGATTTTTGAAAACTCAGTACAATTACATAAATAATCTTCCGGAATTCAAATAAGGATCCTTGATAATAAATTTTATGCTGTTTCAAACAGTGCTAAGGAATTGATTCTATCAGGAATATTTTTTCTGTAATCTTGAAAAAACTCCACGGATGCTAAACCACTTTTACAAACATGTAGACAAGTTTTAATTGTTTATAAATTTTAATTTTAATTATTTATAGATTTTGATGATGGGATTTGATAATAAATTTGATGTTCTTTCGAATGACGACAAGCGAAAATTTCCATCTCGAATAGTTTTTCTGGAATTTTAAAAAAAAACACACGGATGCGTGGTTATCTATCTAAAAAATATATTGAAATAATAACCGATTTTTGAAAACTCAGTACAATTTCATAAATAATCTCCTGGAATTCAAATAAGGATCCTTGATAATAAATTTTATGCTGTTTCAAACAATGCTAAGGAATTGATTCTATCTGGAATATTTTTTCCGTAATCTTGAAAAAACTCCACGGATGCTAAACCACTTTTACAAAAATGTAGACAAGTTTTAATTGTTTATAAATTTTAATTTTAATTATTTATAGATTTTGGTTATGGAATTTGATAATAAATTTAATTCTCTTTCGAATGACGACAAGCGAAAATTTCCATTTCAAATAGTTTTTCTGGAATTTTAAAAAAAACACACGGATGCGTGGTTTTCTATCTAAAAAATATATTAAAACAGTTACAGATTTTTGAAAACTCAGTACAATTACATAAATAATCTTCCGGAATTCAAATAAGGATCCTTGATAATAAATTTTATGCTGTTTCAAACAGTGCTAAGTAATTAATTCTATCTGGAATATTTTTTCTGTAATCTTGAAAAAACTCCACGGATGCAAAACCACTTTTACAAACATGTAGACAAGTTTTAATTGTTTATAAATTTTAATTTTAATTATTTATAGATTTTGGTGATAGGATTTGATAATAAATTTAATGCTCTTTCGAATGACGACAAGCGAAAATTTCCATTTCAAATAGTTTTTCTGGAATTTTAAAAAAACACACGGATGCGTGGTTATCTATCTAAAAAATATATTAAAATAATTACAGATTTTTGAAAACTCAGTACAATTACATAAATAATCTTACGGAATTCAAATAAAAATCCTTGATAATAAATTTTATGCTCAAACAGTGCTAAGTAATTAATTCTATCTGGAATATTTTTTCCGTAATCTTGAAAAAACTCCACGGATGCAAAACCACTTTTACAAAAATGTAGACAAGTTTTAATTGTTTATAAATTTTAATTTTAATTATTTATAGATTCTGGTGATGGGATTTGATAATAAATTTAATTCTCTTTCGAATGACGACAAGCGAAAATTTCCATTTCAAATAGTTTTTCTGGAATTTTAAAAAAAACACACGGATGCGTGGTTATCTATCTAAAAAATATATTAAAACAGTTACAGATTTTTGAAAACTCAGTACAATTACATAAATAATCTTCCGGAATTCAAATAAGGATCCTTGATAATAAATTTTATGCTGTTTCAAACAGTGCTAAGTAATTGATTCTATCTGGAATATTTTTTCCGTAATCTTGAAAAAACTCCACGGATGCTAAACCACTTTTACAAAAATGTAGACAAGTTTTAATTGTTTATAAATTTTAATTTTAATTATTTATAGATTTTGGTTATGGAATTTGATAATAAATTTAATTCTCTTTCGAATGACGACAAGCGAAAATTTCCATTTCAAATAGTTTTTCTGGAATTTTAAAAAAAACACACGGATGCGTGGTTTTCTATCTAAAAAATATATTAAAACAGTTACAGATTTTTGAAAACTCAGTACAATTACATAAATAATCTTCCGGAATTCAAATAAGGATCCTTGATAATAAATTTTATGCTGTTTCAAACAGTGCTAAGTAATTGATTCTATCTGGAATATTTTTTCCGTAATCTTGAAAAAACTCCACGGATGCAAAACCACTTACACAAAAATGTAGACAAGTTTTAATTGTTTATAAATTTTAATTTTAATTATTTATAGATTCTGGTGATAGGATTTGATAATAAATTTAATTCTCTTTAGAATGACGACAAGCGAAAATTTCCATTTCAAATAGTTTTTCTGGAATTTTAAAAAAAACACACGGATGCGTGGTTATCTATCTAAAAAATATATTAAAATAATTACAGATTTTTGAAAACTCAGTACAATTACATAAATAATCTTCCGGAATTCAAATAAAAATCCTTGATAATAAATTTTATGCTGTTTCAAACAGTGCTAAGTAATTAATTCTATCTGGAATATTTTTTCCGTAATCTTGAAAAAACTCCACGGATGCAAAACCACTTTTACAAAAATGTAGACAAGTTTTAATTGTTTATAAATTTTAATTATTTATAGATTTTGATGATAGAATTTGATAATAAATTTAATGCTCTTTCGAATGACGACAAGCGAAAATTTCCATTTCAAATAGTTTTTCTGGAATTTTAAAAAAAACACACGGATGCGTGGTTATCTATCTAAAAAATATATTAAAACAGTTACAGATTTTTGAAAACTCAGTACAATTACATAAATAATCTTCCGGAATTCAAATAAGGATCCTTGATAATAAATTTTATGCTGTTTCAAACAGTGCTAAGTAATTGATTCTATCTGGAATATTTTTTCCGTAATCTTGAAAAAACTCCACGGATGCTAAACCACTTTTACAAAAATGTAGACAAGTTTTAATTGTTTATAAATTTTAATTTTAATTATTTATAGATTTTGGTTATGGAATTTGATAATAAATTTAATTCTCTTTCGAATGACGACAAGCGAAAATTTCCATTTCAAATAGTTTTTCTGGAATTTTAAAAAAACCACACGGATGCGTGGTTATCTATCTAAAAAATATATTAAAATAATTACAGATTTTTGAAAAATCAGTACAATTACATAAATAATCTTCCGGAATTCAAATAAGGATCCTTGATAATAAATTTTATGCTGTTTCAAACAGTGCTAAGGAATTGATTCTATCTGGAATATTTTTTCCGTAATCTTGAAAAAACTCCACGGATGCAAAACCACTTTTACAAAAATGTAGACAGGTTTTAATTATTTATAAATTTTAATTATTTATAGATTTTGATGATAGGATTTGATAATAAATTTGATGTTCTTTCGAATGACGACAAGCGAAAATTTCCATCTCGAATAGTTTTTCTGGAATTTTAAAAAAAAACACACGGATGCGTGGTTATCTATCTAAAAAATATATTAAAACAGTTACAGATTTTTGAAAACTCAGTACAATTACATAAATAATCTTCCGGAATTCAAATAAGGATCCTTGATAATAAATTTTATGCTGTTTCAAACAGTGCTAAGTAATTAATTCTATCTGGAATATTTTTTCTGTAATCTTGAAAAAACTCCACGGATGCAAAACCACTTTTACAAACATGTAGACAAGTTTTAATTGTTTATAAATTTTAATTTTAATTATTTATAGATTTTGGTGATAGGATTTGATAATAAATTTAATGCTCTTTCGAATGACGACAAGCGAAAATTTCCATTTCAAATAGTTTTTCTGGAATTTTAAAAAAAACACACGGATGCGTGGTTATCTATCTAAAAAATATATTAAAATAATTACAGATTTTTGAAAACTCAGTACAATTACATAAATAATCTTCCGGAATTCAAATAAAAATCCTTGATAATAAATTTTATGCTGTTTCAAACAGTGCTAAGTAATTAATTCTATCTGGAATATTTTTTCCGTAATCTTGAAAAAACTCCACGGATGCAAAACCACTTTTACAAAAATGTAGACAAGTTTTAATTGTTTATAAATTTTAATTTTAATTATTTATAGATTCTGGTGATGGGATTTGATAATAAATTTAATTCTCTTTCGAATGACGACAAGCGAAAATTTCCATTTCAAATAGTTTTTCTGGAATTTTAAAAAAAACACACGGATGCGTGGTTATCTATCTAAAAAATATATTAAAATAATTACAGATTTTTGAAAAATCAGTACAATTACATAAATAATCTTCCGGAATTCAAATAAAAATCCTTGATAATAAATTTTATGCTGTTTCAAACAGTGCTAAGTAATTAATTCTATCTGGAATATTTTTTCCGTAATCTTGAAAAAACTCCACGGATGCAAAACCACTTACACAAAAATGTAGACAAGTTTTAATTGTTTATAAATTTTAATTTTAATTATTTATAGATTCTGGTGATAGGATTTGATAATAAATTTAATTCTCTTTCGAATGACGACAAGCGAAAATTTCCATCTCGAATAGTTTTTCCGGAATTTTAAAAAAACCACACGGATGCGTGGTTATCTATCTAAAAAATATATTAAAACAGTTACAGATTTTTGAAAACTCAGTACAATTACATAAATAATCTTCCGGAATTCAAATAAGGATCCTTGATAATAAATTTTATGCTGTTTCAAACAGTGCTAAGTAATTGATTCTATCTGGAATATTTTTTCCGTAATCTTGAAAAAACTCCACGGATGCAAAACCACTTACACAAAAATGTAGACAAGTTTTAATTGTTTATAAATTTTAATTTTAATTATTTATAGATTCTGGTGATAGGATTTGATAATAAATTTAATTCTCTTTAGAATGACGACAAGCGAAAATTTCCATTTCAAATAGTTTTTCTGGAATTTTAAAAAAAACACACGGATGCGTGGTTATCTATCTAAAAAATATATTAAAATAATTACAGATTTTTGAAAACTCAGTACAATTACATAAATAATCTTCCGGAATTCAAATAAAAATCCTTGATAATAAATTTTATGCTGTTTCAAACAGTGCTAAGTAATTAATTCTATCTGGAATATTTTTTCCGTAATCTTGAAAAAACTCCACGGATGCAAAACCACTTTTACAAAAATGTAGACAAGTTTTAATTGTTTATAAATTTTAATTATTTATAGATTTTGATGATAGAATTTGATAATAAATTTAATGCTCTTTCGAATGACGACAAGCGAAAATTTCCATTTCAAATAGTTTTTCTGGAATTTTAAAAAAAACACACGGATGCGTGGTTATCTATCTAAAAAATATATTAAAACAGTTACAGATTTTTGAAAACTCAGTACAATTACATAAATAATCTTCCGGAATTCAAATAAGGATCCTTGATAATAAATTTTATGCTGTTTCAAACAGTGCTAAGTAATTGATTCTATCTGGAATATTTTTTCTGTAATCTTGAAAAAACTCCACGGATGCAAAACCACTTTTACAAAAATGTAGACAAGTTTTAATTGTTTATAAATTTTAATTTTAATTATTTATAGATTTTGGTGATGGAATTTGATAATAAATTTGATGTTCTTTCGAATGAAGTCAAGCGAAAATTTCCATTTTGAATAGTTTTTCTGGAATTTTAAAAAAACCAAACGGATGCGCGGTCGTTTATCTACGAGTAGTACAGACGAAAATTTTAAAGTTCAAAAATTTACGTTAAAAAATATATAAGGAGGCATCAACTTAGCTGAGCATTTGTAATTCTATTTTTTTAATGCAAATCCTTATATGGAAAGAAGCGCAAAATTCAAAAGGAGATGACACATGTTAATAATAAATATGGCGAAAAAGAAATTTATTATTAACTAAGTTAATAATTTGAAATTTTGAAACTTAGAATTAATTTAATTACGAGAGGATGGTCCCAGAAGTACCCGACCCAACAAAGAAAACACAAACATTTTGGAAAAAAATATATTTATTTTTCAACATAATCTCCTTTCAGCTCTATACACTTTTCCCAACGATGTTCAATAAGTTCGATACCCTTTTTATAATAAGAACTGTCTTGCTCCTCAAAATACCCATTAACTGCCGACATCACTTCTTCATCGTTGGGAAATCTTTAACCACTGAGCCATTTTTTCAAGTTTAGGAACAGAAAATAATCCGAGGGAGTTAAATCTGCCGAATACGGTGCACGAGGTAGCGATTCAAACTTTAATTCATTAATTATGGCCATTGCAATAACGGATTTGTGAGCTGGTGCATTGTCTTGATGAAACAACACTTTCTTCTTAGCCAAATGCGCGCCGTTTTTGCTCGATTTCTTCGCTCGAACGTTGCAATAAGTTCGCATAATACTCGCCGTTGATAGTTTTTCCTTTTTCAAGATAGTCGATGAAAATTATCCCACGCGTATCCCAAAAAACCTTGCCTGCAGATAAAACGGTCTTCGCCTTCTTCGGAGCCGGTTCTCTCTTTTCAGTACAGCCATACTGACTTCTTTGCGACCGACTATATTTTTTCAATAAACGCGACAAAACCGATATCTAGACATCTGCGGAAATCGTCCGTCCCTTGCGATTGTTTCGGCTCGATCCGAGATACGAACGCGGACCTTAATGTCCATTTCCCTATTTCATCCAGACCGTGAAGCGGTTTTAGACACGAGGGACGGTAAATTCAACAATGCCGAGTCCGTCCGACACCGTCGTCCATCTTACAATCGGCGCCATATTATAAATAACAATCGAAACACAATAATATTGTTGTATTTTCTGTACGATTGACATATAAAGAGACGAGTTAATAAAACAGAGATAAAAATATAAAACGATATGTGAATAGATTATTCGCGTGTCGTTAGTTCCGGTCCCGTTTCTGTTTCCCTTCTGATCAGAGGATGTGTAAGTTTTCCGGACACTTCTAGCACTTCATCTGCGTGCAAATCCCGGACTTGCCACCCTTCTCACACATACATACGTAGCAACGGTCCAACGTGACGAATGGGGTTTCTGGAATGCAGTATTTGACATTTATCCTTTGATTTAACTTCATATATAACTGATCGGTCGTGATATCCATGTAGCTGGACCGGCGAGTCTTCGACGCGCACGCGGCTGTAAAACAGTTCCATGATCGATCGATCGATCAATAGATCGTGTCGTTAGCATACCTTGAACGATCCATATCGCGACGAAACAGCACACGGCGACTTGTAGCCTCGACATGTTCGCCCGGAAACGTTGGCACGGGATCTGACCGAAAACAAAATGAAAAACTTTCTAGTTTAGTTCAACCATCGAATATGTTATCTTTACAATGTTTATCAGGAATAGATGTTCTTAATTAAGATAATAGGAATTTCTGTCGTGACGAGTCTCGTCGATCGTCGGAGTTGCGTGTTCCGGCGATCGCGGGCCTAGTGGGTGTCTTTGGCATTCTAACGCGAATAAAATCCATATTTGTGTACCGCAAATTGTGTGTGTGTGGATCCCACGTCCCGTTCCGTTTGTTTTCCGATCGAACACAAACCGCCTACGACAACGTTCAATTGTATCTGGATCGAATAGGGCGATCGATATCGATCACGAGTCGTCCACGATCGACAACAATTCGACAATTCGTCGCCGCGTATCGAAAATCGCCGTTAAATCGAATCCGTTTTCGATTTTCGCACGAACAATGGCGTGTCGAACGGCGATTCGGCACGCGATTCTCGTCGTCGGTGCGTGTTTTTTCGTCGCCATCGATCGGTCAGATCCCGTGCCGACGTTTCCGGGCGAACATGTCGAGGCTACAAGTCGCCGTGTGCTGTTTCGTCGCGATATGGATCGTTCAAGGTATGCTAACGACACGATCTATTGATCGATCGATCGATCATAGAACTGTTTTACAGCCGCGTGCGCGTCGAAGTCTCGCCGGGTCAACTACATGGATATCACGACCAATGTGATGACCGTGAATTTAAATCATAGGATAAATGTAAAAGCCTGCATTCCAGAAAATCCATTCATCACGGAGGACCGTTGCTACATATGTATGTGTGACAAGACTGGCAAGTCAGGGACGTGCACGTATATGCAGGCGTGCAAGGAGGGTCTGGGCACCTCACGCTTCTTCTGATCGGACGAGAAAAGGAAACGGGACCGGAACTAACGACACGCGAATAATCTATTCACATATCGTTTTATATTTTTATCATTGTTTTATTAACTCGTCTCTTTATATGTCAATCGTACAGAAAATACAACAATATTATTGTGTGTTTCGATTGTTATTTATAATATGGCGCCGATTGTAAGATGGACGACGGTGTCGGACGGACTCGGAATTGTTGAATTGACCGTCCCTCGTGTCTAAAACCGCTTCACGGTCTGGATGAAATAGGGAAATGAACATTAACGTCCGCGTTCGTATCTCGGATCGAGCCGAAACAATCGCAAGGGACGAACGATTTCCGCAGATGTCTAGATATCGGTTTTGTCGCATTTATTGAAAAAAATATAGTCGGTCGCAAAGAAGTCAGTATGGCCGTACGGATACCCGTTTAGAAATTAAAAAAACAGTTTCTGATAGTAAATGTTATTCTCTTGTCAATGAGGTAAAGCAAAATTTCCTATCTCTAATAATTTTCGTGTAATTTTGAAAAAAAAAACGCAATCGTGTAGAATCGCGTGTATCAAAAAACGATAGTCGGTTTTGGAAAAGTCGGTACGGTCGTACGAATGTATATTTGGAAATTGAAAATACGGTTTCTGATAGTAACTTTTATGCTCTTTCGAATGATGTTAAGTGAAATTTCATATCTCTGATGATTTTCGTAAAATCTTGCAAAAACTGTACTCGTTTACAGTTTGTTAAAAACGATAGACTTTTTTGAGATATTGGTATAATCGTACGAATATACGTTTAGAAATTATCATAACAATTTTTGATAGTGAATTTTATGCTGTTTTGAATGATGTTAAGTATAATTTTCTATCTATAATAGTTTTTGCACAATTTTGAAAAAAACGCGCTTGTATAGAACCGCTTGCACTGAAAACAATAGACGAGATTAGAGAAGTCGGTACGGTCGTACGAATATTCGTTTGGAAATCAAAAAGAAATTTTTTGATAGTAAATTATATGCTCTTTTTAATGACGTTAAGTATAATTTTCTTTCTATAACATTTTTTGCACAATCTTGCAAAAATCTTGCTCGTGTATAATCGTCTGTACTAAAAACAATAATCGATCTTTGAGAAGTCGATACAGTCGTACGAAAAAATATTTAGAAATGACTAAAACGATTCCTGATAGTAAATTTCATGCTCTTTCGAATGACGTCAAGTAAAATTTCCTATCTCTACTAGTGTTTGGTCAATCTTGCAAAAACCATGCTCGAAGAATCGCCTCTATTTGGAAACACGTTTCCAGATAGTCGATTTCGTGCTCTTCCCTAAACTCATTTACGTAGTCCAGGCGCGACGTTTGGAAATTCAAGAAAATATTTTTTGATAGTAGAGTCTATGCTGTTTTTATTGACGCCAAGTAGAATTTTCTATCTATAATAGTTTTTGCACGATTTTGAAAAATCGTTGCTCGTAAAATCGTCTTTATTGAGAAACAATAGTCGGTTTTGGAGAAGTCGGTACGGTCGTACGAATATTCGTTTGGAAATCAAGAAAATGTTTTTTGATAGTAAATTTAATGCTTTTTTAAATGACGCTAAGTACAATTTTTTATCTTTAATATTTTTTGCATAATTTTGAAAAAAACGCACTTGTATAAAACCGCTTGCACTGAAAACAATAGACGGGTTTGGAGAAGTCGGTACTGTCGTACGAATATTCGTTTGGAAATTAAAAAGAAATTTTTTGATAGTAAATTTCATGTTATTTTGAATGATGCTAAGTATAATTTTCTATCTATAATATTTTTTGCACAATCTTGCAAAAACGTTGCTCGTGCAGAATCGTCTGTACTAAAAACAATAATCGGTCTTTGAGAAGTCGATACAGTCGTACAAAAAAACGTTTAGAAATGACTAAAACGATTCCTGATAGTAAATTTCATGCTCTTTCGAATGACGTCAAGTAAAATTTCCTATTTCTACTAGTGTTTGGTCAATCTTGCAAAAACCATGCTCGAAGAATCGCCTTTTTCTGGAGACACGTTTCCAGATAATCGATTTCGTGCTCTTCCTTCAAACTCATTTACGTAGTCCAGGCGCGACGTTCAGTACCAAGTCGCCGAGAATCTACGGACAGATCTTCATCGTGACAACACAAAAAATCAGTGATAACATATTTTCTTTTATTTTGTCGAAAGGGTATTAAATTTAATATATGAAAACAAGTACTGAAATTGTCTAGTGGCATACATAGAGCCATAGGTTTTTAAAAATATATCTATGTTCTGAACGTTAATGTTACATGTGCAATAATTTGGCAAAATTACACGGAAACCATAGCAGGTATAGAAATTTCGTTCTTTTCATTCGAAAAGGTATTATATTTAACTTATAAAACCTGTAATTTAATTTGTTTACTAACGTGAATATAGTGTGAAAGGATTTTTTTTAAAAAAAAAATAATAAATTCAGAACGTAGATAGGTATACATCAGTGATTCTTATCCTTTTAAGTGATCGGCACCCCCTTGAAAAATGTGTTTCTATTTCTTTATTCAGGAAATTACATCAATTGCAAGATATTTTTTATTGAAAAATAAACACATTTACATACACTATCGAGACAAAGTCTGCGCACACCCATTTATATCTTTATTATTATCGCCTAGAACATAAAAAACTATTGTTGATACCAAAGTAACTATTTTTTATTTTTTCTAAAAAGTCTTAAAAATTAAAAAACATTAACAAAACACTTTTTAAAAACCAATAAAGTAAAGAAAAACAACAAAACGAACGAAATTTTAAAAAATCATGTGAGAAAAAGTCTGCGCACAGTTGCATTTATCGTTTATTGTTCTTAATTTTTAAATTTTAGCATTACAATTGGCTATTTGATTGTTAAAAATGCAATGTGGATTGTTATTCTTAATTTTAGTTTTTGTTAAATAGATAATACAAGTGTATATCGTGGGAAATAAAATGTGTAATTTTAAAAAGAATAAAATAACTATATCAGAGCTAAAAAGAATTATAAAATTATGGGAAGAAGAAAATAGCTACCAAAATATTGGGTCAACACAAAATTCATTGCGTTTTCTTTCCGTTAGATGGTTATAGTCATTCTAAGTAGTTCTTCTCCATTGCAAACTTCAGACCGTATATGGTATTTGACAGCTGACATTTCATAGACGATTCAGTAAAAAAAGTTTTAAGTTTTGTTGTTTATTTAGTGTTTTACATCGACTTGAAATGGATATTCCAGACGGTCATTTTCGCCATATTTTGCTTTATTACTTCCGGAAAGGTAAAAACACAGTGCAAGCTCAGAAAAAAATATGTGCGGTTTATGGTGAAGACTCGCTAAAAGAACACCAATGTCAGAATTGGTTTACCCGTCAAAACCAAAGTGCACGTTTACAAGGCGTGCATCGGGTCTGTCCTCGCTTATGGAGTGCGGATCCGGTGCACTGCCTCGTCGACGGCGCTCGAACATCTCCGACGCTTCCGGAAAAGGTTCTTCGGCTCGTTCTGTACGCCCCGAAATACACCCCGACGCGCATCCTTCACGGTCGAGCCGGCCTCGAAACGACGGATGACTTTATCACCACGATGTTCCCAGACAGATCCCAAAAACACAAAAATCTGCTCATCCGCAACTCACACCTGCACCCAAAACCCATAACCGAACGGGCTCGAAGGATCACCTTCCCTCACCAGACTCCATATCACAACCCTCTCCTTATTCCCAAACCTACTAACTCCCCAAATCAACCTCTCTCCACAAACCCCACAACACCCCCAAATCCCAACGACCAGCCAACACAAAACTCACATCCCAACCAAACTACAACAAACACCCTCACGGTGAAACAACCTGTGGCATTCTTCAAAATCGTCTGGCAGACCACTCACCCGGTTCAGCTTATACAACCGTAACCCATTAAGCAATCGCAAGTCAGCAAGTGATCGGTGACCCACGAGTTTAACACTAGAACTACCAAGAGCGTCATTTTGACGATTTTCAAATTGTGTGCTTAAAAATTTCGATATGATTTATGTATTGTTCTAGAATTTTATGACGACTTTTAATGAAATATAAGAACAATTAAATATTCCTATTCAATTTCCACTTAGTTACTTTAACTTCCATAATTAGTATGACCTATACCTATTTATACCAAGACACGTCAAATTGACGACATTAGCAATCTCAAAATTTATATACAAGTGAATGTAAATACGTATTGATGTTCATCCATGCATACACATATATCGCTTTCAGACATTTCCTGGAAAAATTTTAGGTACATTTTTCATATGAAAAATAGGTTGCAATCATTATCAATTGTACTTCTAATGTGATAAAGTTCTTGGTGCAAAGTGTAATCTGTGAAAAGTCCAATCTGGGAAAAAAGTATGAACATATTTTTATTAAAAATTCAAATTTATTTCTTGTAAATCCTAGGCAACAATGAAACGATTTACAGGAAGCAAAACATTATTCGAAGAATTCAAAGAACTCACCGGTATAAATGAAGACAGTTCGGATACTAATTCAAGTAATAATGATTTAGACATATCTTGCGTGGAAAATAAAACTGATTTTTCAGACTCTGAAGAAGCTGAGGATGAAATCGAAGTACGAGATGTCGAACAGAGTGAAGAAGATCAATATGAAAGTGAAGATTCAAGGAGTGAAGATGAAATTCCCCAAAATAGCCACAAACGCAGTAAGCGATTACGAATATATTCAGATACTGAATCGGATAGCCGAACAGAAACCGAACCGAGACAGCAAAAAGACATTGCTGTCGACGGTACTGAACAGGAAGAATTAGGGAACGGTCGTGTTGGTAGATTGCCATTACATACTATATTCAAGGATACTTCGGGCCCAACTGGTTATGCGAAGCGAAACATTATGCTTGGTAATGTTAGTAGTGTATTTCGGCTTATAATTGATAATAGAATTATGAGCCACATAAAAGCTTGCACGGAGCTACAGGCCAGAAACATTTTACAGAACGACTGGAAAATTACTATGGACGAATTATATGCTTTTATAGCCATTTTGTATGCTCGAGGAGCCTACGAAGCAAGAAACATGAAGTTATCGTATTTGTGGTCCAAAAAATGGGGACCTTCTTTCTTTGCCGAAACTATGAGTAGAAACAGATTTTCGGAAATTACGAAATTCATTCGTTTCAACAAAAAAAGCGAGAGGAGTGTTCACTTACGAACTGACAAATATATTTGCGGCAAGTGTTCATCACAGATAACATGTATTTGTCAAATATGTGATTCATAGTTATTCCATACATATCAAATGCGCTATAATATAAATGCAAGTAGAAAGTGTTTTTGTTTGTTTTTTTTGTATTAATAATTAATGAATTATTATATTAAGTGTTGTTTTTGTTAAAGTATATTCTTTTACTTACATAAACTAAGTGAAAAGTTAAAATGAAAGCCATGATCAAAAATACGTCAATTTGTGCGAAGTGTGTATAAAACTAGGTATATATTTAACATCGGTAGTTCTAGTGTTAATAACGAAGAACAGTTCAAAGACTTCGACAACCCGTCAGTGACAAAACCCTTTGCGCCTAGAGCCGCTGTAAACAATGTTTTTAAATAAGTTAAGTTAGAAAATAAGCTATTTACAACTAAGTCAATATAATTAATTAAGATAGTTAAGTTAGCATAAGTTAAAATAATCAAAAAATACACATAAAACAGGTTTTTTGACATTTTTCCTGTATTGTTACAAAATCTCACTAACACATATCGAAAATAATACTCGACCATAGGCAAATTATCATAAGTTAGGCAGCCTAACTAACCCAGAAAATATCATGTAAACTTCATGTAATTATTAGACAAAATATTTTTTTTCTGATTCAGTTTATAAATGATTTCTATTTGATTTTCTAACCGAATCATCGACAATACCATCGTTATGCTCTCGGCCGTATACTAATCCAAATTTGTATGTTTTCCTCCAGAAGAACCTTAATAAAAAATTCTTGTTATATTGAATAATTCTTTGCGTACACAGGGTCAGGGCAGCCACTTTAATTTTTTAATAATCACAAAAGTAGCTAACACTTGTATGGATTTCGCAGATTTACACGTATGTATAACCACTTTCGGCCTTCACTTGACTATATTTTTTATTTTAAATTCGTAAGAAATACTTTATCGTCGGACGATGGAAGTCAAGGACGCGAAATTATGTAGGACGTGCATGTCTTTTTCGACACTACTATACAATATTTTCGACGAGAAATGCTCGAACGAAACGAGGTTAGTCGATGCCCTAATGGAGCTGACTTGCACACAGGTAAATAACACATATCTGTTCTAGAAAAACTGATCGTTTCGAACCGACGATCTAATCGATTTCCAGATCACATCGGACGACCGATTACCCGTCTCGATATGCGACCTGTGCCTCGACAATCTCGAAGATTACGTGAAATTCAAAACGAAGTGTCTCGAATCCCGACAAATACTGCAGGAGCGTGTGATCCGTGCCGAATCCAGCGAGACGGTCGGATCGAACTCGTACGTCGACGAACGTGACCCGCTGGAGTTGAACGACGTGACGAAGCCGTACGCGTGCGAACAATGCGACGGACGGTTCGAACAGAAAAGCCACCTTCGGACGCACGTCGCGACGCATTCCGTGCCGGCCGAATCGCCTCACGAACGATGTTTCCGATGCGAAGTGTGTGGAAAATCGTTTCGGCTGAAGAGGACGCTCACCTTACACGCTAGGATCCACACGGACGAGAGGCCTTTCGAGTGCGAATATTGCCAGAAAGCGTTCCGGGTGAACCGCAATCTCAAAAGACATATCGAAACTCACACGAAGAAACCGTATCGATGTGCCGTGTGTCCCGAGACGTTCGTGCATAAAGGCACGTTCCGAGTTCATCTCCGTACGCATACCGACGGACGTCCGTACAATTGCGTCTGGTGCGAAAAAGCGTTCCGATCGAAGTACCTGCTCGATCGTCACATGCGCGTCCACAACGGCGAACGGCCGTTCGCTTGTCGCTTCTGCGACCGCTCGTTCTCGTACGAGCATAATCTCCGGGTACACGTCCGGACGCACACCGGCGAGAAACCTTACGCGTGCGAATTTTGCTCGAAGGCGTTCCCGTCGAAGAGCTGTCACGCGCGCCACGTGATGACGCATACGGACGTGAGGCCGTTCGAGTGCGGCGAGTGTGGAAAATCGTTTCGACAGAAGAACGCGCTCACCGTACACGCCAGGATCCACACGGACGAAAGGCCTTTCGAGTGCGAATATTGCCGGAAAACGTTCCAGACGAAACAGAACCTTGAAGAACATATCAGATCGCACACGTACGAGAAACCGTACGAATGTCCCGTGTGTCTCAAGACGTTCGTGCACAGGAGATCGTTCGACGCTCATTCGAAAATCCATACCGGAAACGAATAATACACGTGCGACACGAATACGCGTAGAGGTGCACCGGTATGCAGCAGTTGTTAGTACGTGACATAAAATAAACATGTGATAATGAAAATATTTCGTGCGTTTTATTTCTAAGAATCTTGTCCCGAACTTTCCGATTTTAACAGACTGAATTACAATTACTTTCATATGTAACTCTTTAAACATTCGATCGAGCCCTAATTTAAGTGTGGCGAGAATGTTGGAAATCAAATAAGGATCGTCGAACGTCAGTAATTGCTCGTAACTTAATTACTGTAACTTATTTCCTCTATGAAATACAATCGAACTGTGTCGGGAAGTGGGAATTGTATAAAAATGAAATATGATATTTAGTGTACATATTTATTTTCTTCCATACGATACAGTTTATAAATAAATGATTTCTATTTGATTTTTTAGCCGAATCATCGACAATACCATAGTTAATACCTAGTTAAAACTTTATTGCTGAAAATATACCACTTGTATAAAAAAAAATAGAAAAATATATTTTAGGGCTGTCACACAACAATTTTATCAGTAATATTTGTATTAAAAAAATATGCTATTTAAAATATTTCATAATAAAAATAAAGAAATTCAACAAAAATACAACCATAGAAATAGCTTTGTAAAACGGTGATAGGAAGTACAAACGTAAACAAATTTTGTTTTTGCACAAATAAGTTTCTACGTACTTGTGTGTCAATTTAAACAAAGTATGTCATAATATATTCACAAAATTTAAAATACGAGTAGAAAAGGGAAATAAACATCAATCGTGTTGAGAAAATGAATTATTTCTCACCATCGAGATGGAAAATTTTTACGGGAAATTAGCCAAATTGTAATTCGAAGTCTCTCACCTATTCAATACATCGTAAATCGGTATAAAAACGAAAAGAGAGTAGAAAATAAACCTAGAAACACTAAATGCTTACGATAGATACAAAGAAACCGGTCCTTGAACGAAGGATTTTTCCGCTGCATAGTTTCGTTTTTATAGAAATTTTAATTAGAACATTCATCGTTTTGTTCTGAACCGATCGTTCGAGGGCTATAATTTAATGTAAAAAATAAATCTTCATTTTTCAATTTCATATGATCCGAATCCGAGTAGCAATGGTCGAGGCGAACGTTCTTTTTTCATAGGGCCTACGGGAGAATGACCGTATCTTTTATTTAAAAATATTTTTTGTTCAAAAAATCACGTAAACTTCTTTTAAACATACGTTTTTCGATCTCCTGATCGAGCACCTACGACGAACATCTGACTTCGACACGAAAATAAAAATACGTACGATATACGACGGTATCTATTATTAAATTCGCTTACACGTGCGTACGTACGATCGATTAAGTCCGTATAACATCATTCGGACCGGTACGGTCACATCCGTTGCAAACGCATCTTCATGTCGAGTCATCGTAATTTCAGTTCGAATATTGACCTGTTGTAATCGACCACAATGCATTCCTTCTCGATCTCGAGGTTACACAGCCGTTCGTACAGCTTGTCGTCGTTGCTACGTTTAGGTTTCTTGTGCGTACTGGTCAAACCTGGAACGATTATTGATCGATCGACTGATAGAAAGATAGAATCATTTACCCGGACTCGGTTTCCATTTCGTAGCCGTGACGGAGCTATCCGGTCGGTTGTCGTTATCGTCGCACCGTTTTTCGTTGTCAATCGAGACGTCCGAATCGTATTTTACTTTTATATCGAGCTCGTCCGTGACGACCGGTTCCTGTTTTATTTCGTCGATGGGGTCCATCGTACCGTCCTGGTAATAGAAACGATCGATTGTCACGTTGGTTCGTCATCCACGTCCAATCATTCCTAGGATAATTAATGCCTAAAAGGCGCTCTGTTTACAAACACAATTGCATGACAGTCACTGGAATATGAAGTGCGCCGCAAGACGATCAAGAACCACCAGGACCGTACCGAGGGGATTTTTGTAATGGCCGTGTTTCAATTTATATAAACGTGTCTGTGTATGTAGAGTTAATCGACCGTTCGCATGTCAAGACTCCTAACGAGTTCCGATTATTGTACGATAATGGCGTGATTAATTGCGATGAAGATGTTCCGGCAATTATTCAGGTAAAAATAATCCGCGCCGAACGTCCTTCACGCCGAGTCTCAACGTGAACTACCGACAAATCACGCTGCTCTCGAACCTGAGCAAGGTGTTCGAAAGAACCCTTCTCAGGAGGGTACTCGACCATGTCTCCGCTCGCGAAATCATAATCGACGAGTAGTTTGGTTTTCGGAAACATCACGATACGAGTCAGCAACTTATACGGCTGACGGAGCGCGTGACACGCGGCTTCAACGAGAGGCGTAGCACTGATGCTGTGTTCCTCGACATTGAAAAAGCTTTTGACAAGGTCTGGCATACTGGGCTCCTCTACAAGCTTGTGTACGTGGGTTTCCCGGATAGTGTGGTCCATCTGGTGGCATCGTATCTGTCTGGGAGAACTTTCTACGTGAGCTTGGATGGAGAGAGGTCGTCCATCAGACCAATTGCGGCTGTCGTCCCGCAGGGAAGTGTATTAGGGCCGGTACTGTTCAATCTGTACATCAACGATGTGCCAAACATAGACTTAAAAAAATATATGTATTCTTTTTAAGTACAGCTCGGTCTGTTTTTGTGCGGATTATTTTAATACGATTTTGAAGTTATGCGATTCATATTTCTTCTTAGTATCTTTTTATGCCGATTTTTTTTAAGAATTCCTTTAAGCGGTTATTTAATTCAACGAAAAGCTCTTCTGTTTTATGAACAAATTAAAGAATCAGAGATATTTACTTCCGTTTCTTAAACTGATAAGTAATTTTTGGCTAGCAGAGGATGATTAACTGGATTTTTAAAAAGGAATGCACTGCATAATGTGAATATTATGGACGTGGTTGCATCGGTAGATGAAGAAGCTTCCAAAAATTTTCCAGAAGAGTTAGCCAAAATTATTAAAAATGGTGGATATTGTTCACACCGAGTATTTAATACCGATGAAACAGGACTGTTTTGGAAAAAAAATGCCTAGTCGAACTTATATCACAAATTCTGAGAAAAAAAGTGGGCTTAAAGCAAGCAAAAATCGAATCACATTGTTACTTTGTAGCAATGCATCGAGAGATCGGATGCTGATAAATCCTCTAATGATAAATCGATCTCTAACACCACGCGCTCTAAAAGATAAAGATAAAAAACAACTGCAGGTACATTGGATGGCTCATACAAAGGCTCGGGCGACAATTGCAATATTTACTGACTGGTTAAATAATTGCTTTTTACCAGAAGTGGAAACATATATGAAGTATGCTAAAAAATCTTTATTTACTCGTATATATATATTTGTCTATACATAACACGTTTTACCAGAAGAAGTAGGAAAAGAAATGAGGAATGGAAAAGCACCAGGAGAAGATGGAATAACGACAGAACTAATTAAATACGGGGGAAAAACGTCGAACGAACATTTGGTAAAGCTATTTACAAAATGCATCAACGATAATAAAATCCCAAAAACGTGGAAGAATAGTATATTAATAATATTACACAAAAGAGGAGATAAAACAGAACTGAAGAATTACAGGTCAGTCTCACTACTTTCCTCCATATACAAAACATTCAGCAAAGTATTAGTGAAAAGATTGGAAAAAGAACTAGATGGAGAACAGGCAGGCTTCAGATCAAATTTCAGTACAACAGATCACCTGCATACCTTACAACAGATACAAGAAAAATACAATGAATACGAGCAACCCTACATTTGGCTTTTGTAGATTTTGAAAAGGGGTTCAATTCGGTCAGTACATCATCAATTTTCTCATCTCTAAAAGAGCAAGGAATTAATAAAAAATATGTGGATTTGTTGAAGGAAATATATGAAAGTTCATCAACGCAAATTAAAATACACGACCTATCAGACAAAATAAAAACAGAGAAAGGAGTTAGACAAGGAGACAGTTTATCACCAAAATATTTAATGCAATTTTAAAACAGATCATAAGAGACGCAAATTTTGAAAATAAAGGAATCAAAGTAAACGGAGAATATCTGTCACATCTAAGATTTGCGGATGATATACTATTTATAAGTGA
Source organism: Neoneuromus ignobilis (assembly GCA_029203775.1). Lineage (NCBI taxonomy): Eukaryota > Metazoa > Arthropoda > Insecta > Megaloptera > Corydalidae > Neoneuromus > Neoneuromus ignobilis. Next base: position 3,179,605 of record CP092098.1, on the reverse strand, counting down.
AAAACTGGAAGAATTACAAACATTACTCGAAACCCTCTTAGAAAAAAGCCAAAGAGTAGGGTTAAAAATAAATATGGGAAAAACTAAGGTCATGTTCAATCATTTCGCTGAAAGAAGAAAAATGCAATTAGAGAACCAGTACCTGGAACAAGTGGACGAGATAAAATACCTAGGGAAAACTATAAGATACGATGGGGATTTATGGCCAGAAATCAAAACGAGAATCAGAGCTACATGGGCAACATTTGGGAGACTAAACAGTATAATGAAAAGCGATAACCGATCAGCTTAAAAAAAAAGGAGTACGTATGGAGCAGAAACTTGAACTTTAAACGTAAGAATGAAACAGAAACTGTTAACTGCCCAGAGAAGCATGGAAAGAACAATGTTAGGAATTTCTAAACGGGACCGAAAAACTAGTAAATGGATAAGAGAACAAACAAAAGTAATTGATATAATAGAGCAAGTTAAATCGTTAAAATGGACATGGGCAGGACATGTAGCGAGAAGAGAGGACAACAGATGGACGAAGATTGTTACGGAATGGAGACCAAGAGATAAAAAGAGACCTAAAGGAAGACCACATCAAAGATGGAGAGGCCAAGGTTGGATGAGATTGGCCAGCGACAGGAAAGAATGGAAGAGGCTCGGAAAACTCTTCTTGTAACATTCGACGAGGCTTTCGCCCAGCAGTGGGCTGATGTGGGCTATCAGTAGTAGTAGTAGTACATAACACACACATTCTATCATGCTTAAAAATTAGGTGACAATTCGAGCTCGATTCAGAAAGACATTTCGTATGATTTCTAATCTAATTATATTTTGAAAATCAGCTACTCTAGAAGTAGACCTCCACGTAGACATACCGATCACACAAGGATCTATTCCACGAATAGATTTACAATATTACATCTACATCTACAGACATTTCTATTTATGTCATCTTCTGATCCGACGATCTAAGCCAGTACGTTCTTCTTCGGCGGCAACGGATGTATATTGACTTTTTTCTTCAAAATCTGCGAACTGAAAACGGACATTTTGGCTCATAAATATAGATCGTATAAAAATTAAATGTAACAATACGTGTATAAAAAAAATCCATACTCCCTTTCAAACCTTTTCAGTGTCGATCGAACCGGATTTTCTGTAAAAAAATCAGGTGACAACTAGCTGAAAATACAAGTTACAACTGTGTGTTCTTTCCTATTTATTTGAAACTATAATTACATCTAATAAGGGCAAATGTTAAATACATAAAATTATTTATATTTCAATAGAAAGAAAACTTACACTAGTATTGTCTTCGGGTAACAACATTTCATCCGTCATTTGTAGCATGTTTTTCGATACAAATCGAGTGTTTGTGCCCATTCGAGAAGCACCTTTAGAGGGTACTTACAGATCGAAAGATAGGGAAATTATGTGGATAGATTTGTTAAGAAATCGACAAGAGAAAACACGAATTGAAAATGTAATCGGGGATAAAATTGGAATAACACTCGAATAGAAAGATGCTTTTCAGTTATGTTTTAGTTGTTATATATAGAAAAATATATCGGATGACAATTCGAGCAAATATCGGAATACTCATTTGAGACTCGTGAAGGATTTATCGATTAACCACTTTGAGAAATATTTTGGAAACGTCACTAGAGGTGATAATATTAATTAAGGGAGTATTCTAGTCTAGACGCACGAATTTTAGGTGTTTTTTCGGGCGCTATAAAAAAACCGACAAATATTTTTACTATCCATTTTTTATTGGTTATTTATTGACATTTTAAGAGTATAAAGAAGTATTATTAAAAACAAAAAATTCAAAATTGAAAAAGGTACAGGGGGCTCGAAAAAAAAGGTGTCTCCTGGTTGACGTGGTTCCAACCCTTCCGGTCATCCGAAGCATAATTTTTTTTTTTGAAATTATTGAAAAAGAAGGTTGTAGTAGTATCCCCGCCTAGGGAAATTAATTTTTTTTTTTGTGAAATAGCGGCAGTGTGAAAAAACAGTCATTTTTTGCCCTATTTTTTCAACTTTCGGAATTTTTTAAATATAGTAAAAAACAAAATTTTCAAAAAATCCTAGACAGGGGAAATCACTGTTATATTGAGAAGCTCTGTACCAAATTTCAAGTAAACCGGTCCATTAGAACTTGAGATATCACGTCAACCGTGTCGAAAAAAGTAGTTTCGAGAAAAACGCGTTAACACGTTGAGGACGGCGTGTACCACCGGTGGCTCACATCAGCTATAGTAAAAGGAAAGCTATAGTATAGTAAAAGGAAACTGCACTTTTGAGTATGAAGTTTTGCTAAACAACATTTTGTGCAAGGCGCCGCCAGATAAAGCAAAGTACGATTTTTACTGCCGCCCGATAAAGAGACATAGAAAAAACTGCGCCGTCCTCAACGTGTTCAAGTTTGGAGTCGAGTTTAGACCGGATTGGTTGGCGCGTCACAAAAATTAGCTATAACTCCGAAATAATTCGAATTTCGAAAAATCCTCTTAAGGACATATTCTTAAAGGTCTAAACCAGTGTTTCCCAACGTGGGGCCCACGCTCCACAGGGGGGCAATTTGATAGTTAAGGAGGGCAATTTAAAAATGGACTCGACACGACTTTAACCCTTTCGCTTTGGGTTATTTAAATGCAATGATAGATATCGGTGACAAATTTAACAAAAAAGGCAAATTCTTAAAAAAATGCTGTAAACAATTATTAGGTATAATTTCGTTTGACGTTACCAAAATATCAACTGGGTAATTAGAGTCGTCAAGTAAACTTCGTCGGGGATTCACCGCGGAGTGTGCCGCCTGTCGCGGGGAACCCCGGACGTTTTAAAACTCGCTAAACAACGCCGTTGTTCGCACCTAATTGGCCCAACTCAACTTCTGTAGTGTTTCACATCATTCAGTTGGTGTTAATTTGAAATAAATCCAAAGATATATATAATAAATTAAAAAACTACTTAGATGTCAATGATATACCAATGAAAAATATAACAGCTTGTGCTGCAGATGGCGCCCCTAATATGATGGGCAAGAAAAATGGCTGCTTAAAATTGATGAAAGATGCAAATCCAGAAATGATTATTGTACATTGCGTTACTCATAAGGAAAACTCGGTAGCTAAAAATATCTCGCCTGTTCTAAATGAAGTACTACATGCAGTAATAAAGTGTGTTAATGCTATTAAAGCTAGTGCCAAATGTGAACGTCTTTTCAAGTTATTTTGTGAAGAACAAAATGAAGACCATATGAGACTTTTACTTCATACTGAAGTAAGATGGCTATCCAAAGGAAACTGCTTGAAAAGATTTATGCAACTGTTTGATACTCTTAGTGATTTTTTAAGCGACAAATCTGAAATGAAGTATCTGTTAACAATCGATGGTAAAGCATTTGTATTGTTATTTAGCCGTTATCTTTGAAAAACTAAATATATTAAATAAGCAACTTCAAGGACCAAATAAAACACTCGTCGATGCAAAAGCAAAGATATTCGGTTTCATTACCAATATAGAGTTATATCAGAAACATATTAACAACAAAAACTTTGAACAGTTTCATTGGCTCCAAAAATGTGAAGTAACTGATACCGCTGTACTTGTTATTGTCAATCATTTGAATATTCTATCCGCTGATTTAAAAGAAAGATTTTCTGATTTAAAACAAATCGATTTCCCAACATGGATGATGCAGCCAATATTAGTGGATTTGTTTGATATATCAAATATGCAGTATCGAGAAGAACTCGCAGAATTGCAAAATGATGAATCAGTAAAGACTTTATTTAATATAAAAGGAGCGATGGCATGGCTTTGTGAAGAAACTGAAATTAAATACCCGAATGCAACCGAATGTGCAAGAAAACTTTTACTACCGTTTCCATCTTCATATTTAGCTGAATGTGGATTTAGTGCTGTAAATGATTTACTGATAAAAAAAAGAAATCGACTCGATATAACAATATAACGTGGAGACTTGAGATTAAAGCTAAGTAAATTGGAACCTAATATAAAATCTCTGTGCAGCAAGCATCAAGCGCAAGGATCGCACTAAATGAATATAGAAAAATCAATATTAAAATTATTTTGAATTTCAGTTTTTCATTATATGTTTTAAAATTTTACTTACGATGTTTTGATAACAATTTCATAGTGATTTCTTCCTAAAACTTATCATTTATATTTCTTAAGGGAACAAAACAATTTTTAAAGGTTAAAAATTATGTATGGGAGGCATAAAATTTTTAGAAATGTTAAGGTGGGGCATGGCCTAAAAAAGGTTGGGAAACACTGGTCTAAACTTTGAGAATATGCAAAAAAAAATCGATTTTTTCGAAATTCTAGACTAGGATACCCCCTTAAACTTCTAATAAGATCAATAAAATCAAAGAGGCTGGTGAATAAGGATAGATTGTCGTATGATCGGTTGTATAGAAAGAGATAGCCATGTGTCATATCAGGAAATAATCGATATTGATTTTCAAAGTCGACATGAAAATGAGATAGAGTATATGTGATATCTGTGTAAGGAAGCGAGACGAATATATGTATGTTTGTTTTCGTAAAGAATATCGATAGGTCGGTTATGTCTTCTGGAGATGACATTTCTGTACAGATTTAAAAGCGATTTTTACAAATTAGATATATTTTTTTGACACTGTGACATCTTGATCCGTTCCTTTTCGACGTCCTCGTCGTTGATTTCGCGCGCCATCACGTCGATGATCTTCATCAGCCCGGAATGTTCGTCGATCGTTTCTCTGATCTCGTCGAACGTCCTCATCGTCGGCACGGTCGTCTTCGTCTCCTCCTTCGCGATCTCGTCGCATATCTTCGGCAGTTCGTCCGAGAACCGTCGTATCCGTTCGAAGTTCGACCTATCCGCCTCCTTCGTCCGTCCGTCGACGCGACTCGCATGGTCCCGTTCCGTTTCGATGAACCTCTCGACGCACGCGCCGATCTCCGACGGCCGTCTGTCGACGCGTCTGACCGGCGGCACGGGCGCCGTCAGCTCGTCCGCGTTCTTGATCGGCCTCGGCAGACTGCTCTCGTGCGGCTTGTAATGCTCGATCACGCCGAGGTCCCAATCCTCGAGCCCGCCCCACGAGTCGTCGCTCTCGGCCGTATCGCACACGACGCGTCTCGACTTGAGCCGTTCGAGTATCTGGTGCGGCAACAACGATCCGAAACTCCTGCATCTCGTCATGTACGTCTCGAGGATCGTCGACGGCTTCTTCGTCTCGCCGGGCAACGACACGGCCGAACTGTTCCTCGACGGACTCCTCGACGTGCGCTCGCGGTCCGGACTCTTCGGCACGCTCAGCTGCAACTCGTCGTAGTTCGGTAACGACACCGTCGAGTGGTTCTTCTGGTGTTGGATCTTCGGCGCGTGCGCGTGCCGACATCGGTGCTCGTCGATGTCGCACACGTGCCGTTTGACGATCGTCCGCGTGACGAGCGGCTCGACGACCGGAACCCGACGTTGTTGGTCGACCGATTCCACGGCACCTTGGAGGCCGCCGATCACGTTCTTCGTGATACTCTCGATCTTCTCGCGCAACTTCTTCCTATGTTTGCGCGGCGGAGGAATCGGAGTACCTTTATTCACGATCAAGTCCGTGAGACGGGACTTGTCGGACGGCGAGTCGGGCACTTCGAGCGCCACTTCCATCCATTCGGACGAGGCGGGAGTGATCGTCGCGACGGATTGACTCTTTTCGAGGTCCGGTCGAGACGCATGACGGCGGTTCGAACGGGATCTATGGACGGGAGCTATCGGTTGAGGTTTCGACGTCGGCGGCGTGGCTCTACAAACAGATCGTCCGATCAGAGATCACGAACAGAGCGCGATAGACGATCCATATCAAAGAACAACTATCACTCAACTCACCTTTTCGACTCTTTGTTGTGTCTCTCTTTCAATTCTGAATTCCTCGAGAGGCTCCTCGGACACAGCTGCAACGAGAAATGGACGTAAGACGTTTTCAATTATCGTACGGTAGCAAACAAATAAATCGGATAGAGAATTTCGCGGGCTTCGAGATGGCGTCAACGAAAATGGCCGATTGTACGCGATTGAAAACTGAAAGCGTGCATTAATCGCTTAATTTTGCGCAACGAACGCGATTTTCAAAAACCGTACCAGAGGCATATAATGATTTTTCAGAGTTGAAATTCTGGATTCTGATAGAGAATTTCACGGGCTTCGAGATGACGTCCACTAAAATGGCCAATTGTACGCGGTTCGCGTGCAATTTTGAAAAAACCACAAGCGTGCATTAATCGCTTAATTTCGCGAAACGAACACGATTTTCAAAAACCGCGCCAGAGGCGTATAATGGTTTTTCGGAGTTTAAATTTTGGATTCAGATAGGGAATTTCACGGGCTTCGAGATGGCGTCAACGAAAATGGCCGATTGTACGCGGTTCGCGCGCAATTTTGAAAAACTGCAAGCGTGCATTAATCGCTTAATTTCGCGATACGAACGCGATTTTCAAAAACCGCGCCAGAGGCGTATAAAGGTTTTTCGAAGTTGAAATTTCAAATTCAGATAGAGAATTTCACGGGCTTTGAGATGGCGTGCATTAATCGCTTAATTTCGCGAAACGAGCGCGATTTTCAAAAACCGCGCCATATAATCGTTTTTCGGTTGAAATTTTGCGATAGCAATTTCACGGGCTTCGAGATGGCGTCAACGAAAATGGCCGATTGTACGCGGTTCGCGCGCAATTTTTGAAAAACTGCAAGCGTGCATTAATCGCTTAATTTTGTGAAACGAACGCGATTTTCAAAAACCACGCCAGAGGCGTAATAATGATTTTTCGGAGTTGAAAATTTTGATTCGGATAGAGAATTTCACGGGCTTTGAGATGAAGTCAATGAAAATGGCCGATTATATGCGGTTCGCGCGCAATTTTGAAAAAACCACAAGCGTGCATTAATCGCTTAATTTTGTGAAACGAACGCGGTTTTCAAAAACCGTGCTAGAAGCGTATAATGGTTTTTCGGAGTTGAAATTTTGGATCTAGATAGAGAATTTCACGGGCTTCGAGATGGCGTCAACGAAAATGGCCGATTGTACGCGGTTCGCGGGTAATTTTGAAAAAACCACAAACGTGCATTTATCGCTTAATTTTGTGAAACGAACGCGATTTTCAAAAACCGCGCCAGAGGCGTAATAATTGTTTTTCAAAGTTGAAATTTCGGATTCGGATAGAGAATTTCACGGGCTTCGAGATGGCGTCAACGAAAATGGCCGATTGTACACGGTTCGCGGGTAATTTTGAAAAACCACAAGCGTGCATTTATCGCTTAATTTTGTGAAACGAACGCGATTTTCAAAAACCGCGCCAGAGACATATAATGTTTTTTCAGAGTTGAAATTCTGGATTTTGATTAAAAATTTTATGGTCTTTTCAGTGGCGGTACGGAAACTATTTGATCTCTAACAATTTTTCCGTAACCTTGATAAAATGGCGACTGTGCAGAAATCACTTATCTTAAAAACGTGTAATCGTATTTGGAAAATTCGTCACTTTAAAGAGAATTTTTGGACGTTTCGATTACCACTCGATCGTAGATAATTTTACGACATTTCAAATGGTGCAATTCGAAACATTTCAATTTTATTATTTTTCGAGTAATTTAGAAAGAACTACGACCGTGCGAAAATCGTCGATCTTAAGCACATAGTCGAATTTTGAAAAACCGTGGTCATGGGCTTGCAAATAACTTTTTTGAAACTTCGTCGTAACGATTTTTGTAGTAGATTTTATGACCTTTTCGATGACGTCACGCGCTGATTTCCAGCTCTGATCGTTTTTCCGCAATCTTAAAAAAACTACGGCTACGGAAACAACGTCATCCGACATTTCTAGTCATATTTTTTGGTAATTTTTTTACACGTCTATCGTTTTTTTTATTTCACCGACGATTCTAACACGCGCTCCGTCACCTCTCCCCCCCCCCCAACCACACACTGATACAAACAATAGGTCGACATGCCTATTCGTAATTCGTGCCAAATAAATTAACTTATGGAACGAACGGTTGATTTTAATGACAACGAGATTCGACCGGTGCAGCAATTATTTACTGTTGTGCATCGTTCCGGCGATGACCGTTATGGTCTGATGATGGTACACGACACATAAATCCCATATATATGGATGGTTCGCAGACTGAAGTGATTAAAACCCACTCGAAAAGAAGATTTAAGTACCGAAACATTTGATCGACGTTGAACTTCTTATAATAAAGATGAATTTCGTTGACATCTACGTCCAACATCGCCAAGTGACATTTTTTTGGTGTGAGGGAGGGGGGAGCTTTGAAACGATGAAAGATTTATTTCATATTCAACAAAAACCACTGTAAATTATTAACAAACGGATATGGCGTCATGAAATTCGGTACGGATGTCACTGACAGATGCACCGATTTGAAATAAAAACGGATTTCGACAAGCGCGCGCGGTTTAAGGGGTTATACGCAATTAGAAATTTCAAAAAATCGATTTTTTTGCATTTTCGGAATGCACATATATTTGAGTATATTCTCTGAAAATTTGAAGTAAATCCGATAAATATTTTCGGACATACACCTGAATTTGTAAAAAAATTTTAACTATGTATAAACTACTTCCGAAACTTCAAACGCGTTTTTCTCAAAACGGTGTTTTCATAGTCGGTGATCTCGATATCTCCGAAATGGCTGAACCGATCGGTCTCAAATTTTCACACAATCTTCTCAAATATATTCCTCAGGTATTGAACGAAGGAATAAGGTTTACAAAAATTATTACTATTTTTTTAAAACGATTTGGAGCGAAAATTTTAGTAATAAACCAAAAAAATGTTTTCAAGTAGACGCCATTTTGTCAAAAATGAAAATTTTTATTATTCCTCCGTTCGATACCTGCACTAATCTATCCTTTAAAAGAATTGACCATATTTTTTGATTTCGGATAATCCAAACCGCCGATATGGAGATCACCGCCAAGCGCCTTTTTTTGGAGGTCGTTCGGGACATCGTCTGCAGGAGCGGTGCACTTCAATATTTTTTTATGATCGACATGTTATTTTATTCTTGAAAGTAGGATCTATTCAAATAACCATCATTTGTAATTGCAAAATAAATACTGTTTCTAAAAAAAATTCCTAAAAAAAATGTCGTTTTTGCGCCTCGCAAGTGCGTATAACCCCTTAAATGAGGAATTTCTGTTGGAGTACGGAGAGAAGATACTCGTATGGATCGTTATCTGTGATAAGTTTATCATGGAACTCATAGGACGCTCGATCGCCATCAAACATTTCCGAATAACAATCACGTTTTTTTTAAAAGTGATAGAACTTTAACGCATTCACAAATGGGGGTTTGAATTTTTTTTCACTTACAATAGGATTACGAGGTCAGACAATTAAGTGATGCGACAAAATTCAAAAATCGAGTATATTTAAAAATTAAGGTACATCGCTGCGATCCCCTTCAAAGTAGTCCCCTCCCGCATATCTATACACTTATTCCAGCGAGTTTTCCAGTTTTCGTAACAATTCTGGAACACTTCTTGTGGGACTTCTCCGAATACCCTCGTCACAGATTCTTGGATATCTTCAACGGAGTCAAAATGTCGACCATTGACGAATTTTTTCATATGGGGGAATAGGAAAAAGTCACAGGGTGACATGTCCGGTGAATAGGGCGGTTGTGGTAACGTTGCGATGCCTTTAGACGCTAAAAACCGAGAGACACTGAACGCACTGTGACAGGGAGCATTGTCGTGATGCAGAACCCGAGTCTTCGCGATCTCTGGACGCACTCTGAGCACCCTTTTTCGTAATTTTTCGAGCACATTGCGGTAGAATACTTGATTTACGGTTTGTCCAGGTGGTACGAACTCTTTGTAAACCACCCTTTTGTTGTCGAAGAAGCAAATCAACATGATTTTCATTTTGGACTTGCTCATTCTCGCCTTCTTTGGCCTTGGTACTCCAGGGGACAGCCACTGTTGGTTTTGTCGTTTAGTTTCGGGGTCATATTGAAAAAACCAACTTTCATCACCAGTAATAACTCGATCGAGAAGAGTAGGATCACTTTCAACCTGCTCGAGACAATTTCTCTGTTCCATTTTCGTGGCATGCACTACTCGCGCGTTGTTACAAAACACTAAACAGCTGGCGAAGAAATGATCGTACGAGGGTGGTCAAGGTTTCAATCGAGAGAGTAGGGATCTGCTATTACGGTGGCGGAGATACAGGTTCGCAGTGTTACCACAGGCCGAGAAAAAAATCGGTCGCATTACTTAATTGTCTGACCTCGTATATTAAATAAAATTTGTATTCGTTAAATATACATATCTTCTAGTTTTCAAATTATTTTTGTTTTAATATTGCCTAACTTATAAAAGTATTCGATATATAAATTTATAACCGATGCGGTAAAATGATGTTTAATGTTTACATTGTTTTCTAGTGAACTTTTTGTTCGTATTTTTTTGCTTTTTTTGGCAGATTCGTATGTGAGATTACTAATACATCATTTCAGTTGATAGAACAATAATTTATAAGTATGTATAATACTTATTATAAAAAATATACTATAAAATATATTGATCCACATTTGGAACTCATGGAATGTGCTATGTTATAAAATTGATAATACGAGGGTAGTCCCATAAGTACCCGGCCTGACCTAGAGATGGCAGTAGTTGTTTGAAAAATATCACTGTATTAGAAAGTACACAATCTATAAAGCATATGTTTCAAGTTTGAGGACGCCACGTTGTTTAGTATTTGTTTGGCAGCCATCAATAGTGAACGTTTTCAATGAATTTGTGAAAATGGAGAAAATCGGTCATCGTTACGTGATACAATACTTTTATTTGAAAGGCCTCAGCCCAACCAATATAAAAGCTGAACTGGATTCTACTCTGGGCGAGTCTACTCCTTCGTTTACAACAGTGAAATATTGGGTAGCTGAGTTTAAACGAGGCCGTACGAGCTGCCAAGACGAGCATCGCAGTGGTCAATTAAATGAGGTGACGACTCCAGAAACGGTGAAGAAAATCCACAAAGCGGTACTGGATGATCGTCGACTGAAAGTGCGCGAGCTAGCAGACATAGTAGGCATTTCAAAAAGTGCGGTACATCGCATATTATCTGAAAATTTGGACATGAAAAGCTGTGTGCAAGATGGGTGCCGCGTTTGCTCACACTCGAGCAAAAACAGTGTCGTGAAGATGTTTCAATCGAGTGTTTAGCGAAGTTTCACAGCAACAAAGCAGAATTTTTGCGCCGTTTCATAACCATGGATGAAACACGGGTCCATCACTTCACACCCGAGTCAAAAGAACAATCAAAACAATGGACTGAAAAGGGAGAACCGGCTCCAAAGAAGGCGAAGACCGTTCCATCTGCAGGCAAGATCATGGCGTCGGTTTTTTGGGATGCGCGTGGGATAATTTTCATTGACTATCTTGAAAAAGGAAAAACTATCAACGGCGAGTATTATGCGAACTTATTGTAACGTTCGAGCGAAGAAATCAAGCAAAAACGGCCGCATTTGGCTAAGAAGAAAGTGTTGTTACATCAAGACAATGCACCAGCTCACAAATCCGTTATTGCAATGGCCAAAATTAATGAATTTAAGTTTGAATTGCTACCTCGTGCACCCTATTCGCCAGATTTAGCCCCCTCGGATTATTTTCTGTTCCAAAACTTGAAAAAATGGCTCAGTGGTCAAAGATTTCCCAACGATGAAGAAGTGATGTCGGCAGTTAATGGGTATTTCGAGGAGCAAGACAGTTCTTATTATAAAAAGGATATCGAACTTATTGAACATCGCTGGGAAAAGTGTATAGAGCTGAAAGGAGATTATGTTGAAAAATAAATACATTTTTTCCAAAATTTTTGTGTTTTCTTTGTTGGGTCGGGCACTTCTGGGACCACCCTCGTAATTCCATTTTCAACCCTAATACACCAAAAATATCAACAAAAAGAAATTTGCAAAATAATGGTTTAAATTGAATCCCTATCGAAAGTCCTATCACGCTTACAAAAACATTTCTATAAATTATTTCATCAATTTCTGTACATTTCGTTTAGTATGTTTTTTTTAAATCGACCGAACGATATTTTCGGTTTCTTTCTGATTTTCAACGACGCGCACCGACTTTTCGACCGCCCGTTTAACAGATTCTTATCGTTGTGTGTGCACACCGTAATTTCTTGTCATTGTATTAATGTCATGCATGACACACTGACGGCATACATACCATCGAACCATACCCGACCTTCATACATGTGTTACATATGTGCACGCCGGTGTGTTTTTTCGGGGGGCCGGGACGGAGAGGACCGGTTCGACGAAACGGAAAGTTGTTTTAGACGAGCGTGTGTGTGTGTTTCTACGATAATTACTAACAATAACACACACACACACACGAGTTAATAGATGTTGGTGGAGGAGAGTAGCGGTGCTAACGGCAGCACACAACTGTTAAGATAATATTTACGGCCCGTGTTCGCTGACACAAACGATCTTCCATCACAACGAATCCATTTATCAAATCAGAAACGCAACTTGTATGGAAAATATGCGGGAATCAGCCCGAAAACAATGTCTGTGACATCTGGACGATGACGGGGATCTTACCTGGACTCGCGATATGATCTTATCGATCGACGATTGAGTCTTGGTCGGCTCGATTTTACCGTTCGACGACGCGTCGACATCGGACCGATGTTTGCATAGCGAGTTTCCCATCGTGACGGTGTTCAATCTGCGAAAAGACGAATCGGATATCAAACAGATCGTTGGAGAAATTCGTCGGGATTGAATGAGGAAGGCGTTCGATCGACATATACCCACTTGAAAAAGTCTAAGTACATCTATCGATATTGATATATTTCACAATAAAACAAACTCGTTAATGTATTTGGAAACAAATATATTTTTTATCAATTCTATAAACGAAAAAAGAACGATTTAAATCTCTTAATTGAAATTCTTCAGACATTTTCGATTATTTTCTACAGAAATCGTATTGGAAAAACGTACATAAAGATAGAGATATCGAATGTCGATGAATGGAAAAGAGATAGATAGATTTGTTTACACATTGTAATAATTATTATTTATCTATATGACCTAATTAATATATATATATATATATATATATATATATATATATATATATATATATATATGTGTGTGTGTGTGTGTGTGTGTATAATAATTCACAAAAAAGCATTGTTAATTAAATTTTGAAGACATTTTCCACGTTTTTCTGTCGATATTCCAAATCCATGAAACATTAAAATAGTCCAGACATACGAAATGCCAATGTGTCAGAGTGAGTTGGACAGATCGTCGTCCATCTTGATCGACTATCATTGACTGAAGCTCATTCCACAAACCATCCACTTACACTCGTTGGAAAAAGTCTTAGTATATCTATCAATATGGATATATTTCTCAATAAAATAAACTTGTGAATGTAAATTTGAAAACAAACATATTTTTTATCAATTCTATAAACTACTAGTTATTTATATATGACAATTCAAAACAGTTTCAATTTATAATAAATAAACTAAAAAATAAAACACACAAAAATTCATACAAATTGAGCAAAAAATGTCTGCGTACAAAAAATGAAAATCGAAAATAATATAAAGTAAAATAAACTTTCAAAGTGAATTAGTAACTGGTTGGATAGCCTCTTTTCTTAAGAACCTCTTATAATCGTTTTTGCATGGAATGGTCCAATTTTTGTGGTTTCTTTAGCACTAATCTTATTCCACTCTTTTTCTATAACTTTCTTCAACATTTCCTTTACAATTATGCCATGTTGGCGAATTTACGTTCGAAAAAATGCCATATATGTTCTATAGGGTTTAGGTCTAGAGATTGGAGAGGTGCATGTAACTGTTTTGGAACATTATATAATATCTATAGCTTAACAACTTCGGATCATTGCCATACAAACAATTATAATCGGGACCTAGAGACTTCATTTTTCAGCACTTTGCTTTTTATATTTCGTTTTAAAATATTTAAGTAAGCATATTTATCCATCGTGCATTTGAAAAACTCCATTTGTCCCACGCCCTTACTTGTTATACACCCCTATATCATTACTCTACTACCGCCGAGTTTCACAGTAGGAACAAGATTTTTTTTATTCAATGATGTACATACAATTTTGAGTCCTTTTATTCCAAAAATGGAATATTTGCTCTCGGCTGAGAAAATCATGTTTTCCCAAAACTGGATTAGTTTATTAATGTGTTCATTTGCATATGCAATCCGTTTTTGTCGATTCATACGTGAAATAAATGATTTCTTACACGCAACCCGTTCATGATACACACCCTTTTTTATAATTTTTCGCACAATATCGGCGTAGATTTGTTTTTTAAATAGTACTTTAATACCTTTTACAATTTGGGATGCAGTTATTCGGGGATTTTCTTTCACCGAAGCTACAATATTACGACTTTATCTGAATGTTAAGGGGGGAAATAGGTGTAGGACGGCGTTTTTGCAGTGATTTCCATGAATTTTTTTAACACATAAAGAATTTAAATACTTTATTGATATTGTGAGATCATTCTATACATATATTTAAGAATATATTCTGACATTTTCAAAAATTTAAGTAATGTAGATCGCCATCCGACTGACAGCAGTTTGTGTGCATCTTGGAGGTCGCAATTTTCATTTGAAATCAATTACACAAAGAATTTACTTTTTTTATATGTGTCTCTTCTATGTGAATCCCACTCTTCTCAAAAAATTGAAAATTAGTAGTTTTCAGAGGGGTGTGAACATAAAGTATGATATTTTACCAATTTTTCGTACTTTTTTTACAATAAAAACATACTTTAATATTGTTTAGGATTTAAGTTCAAATAGCGCGTATTTGTATAAAGAAACTATATGCCAAATTTCAAAATGATTGATTAAAAACTTTTTAAGCTAGAGTGTACACAAATTCGAAAAAAGTCGCTCCGACCCTTTGTTAACGACCCTTTGTTTTAAATCCACTTAATCGGTTATAACTTTTGAACGAATTGAAATTTTGTTTTGAAATTTTAAGAATATATTTTTGAATAGTTTTACAAGCGATTTATGAAAAAGAAAAAAAATGAATTTTTTTGAAGCCTCTGCACCTATTTTCCCCCTTAAGTTCGAAGATCGGCCGAAAGTGGTTTCGAAGTGGATTTAAAAATTGATTACCACCCTTTGAATGAAACAATGTTGTCTTCCAACACCTTTTTCTATTTCACTAAAACTTTTTCCTTCTTTTCCTTACTTTAAAATAATTTTACATTCACTAAAAGAAATGTCCTTTTTTTGAATTCCATCTTATTTATTTTTTGCAAAAAACTTTACTATTAGTTACTAAACATGATATTTTAACGTTTCAATTGCAACATACGAACTGAGAAATAAAACTGTGATAATTTTAAAACAACAATACGAGGTTGTTTGATAAGTCCGTGTAAATTCCGAAAGATGCCACCACTGGTGCATATCGAGGTTATTTTTAATTAGTAGCACCTCTTGGAAGAACACACATCAAGTTTCAGCCATATCGGTCTATTCCTTTGTGTTTGACAATCGTTGGAATCAAGGAAATCGAGTGATTGTCAAATAATGGACGAAAAAGAATTTCGCGTGTTGATTAAACACTACTTCATTAAAGGCAAAACGCCTCAGGAGACTAAACAGAAGCTCGATAAACATTATGGTGACTCTGCACCTTCGATTAGTGCGGTTTATAAGTGGTTTCAACATTTTCGGAGTGCCCATATGAGCACAAGAGACGCTAAACGTTCTGGACGCCCTGTTGAGGTCACCGCTCCAGAAATCATTGATAAAATCCATGATATGGTGATGGATGACAGAAGAGTGAAAGTGCGTGAGATTACTAGTACTGTAGGCATCTCGTGTGAACGGGTACATAATATTTTGCACCAACATTTGGACATGAAAAAGCTATCCGCCAGGTGGGTGCCGCGATTGCTCACGATCGACCAAAAACGAGGTCGTGTGAAGTGTTGCAAGAACGGTTTGCAGCTGTTTCAGCGAAATCCGCAGGACTTTAAGCGTCGTTTCATCACTGTAAATGAAACATGGATACATCACTACACTCCTGAGACCGAAGAGCAGTCTAAACAATGGGTTATCAAGGGGGAATCTGCTTCGAAAAAGGCGAAGACAATTCCTTCGGCCGGGAAGGTTATGGCGGCTGTCTTTTGGGATTCGCAAAGAATAATCTTTATCGACTATTTGTGAAAGGGTAAAACCATTACAGGTGCATATTATTCATTGTTATTGGTTCGTTTGAAAACCGAGTTGCAAGAAAAACGTCCCCGATTAGCCCACAAAAAAGTCCTCTTTCATCACGACAACGCACCGGCTCACACCTCAGCAGTTGTGGCCGCAAAACTAATGGAAATAGGGTTCCAAATCGTTTCACATCCCCCCTATTCTCCAGACTTGGCTCCATCGGACTATTATTTGTTCCCTTATATGAAGAAATGGCTCGCGGGAAAAAGATTTTATTTGAACGAGGAGGTGATTGCAGGAACGAATGACTATTTTACAGACTTGGACAAATCCTATTATTCGGAAGGGATCAACAAACTAGAGCAGCGTTGGATGAAGTGTATAAGCCTAAAAGGAGACTATGTTGAAAAATAAAAACGATTTATTCAAAAAAATGAAGCAGTTTTTATTTTTACACGGACTTATCAAACAACCCTCGTAAGTGCAAATATTGCAAAAAAAAAATCGATGATTTACCGTTTAATCAAATGTGTGCGCAAACTTTTTCTGCTCAATTTGTTTGAACTCTTGTGTTATTTATTTTTTATTTTATTTGTTATAAATTTAAAATATTTTGATTTGTCATATACACTCACTCGAAAATGTCTGCATACACTTATCAATACGGATATATTTCTCAATAAAAGAAACTTATTAATGTAAATTTGAAAACAAACATTTTTTTATCAATTCTATAAACTACTAATTATTTATATATGACAAATCAAAACATTTTAAATTTATAACAAATAAAATAAAAAATAAAACACAAAATTCATGCAAATTGAGCAGAAAAAGTCTGCGCACACATTTGATTAAACGATAAATCATCGTTTTTTTTGCAATATTTGCACTTATTGTTGTTTTAAAATTATCACAGTTTTATGTCATAGTTTGTATATTGCAATTGAAACACTAAAATATCATTTTTAGTAATAGTAAAGTTTTTTGCAAAAAATAAATAAGATGGAATTCAAAAAAAAGAATTTTCTTTTAGTGAATGTAAAATTATTTTAAAGTAAGGAAAAGAAGGAAAAAGTTTTAGTGAAATAGAAAAAGGTGTTGGAAGACAACATTGTTTCATTCAAAGGGTGGTAATCAATTTTTAAATCCACTTCGAAACCACTTTCGGCCGATCTTCGAACTTAAGGGGGAAAATAGGTGCAGAGGCTTCAAAAAAATTCATTTTTTTTCTTTTTCATAAATCTCTTGTAAAACTATTCAAAAATATATTCTTAAAATTTCAAAACAAAATTTCAATTCGTTCAAAAGTTATAACCGATTAAGTGGATTTAAAACAAAGGGTCGTTAACAAAGGGTCGGAGCGACTTTTTTCGAATTTGTGTACACTCTAGCTTAAAAAGTTTTTAATCAATCATTTTGAAATTTGGCATATAGTTTCTTTATACAAATACGCGCTATTTGAACCTAAATCCTAAACAATATTAAAGTATGTTTCTATTGTAAAAAAAATACGAAAAATTGGTAAAAAATCATACTTTATGTTCACACCCCTCTGAAAACTACAAATTTTCAATTTTTTGAGAAGAGTGGGATTGACATAGAAGAGACACATATAAAAAAAGTAAATTCTTTGTGCAATTGATTTCGAATGAAAATTGCGACCTCCAAGATGCACACAAACTGTTCAGTCGGATGGCGACTTACATTACTTAAATTTTTGAAAATGTCAGAATATATTCTTAAATATATGTATAGAATGATCTCACAATATCAATAAAGTATATAAATTCTTTATGTGTTAAAAAAATTCATGGAAATCACTGCAAAAACACCGTCCTACACCTATTTCCCCCCTTAACATTCAGATAAAGTCGTAATATTGTAGCTTCGGTGAAAGAAAACCCCCGAATAACTGTATCCCAAATTGTAAAAGGTATTAAAGTACTATTTAAAAAACAAATCTACGCCGATATTGTGCGAAAAATTATAAAAAAGGGTGTGTATCATGAACGGGTTGCGTGTAAGAAATCATTTATTTCACGTATGAATCGACAAAAACGGATTGCATATGCAAATGAACACATTAATAAACTAATCCAGTTTTGGGAAAACATGATTTTCTCAGCCGAGAGCAAATATTCCATTTTTGGAATAAAATGACTCAAAATTGTATGTACATCACTGAATAAAAAAAATCTTGCTCGTACTGTGAAACTCGGCGGTGGTAGAGTCATGATATAGGGGTGTATAACAAGTAAGGGCGTGGGACAAATTGAGTTTTTCAAATGCACGAGGGATAAATATGCTTACTTAAATATTTTAAAACGAAATATAAAGAGCAAAGTGCTGAAAAATGAAGTCTAGGTCCCGATTATAATTGTTTGTATGGCAATGATCCGAAGTTGTTAAGCTATAGATATTATATAATGTTCCAAAACAGTTACATGCACCTCTCCAATCTCTAGACCTAAACCCTATAGAACATATATGGCATTTTCTCGAACGTAAATTCGCCAACATGGCATAATTGTAAAGGAAATGTTGAAGAAAGTTATAGAAAAAGAGTGGAATAAGATTAGTGCTAAAGAAACCACAAAAATTGGACCATTCCATGCAAAAACGATTATAAGAGGTTCTTAAGAAAAGAGGCTATCCAACCAGTTACTAATTCATTTTGAAAGTTTATTTTACTTTATATTATTTTCGATTTTCATTTTTTGTACGCAGACATTTTCTGCTCAATTTGTATGAATTTTTGTGTGTTTTAATTTTTAGTTTATTTGTTATAAATTGAAACTGTTTTGAATTGTCATATATAAATAACTAGTAGTTTATAGAATTGATAAAAAATATGTTTGTTTTCAAATTTACATTCACAAGTTTATTTTATTGAGAAATATATCCATATTGATAGATGTACTAAGACTTTTTCCAACGAGTGTAAGTGGATGGTTTGTGGAATGAGCTTCAGTCAATGATAGTCGATCAAGATGGACGACGATCTGTCCAACTCACTCTGACACATTGGCATTTCGTATGTCTGGACTATTTTAATGTTTCATGGATTTGGAATATCGACAGAAAAACGTGGAAAATGTCTTCAAAATTTAATTAACAATGCTTTTTTGTGAATTATTATACACACACACACACACACACACACACATATATATATATATATATATATATATATATATATATATATATTAGGTCATATAGATAAATAACAATTATTTCAAAGTGTAAACAAATATATCTATCTCTTTTCTATTCATCAACATTCGATATCTCTATCTTTATTTACATTTTTCCAATACGATTTCTGTAGCAAATAATCGAAAATGTCTGAAGAATTGCAATTAACAGATTTAAATCGTTCTTTTTTCGATAATTAACACACACACGCGAATATATATTCATAAGTGAGTGTATAAAAATGTGTACTTGAATGAATGACGAGATTTCCATGCGGCATATAAATGATTCGAACCCGTCTTGTTGTATCATGTCTATTATTAGAACAGACGTAAGAAATGACTATTTGTGTACGTAATTGCAACTAATGGAGCTCGACGGACGGACTTGTCTATTGTGCAAGAAAGTGATTCTCAATGGACTGTTGGGACGATAAACTAGCAAATTGTTATCTATTGAAATCCGTGTGTATGTGTTATGTACGTGCATTCACACACACACATACCCATTGACAGACAGTACACAGACACATGTACATCAATTAATAACTAAAGTGAATATTTACAAATTACATTCAGACCGTTGTCCCAAATTGAATTCCGAGTACGTAGCTCTAAATGGCACTAAATCTAATATATATGGACCGAATTTCATTCCTATATAATTACAATTACGCCCCTGGTCGTATTTCAAAAAACATGTCTTGTTTTTATAAACATCTGGTTTGTATAATCGAGTTTTTTTTCTAAATTACAATCAGACTGTTACCTCAAACTAAATTCCGAGTACGTAGCTCTAAATAGCACTAAATATAGTATATATGGACCAAATTTCATTTCTATACAATTACAATTACGCCCCTGGTCGTATTTCAAAAAATATGTCTTGTTTTTATAAACATCTGATTTGTATGATCGAGTTTATTTCCAAATTACATTTAGACCGTTGACCCAAATTAAATTCCGAGTACGTAGCTCTAAATGGCACTAAATCTAATATATATGGACCGAATTTAATTCCTATACAATTACAATTACGCCCCTGGTCGTATTTCAAAAAATATGTCTTGTTTTTATTAACATCTGGTTTGTATGATCGAGTTTATTTCCAAATTACATTTAGACCGTTGACCCAAATTAAATTCCGAGTACGTAGCTCTAAATGGCACTAAATTTGATATATATGGACCGAATTTCATTCCTATAAAATTATAATTACGTCCCTGGTAGTATTTCGAAAAAAATGTCTAGTTTTTATAAACATCTGGTTTGTATGATCGAGTTTATTTCCAAATTACATTTAGACCGTTGACCCAAATTAAATTCCGAGTACGTAGCTCTAAATGGCACTAAATCTAATATATATAGACCGAATTTCATTCATATACAATTACAATTACGCCCCTGGTAGTATTTCAAAAAATATGTCTAGTTTTTATAAACATCTGGTTTGTATGATCGAGTTTATTTCCAAATTACATTCAAACCGTTTTTCCAAACTAAATTCCGAGTACGTAGCTCTAAATGGCACTAAATCTAATATATATGGACCGAATTTCATTCCTATACAATTACAATTACGCCCCTGGTCGTATTTCAAAAAATATGTCTTGTTTTTATTAACATCTGGTTTGTATGATCGAGTTTATTTCCAAATTACATTTAGACCGTTGACCCAAATTAAATTCCGAGTACGTAGCTCTAAATGGCACTAAATCTAATATATATGGACCGAATTTAATTCCTATACAATTACAATTACGCCCCTGGTCGTATTTCAAAAAATATGTCTTGTTTTTATAAACATCTGGTTTATATGATCGAGTTTATTTCTAAATTACATTTAGACCGTTGACCCAAATTAAATTCCGAGTACGTAGCTCTAAATGGCACTAAATTTAGTATATATGGACCGAATTTCATTTCTATACAATTACAATTACGCCCCTGGTCGTATTTCGAAAAAACCATTGTCCGTATTTGTCGAACGTCCGCGTGGTTGATTTATTTCGACAATTACTCGTAGATTTGATGATCAAATCGAAAAATCGAGCACGTAGGTTAAATGGGCATTCGATTTAATAATCCCGATACGAATTTCGTCTCGATTCGAGAAAATCTTTGTTCGTATTCAGAGATCGTTTCTAGGGTGCCGCCGTGTGTTTTCCTAATAAGGATTTTTCCAAAAAAAAAATTAATTAAATATTTTATGAAAGCGAGATTTGTGGAATTTGTGATTTCGATACGGGAGATTCGGCTCGCGCTGGAGCCAATCGAACGACGTACACGACCTATTCCCAAATACGCACATTCTCCAAGGTCATTGTTCGTATGTCCAAGGTACGGAAATAACCGGATTTGTAGTGAAAAAGAAAGAAAAAACGCACAACGAGAAAAACGCTAAATCACCTGCGATCATTGTTTCCGATCCACCGACGACGACAATGACCATTGTTTTCGGTGTCGAGTTCGTTTGTCTTTCGTTTCACACGCGCACGTACACACGCGCGCACGCACTTACGTCACACGGCACAACAAATCGCGGTTCTATCCGGAAGTCCGGCGTTCGAGTCCGAGAGAAATCGTCGAATCGCTCGCTTCGTGACGCGTTTTTTGTGTGTTTTTTTTAAAATCTTCTTCTTCTCGACCGACGACCTCACCTCCGCGGACGGTACTCGGAAACAATACGGCTCGTTCGCGTGCGCGCCGATTAATGTATGTGGAATTTTCGCGCGGCCGACCGAACGTTCGACTCGCGACGTACGCGGCCGAACGTGCGCCTGATGACGTCACCGACTGTACCTGTATCGTGCAGGTGATTGTCGTCGTGCGCGCGTTTCTTCAAAAACAATCGTACGAAAACAAGCGCGTAAGGCCGATCCGAAAGTCGTCGGACGTGCGAAACGAACAAACGTGAAATTGAGGTTATGGGCATGTATACCAATATATAGATATACGAGGTTGTTTGATAAGTCCGTGTAAAAATAAAAACTGCTTCATTTTTTTGAATAAATCGTTTTTATTTTTCAACATAGTCTCCTTTTAGGCTTATACACTTCATCCAACGCTGCTCTAGTTTGTTGATCCCTTCCGAATAATAGGATTTGTCCAAGTCTGTAAAATAGTCATTCGTTCCTGCAATCACCTTCTCGTTCGAATAAAACCTTTTTCCCGCGAGCCATTTCTTCATATTAGGGAACAAATAATAGTCCGATGGAGCCAAGTCTGGAGAATAGGGGGGATGCGAAACGATTTGAAACCCTATTTCCATTAGTTTTGCGGCCACAACTGCTGAGGTGTGAGCTGGTGCGTTGTCGTGATGAAAGAGGACTTTTTTTGTGGGCTAATCGTGGACGTTTTTCTTGCAACTCGGTTTTCAAACGATCCAATAACAATGAATAATATGCACCTGTAATGGTTTTACCCTTTCACAAATAGGCGATAAAGATTATTCCTTGCGAATCCCAAAAGACAGTCGCTATAACCTTCCCGGCCGAAAAACTTGTCTTCGCCTTTTTCGGAGCAGATTCCCTCTCGATAACCCATTGTTTAGACTGCTCTTCGGTCTCAGGAGTGTAGTGATGTATCCATGTTTCATCTACAGTGATGAAACGACGCTTAAAGTCCTGCGGATTTCGCTGAAACAGCTGCAAACCGTTCTTGCAACACTTCACACGACCTCGTTTTTGGTCGATTGTGAGCAATCGCGGCACCCACCTGGCGGATAGCTTTTTCATGTCCAAATGTTGGTGCAAAATATTATGTACCCGTTCACACGAGATGCCTACAGTACTAGTAATCTCACGCACTTTCACTCTTCTGTCATCCATCACCATATCATGGATTTTATCAATGATTTCTGGAGTGGTGACCCAGACAGGGCGTCCAGAACGTTCAGCGTCTCTTGTGCTCATATGGCCACTCCGAAAATTTTGAAACCACTTATAAACCGCACTAATCGAAGATGCAGAGTCACCATAATGTTTATCGAGCTTCTGTTTAGTCTCCTGAGGCGTTTTGCCTTTAATGAAGTAGTGTTTAATCAACACGCGAAATTCTTTTTCGTCCATTATTTGACAATCACTCGATTTCCTTGATTCCAACGATTGTCAAACACAAAGGAATAGACCGATATGGCTGAAACTTGATGTGTGTTCTTCCAAGAGGTGCTACTAATTAAAAATAACCTCGATATGCACCAATGGTGCCATCTTTCGGAATTTACACGGACTTATCAAACGACCTCGTAGTATTTTATAACATTATCTATATACTATTTCAAAAGTAAAAGTTGTAAAACGAAAATGAAACGTAAACCTTTTTAAAGGATTTTCAAAGTGAGAACCGAAAAAAACAGTCAACGGTCAGATTTTTCTATTAACGAAATTTCGGTGTTTCAAAATTATTGGTACTCTTTTTACCAAACCTCGCCCCCTGCCTCCCTCCGCCCCTCCCTGGTTCTTTTCCAAGTGATCCACGGGCTAGTATTAAAAAAAATAACGAATAAATTTGTTGTTTCGGAACTGTGGCTGATATCACGGAACAACAACGGCACCCACTCTCCTGTCGCTGTGAGCTGTCACGGTCCCTCTTCTTCCCGCAGCCTAAGCCTGAAGGCCCGGCCGCCGGACTGAGGGTCGGGGCATAATCCGTTGCACTAGTTGAAGTCATTACAGTGCAGGACGTGATATACGAGGGTAGTCCTATAAGTACCCGGCCTGACCAAGAGATGGCGGTAGTTGTTTGAAAAATATCACTGTATTAGAAAGTACACAATCTATAAACCATATGTTTCAAGTTTGAGAACACCACGTTGTTTAGTATTTGTTTGGCAGCCATCAATAGTGAACGTTTTCAGTGAATTTGTGAAAATGGAGAAAACTGGTCATCGTTACGTGATACAATACTTTTATTTGAAAGGCATTAGCCCGACCAATATAAAAGCTGAACTGGATTCTACTCTGGGTGAGTCTGCTACTTCGTTTACAACAGTGAAATATCGGGTAGCAGAGTTTAAACGAGGCCGTACGAGCTGCCAAGACGAGCATCGCAGTGGTCGACCAAATGAGGTGACGACTCCAGAAATGGCGAAGAAAATCCACAAAGCGATACTGGATGATCGTCGACTGAAAGTGCGCGAGCTAGCAGACATAGTAGGCATTTCAAAAAGTGCGGTACATCGCATATTATTTGAAAATTTCGACATGTGAAAGCCGTGTGCAAGTCTAACATTGGAAAAAAAGAATATAAGAAATAACAAGACACATAGCTGGCATCGAGGGTTACCTCCAGGAAAGCTAGAGAAATTAAGACATTGAATTAAATAGAAGTTAGACTAGGAGTCGGCAAACTTTTTTGGCCGCAGGTCAAAATCAACCAAAATGTGAGTATTAAAGAGACGTTTGGGTCAGAGATATTTTCATATTAAAACAGTCTTTTAGTAAATAATAAGATATATTTTATTAAGGAAATAATTACAAACATAGTTGAATGAACTTTATTTATAAACGTTCTCTTTGATATCAATGGCTCCCCTGAACTTGTGACGTCAATTTAGTTAAGTCTGGTTTATAGTTAGTCGTCTTAAGATGAATACAAGCATCTGAATTTTCGGTAGTTAACCTGTTCCTGTTCTTGCTTAATATAAATTTCATTTGTAAAAATATTCGCTCACATTTATAAGTTGAACCGAATGTGGACAAAATGGCAAAGTCGATTTTGTTCAAAGATGAAAACTTCGTAGGAAGTGATACCCAACATGTTGATATCATGAGAAGATGATCATCTTCTGTTTTTTCCAAATCTTTCCGTAATTTCTTCAATTTATCCGTCCATAACGTTGAACTTTTAAAATTAATCATCTCTAAACTAAAGTTGTCAATTTTCAGATATTGAAAATACTGCAAATTTAAAACATTTTCTTCTATTTCCTCGGGCTTTATTATAAATATAAACATTTCTCCTTGCTTTTTAAAACTTCGAAACCAACTTTCATATTCACTTTTAATGACGAAAATCTAACTTTCGAACATATTTAGATTGCTTTCATCGATATTTTCTTTTTCATGTTTCCTTTTAACAAGGGAAAGAAATGAATTTTTTTAGTTTTTATGTCAGTTTCAAATAATATCAATTTTGAAGTAAATCTCTTCCGTTCCTCGTACATTTTCAAAATTGTGTGGTTATTTCCTTGGAGTCGTACATTGAAATCATTATAATGGTTCATTATGACTGTTAAGAACAAAAGTCTTAAAAACCATTGAGTTCGAGATCATTTTCACCGATTTCGCGAAGAAATATTTGTATATCATCAAAACACTCTACAAATCTATTAAGAATTTTGCCTCGACTTAACCATCGTATTTCAGAATGTAACAACAAATCTCCATATTTCGATTCAATTTCCTCCAAAAAAGCTTTAAAGCGCCTGTGTATTATTGCTGATCGCGCATTATCATGTTTACGATCTTAACAAACTTTTCCATTACATCCTTAAGTTGTTGCGTCGACGCCTTTGCAAATAAATTTTCTTCATGTATGATACAATGAAACGATAAAAGTGAGCAGCCAAGTTCATTTTCCATTAGTTTTACAAATCCAACAGTTTTTCCTCTCATACTTGGAGCACCATCAGTTGTTATGGAAAACAATTTACTTTTTAAATCTAATTCTTGTCCATTTTTGAAATTTGTAAACTCTTGTACTTGACGAAAAATATCAGTGCCTTTGGTCGTGTCATTCATTGAAGCAAGAACGCATAGTTCTTCATTGCCATTCGAGCTATTTATTGATGCAAATCTAATAATTATTGCAAGCCTACCAATACTATTTATATTGGTACTTTCATCAACTGCAATGCTAATTATGTCACAAGATAACAAATCATTTTTGACCTATTCATCAATATTTTATTTTCGGAACTAAAGTGGGTAACTTGAAATTATCAAATGGATCATTCGGTGACCCGCGGGTCATAGGTTACCGACCCCTGAGTTAGATCAACAACTGAAAACGCAAAAAAAACTATGGCTGATTCACTTTACACGAATTAATTTTCACCCCAACTCCACAATAATTTCAAGTGTTCAATAATCACTGATTATTGAAATAAGTGATTATTGAACACTTGAAATTATTGCGGTGTCGGGATGAAAATTCATTCGTGTAAAATATAACGAATAAAATTTGACCCGTTTCTCAAAAACGTTCGCCATCACTGGACTAGAAGATCTACCCGGACAGGTCGGAAGAACGTGGCCCGATCGTTGGTCAACGGCTGCGAGATTTAATTTCGGAACATTCGAACGATCGTTTTCCTCCAATCAGCAATCGCATCTACGACGATCTAAGATCAATACCGATCGATTGCGAATCGCCTGTATAAACCCCGATTCTCATCTCGCGCGGTGCTGAAATCGACACGAGGTCGAATCGATCAGCATTTATTTACACCAAATATAGCCGTGTCGACGAATTAGCGCCGATTGGGAAAACGCGTGCGAGTCTCGATCGATCGGATCACGTGCCAACGAACGAGAAACGACAACACGTCGACGTGATGGAACAAAGGACGGCGACGAACCCATCGACCCACACGCGCGAGTGCAGTGCACTTTGCGCGACGCGTGGGTTCGATCGCAACGTCTTACCATTTATGGTCGTCACGTTTGGGCAGAGCGTTCGACGGCCGAGATCGGACGTGGAAGGTCGGGAGATGCGGCGTGGCGAGTGGAATCGGTCGAATGCCGTTTTTAGTTCGGATGTTGGACGAAAAACAATTATCGGGGAACCGGAAAGTAGTGTCGTTTTTATACATCAAATTCAAACAGATTAATTTTTACACCAAGTTTTTATTTTTAATCAAGAATGTAATCACCCTCGTTATCGATAACCGTTTACCATCTAGAGCAGTGTTTCCCAACCTTTTTTAGGCCATGCCCCACCTTAACATTTCTAAAATTTTTATGCCCCCCATACATAATTTTTAACCTTTAAAAATTGTTTTGTTCCCTTAAGAAATATAAATGATAAGTTTTAGGAAGAAATCACTATGAAATTGTTATCAAAACATCGTAAGTAAAATTTTAAAACATATAATGAAAAACTGAAATTCAAAATAATTTTAATATTGATTTTCTATATTCATTTAGTGCGATCCTTGCGCTTGATGCTTGCTGCACAGAGATTTTATATTAGGTTCCAATTTACTTAGCTTTAATCTCAAGTCTCCACGTTATATTGTTATATCGAGTCGATTTCTTTTTTTTATCAGTAAATCATTTACAGCACTAAATCCACATTCAGCTAAATATGAAGATGGAAACGGTAGTAAAAGTTTTCTTGCACATTCGGTTGCATTCGGGTATTTAATTTCAGTTTCTTCACAAAGCCATGCCATCGCTCCTTTTATATTAAATAAAGTCTTTACTGATTCATCATTTTGCAATTCTGCGAGTTCTTCTCGATACTGCATATTTGATATATCAAACAAATCCACTAATATTGGCTGCATCATCCATGTTGGGAAATCGATTTGTTTTAAATCAGAAAATCTTTCTTTTATATCAGCGGATAGAATATTCAAACGATTGACAATAACAAGTACAGCGGTATCAGTTACTTCACATTTTTGGAGCCAATGAAACTGTTCAAAGTTTTTGTTGTTAATATGTTTCTGATATAACTCTATATTGGTAATGAAACCGAATATCTTTGCTTTTGCATCGACGAGTGTTTTATTTGGTCCTTGAAGTTGCTTATTTAATATATTTAGTTTTTCAAAGATAACGGCTAAATAACAATACAAATGCTTTACCATCGATTGTTAACAGATACTTCATTTCAGATTTGTCGCTTAAAAAATCACTAAGAGTATCAAACAGTTGCATAAATCTTTTCAAGCAGTTTCCTTTGGATCGCCATCTTACTTCAGTATGAAGTAAAAGTCTCATATGGTCTTCATTTTGTTCTTCACAAAATAACTTGAAAAGACGCTCACATTTGGCACTAGCTTTAATAGCATTAACACACTTTATTACTGCATGTAGTACTTCATTTAGAACAGGCGAGATATTTTTAGCTACCGAGTTTTCCTTATGAATAACACAATGTACGATAATCATTTCTGGATTCGCATCTTCCATCAATTTTAAGCAGCCATTTTTCTTGCCCATCATATTAGGGGCGCCATCTGCAGCACAAGCTGTTATATTTTTCATTGGTATATCATTGACATCTAAGTAGTTTTTTAATTTATTATATATATCTTTGGATTTATTTCAAATTAACACCAACTGAATGATGTGAAACACTACAGAAGTTGAGTTGGGCCAATTAGGTGCGAACAACGGCGTTGTTTAGCGAGTTTTAAAACGTCCGGGGTTCCCCGCGACAGGCGGCACACTCCGCAGTGAATCCCCGACGAAGTTTACTTGACGACTCTAATTACCCAGTTGATATTTTGGTAACGTCAAACGAAGTTATACCTAATAATTATTTACAGCATTTTTTTAAGAATTTGCCTTTTTTGTTAAATTTGTCACCGATATCTATCATTGCATTTAAATAACCCAAAGCGAAAGGGTTAAAGTCGTGTCGAGTCCATTTTTAAATTGCCCCCCTGTGGGGCGTGGGCCCCACGTTGGGAAACACTGATCTAGAGTGAAAACGTTCAATGCCGGATTGATAAAAATCAATTGGTTTTTGAGCAACATATCTGGAGATGGTATTTGGGACATCATCGGAATTTTCACATTTTTTGCCACTTAGAAAATGTTGTAACGATCGGAATAAATGGAAATCTGATGGTGCAATATCGGGCGAGTATAGTGGATGAGGCAATACCTCCCATCCCGATTCATTAATTTTTTCCAGGGTTCGTCTTGCGCAGTGCGGTCTTACAGAATAACACCTTTTCTGTTGACAATCACCGAACACTTTTCAATTAAAGATCGATTTGCTCGATCCGATTGTTCACAGTAAAGGTCTGCATTCACAATTTGTCCAGGTTTCAGCACCTTCGAAATGAACGACCCCGTGAATACTCCACCGAACACACAAAAGCACCTTTTCGGAGTGTAAACTTAGCTGTACTTCGTGGCGATTCATTCGGAGAGAGTTACTGCCTTTTGCGTTTTGGATTATCATACAGGACTCGTTTTTCATCTCCTGTGATCGAGCAATCAAAAAACGGTTCTATATTGTGCCAATGAAGCAATCATTTGCATGTGGTGGATCGGTTAACTTTGTTTTCTTCGGACAAATTATGCGGGACCCAAACACCTGCTTTGCTTACTTTACCAATCTGCTGTAAATGTTCTTGGATGGTCAAGAGTGTTTGACAGTTCCTCGATTGTCTGACACGGATTTGCTTCCACTTCCGCCCTTAACATATCATCGTCTAAAGTTGTCGGTCTTGCTGATCGGTACGAGTCGGAAAGATCGAAATTACCGGATTTGAACTTAGAAAACCACCTTTACGAACGTCTGATGCGTTCGGATAAACATCGTAAATGTTTTTGGTAGCAACCGTTGCGTTACCACCCTTGTGAAACTCGAAAAGCATACAATTCCGGATATGTGTCTCTTCTGGTATTTGGCTGGCCATTTCACCATAAATTGCAAAAAAAAATTTAAGATTTCATTATTCACGAGTAAACAAGTCACTCTAACCTTAAAATGTCTTTAACGCGATTTTGAAGTATACAATGAGTTGATAAACGAATATCGACATGCGCAGAAAAGACATTACTTTCCGGTTCCTCTAATAGGTACAAATTTCCATCAGATCGATCGTCTGGGAAGCTACACCCCACACCAAGATGATTACTAAAAGATCCAAGAAAATAAAATACCCACACCAAACATCAAACCATAGACCGCCACCCAACCAGCCTTCCTCTCGACATAATATACCGAAGGCGGTGACCTGGCCTGTAAGAGCAAGAGCGCCACCGGAGCCGGAACCATCACCTACACCACCAGCTGCACACATCAAGATCAAGTGTTAACTCCATCTTCACGAGGAATATACTATGACCAAGTGTTGGGAAGTGTTGTGGCGTCTGCTACACAGACGTCATTTGGAAAATCCAAACATCTGGACGAAACAATACGATCGACATACTTAGAAAACCCCATAGACGAAACGAAACAATTGACTGCACATTAATATTCGAAAAACCCAAATTCCAATTGTCCGCGTTTACCTGAACCTTTTCTTCTGCAACATTTGGCATTGGCCGGATACCGTTACAACCAGTATAAAAGGACTGCCGAAATCGAAATCATCAGTCAGTGTCTCAGTCGCAAGACTAGACACTGGTCTCACCATCATCAGCAATACAACACAAGAGACTCGAGTCTCGCCATCGTTACAATAGTCAAATACGCAACTCTGTAAACCATCATTGTTCTATCACGTTAATCACGAAATAAATATATTATACATAGTCACATCTTCAACTGTGTATCATTACAAATGGAGACCATCATCTCCAAAGTGTGATACAGTGAAGCGATTAGTGCAATCTCTCGGACACAACTAGTGATGATGACATTCCACAAGTGTTGTTCAAACAAAACCTTGAACTATGTTTCTCAACATCCCCGATGTTAAACCACAGACAACAAACTTGCTCCAGAGCAAGCAGCCTAGTCTCGTTTTTTTAGCCTATAAGTTAGATAAGATTAGTTAAGTTAGATTAGACAAAGTTAAAAATTATAAATTTATATACGAGGGTAGTCCCAGAAGTACCCGACCCAACAAAGAAAACATAAAAATTTTGGAAAAAATATATTTATTTTTCAACATAATCTCCTTTCAGCTCTATACACTTTTCCCAGCGATGTTCAATAAGTTCGATACCCTTTTTATAATAAGAACTGTCTTGCTTCTCAAAATACCTATTAACTGCCGACATCACTTTTTCATCGTTGGAAAATCTTTGACCACTGAGCCATTTTTTCAAGTTTGAGAACAGAAAATAATCCGAAGGGGTTAAATTTGGCGAATAGGGTGCATGAGGTAGCGATTCAAACTTTAATTCATTAATTTTGGCCATTGCAATAACGGATTTGTGAGCTGGTGCATTGTCTTGATGAAACAACACTTTCTTCTTAGCCAAATGCGGCCGTTTTTGCTTGATTTCTTCGCTCAAACATTGCAATAAGTTTGCATAATACTCGCCGTTGATAGTTTTTCCTTTTTCAAGATAGTCAATGAAAATTATCCTACGCGCATCCCAAAAAACCGACGCCATATCCTTGCCTGCAGATGAAACGGTCTTCGCCTTATTTGGAGCCGGTTCTCCCTTTTCAGTCCATTGTTTTGATTGTTCTTTTGTCTCGGGTGTGAAGTGATGGACCCATGTTTCATCCACGGTTATGAAACGACGCAAAAATTCTACTTTATTGCTGTAAAACTTCACTAAACACTCGATTGAAACATCTTCACGACACTCGAGTGTGAGCAAACGCGGCACCCATCTTGCACACAGCTTTCTCATGTCCAAATTATCAGATAATATGCGATGTACCGCACTTTTTGAAATGCCTACTATGTTTGCAAGCTCGCGCACTATCAGTCGACGATCATCCAGTACAGATTTGTGGATTTTCTTCACCGTTTCTGGAGTCGTCACCTCGTTTGGTCGACCAGTGCGATGCTCGTCTTGGCAGCTCGTACGGCCTCGTTTAAACTCTGCTACTCGATATTTCACTGTTGTGAACGAAGGAGCAGACTCACCCAGAATAGAATCCAGTTCATTTTTTATATTGGTTGGGCTGAGGCCTTTCAAATAAAAGTATTGTATCACGCAACGATGGCCGATTTTCTCCATTTTCACAAATTCACTGAAAACGTTTACTATTGATGGCTGCCAAGTAAATAATAAACAACGTGGCGTCCTCAAACTTGAAACATATGCTTTATAGATTGTGTACTTTCTAATACAGTGATATTTTTCAAACAACTACCGCCATCTCTAGGTCAGGCCGGGTATTTATGGGACTACCCTCGTAAACCAGGTTTTTTTGTAAATTTTTCCCTAACTATCATAGACATTTTTCCAAAAACACATACGATCATCATAAACCCATTCTAGTAATTAGTAAATTAGCTTAAGGTGGTTGGTCATAGTCTTACATGGTCGCGGGGTAAGGAGTAGTGGTCTATACTTTTGTATAGGATAAAATAATGTTTGCCAACTGCAAATAAATAATTCTGTATAGCATACGAGGTCGTTTGATAAGTCCGTGTAAATTCCGAAAGATGGCACCACTGGTGCATATCGAGGTTATTTTTAATTAGTAGCACCTCTTAGAGGAATACACATCAAGTTTCAGCCATATCGGTCTATTCCTTTGTGTTTGACAATCGTTGGAATCAAGGAAATCGAGTGATTGTCAAATAATGGACGAAAAAGAATTTCGCGTGTTGATTAAACACTACTTCATTAAAGGCAAAACGCCTCAGGAGACTAAACGATAAACATTATGGTGACTCTGCACCTTCGATTAGTGCGGTTTATAAGTGGTTTCAAAATTTTCGGAGTGGCCATATGAGCACAAGAGACGCTGAACGTTCTGGACGCCCTGTTGAGGTCACCACTCCAGAAATCATTGATAAAATCCATGATATGGTGATGGATGACAGAAGAGTGAAAGTGCGTGAGATTTCTAGTGCTGTAGGCATCTCGTGTGAATGGGTACATAATATTTTGCACCGACATTTGGACATGAAAAAGCTATCCGCCAGGTGGGTGCCGCGATCGCTCACGATCGATCGAAAACGAGGTCGTGTGAAGTGTTGCAAGAACGGTTTGCAGCTGTTTCAGCGAAATCCGCAGGACTTTAAGCGTCCTTTCATCACTGTAGATGAAACATGGATACATCACTACACTCCTGAGATCCTGATGTGTGTTCTTCTAAGAGCAGTCTAAACAATGGATTATCAAGGGGGAATCTGCTCCGAAAAAGGCGAAGACAATTCCTTCGGCCGGGAAGGTTATGGCGAATGTCTTTTGGGATTCGCAAGGAATAATCTTTATCGACTATTTGGAAAAGGGTAAAACCATTACAGGTGCATATTATTCATTGTTATTGGATCGTTTGAAAACCGAGTTGCAAGAAAAACGTCCCCGATTAGCCCACAAAAAAGTCCTCTTTCATCACGACAACGCACCAGCTCACACCTCAGCAGTTGTGGCCGCAAAACTAATGGAAATAAGGTTCCAAATCGTTTCACATCCCCCCTATTCTCCAGACTTGGCTCCATCGGACTATTATTTGTTCCCTTATATGAAGAAATGGCTCGCGGGAAAAAGATTTTATTCGAACGAGGAGGTGATTGCAGGAACGAATGACTATTTTACAGACTTTGACAAATCCTATTATTCGGAAGGGATCAACAAATTAGAGCAGCGTTGGATGAAGTGTATAAGCCTAAAAGGAGACTATGTTGAAAAATAAA
The DNA here is from genome assembly GCA_029203775.1 of Neoneuromus ignobilis. Lineage (NCBI taxonomy): Eukaryota > Metazoa > Arthropoda > Insecta > Megaloptera > Corydalidae > Neoneuromus > Neoneuromus ignobilis. The sequence goes on along the minus strand of CP092098.1, from coordinate 3,145,635 downwards.
AACGATTTATTCAAAAAAATGAAGCAGTTTTTATTTTTATACGGACTTATCAAACAGCCTCGTACATGGTAATGAACACGACTAACACGCACATCGTATGTGTCACGTGCCTACAGTGTTGCGCCGTGATTCGTTCTGGCTATAAAATTCATATTGTCTGTCACTTTAAAATCATTTATTTACAATTCTTTCAACTAAAAACTTGCAAACGGCGTTGTGAAGATTTGTTTTACTCGAGTGATAATACTATTAAAAATATAAGCTTTACAATAAAACATTTTTTAAAAAATTCTCGGCATTTTTTAGTGGAGTTTCAATGACTTAAGTTTCAATTTATACCACACCGCCATAAGAGCCCATGTTAAAGACACAATTTTCATGTTTTAATTTTTCTAAAACGAGATGGAGAAAAATTTCAAAAAAAATTCCTGAAGAATTTGATCATTATATTCAAATTTTAGACTAATCTTATCATATTTTTTAACAGACCAACCTCTTTAAGCTAGCACACTACAAATTGTAAAACAAACAACCGTACCATTGTACATGTAATCAATTACTGATAATAAAATCTTTTTCTGATTCTGATTAGATCGATCGTCTCAATCCCGACAAAATCGGAATACCAGTTCGAGATTGCTGCCAGAGACGACGTACAATTTCGAAAGAATGCAATGACGAATCGACGGTATCTTAATGTATTTTCCTTATCTTTAGAAATATTTTAAGTGCGGTCGACGATCGGGCGTCAGACAAAAACGCACGTACAGCGGTTGTTCAAAATCCTACTAAAATCAATTCAGTTCTGTTTGATTTCCTTTCGTTTCTTTTTATTGAACAAACAAATAAACAAACAACTGGAAAAAATAACACACGCACGAGTTACATGAAACGCATGTAACTTTCTCAAGACTGGTCACACGGGAACAGCATACATTATCCACGTGTTGATTGTTGAATAATAATTCCTTTAGGAATTGTTTAGAACTATAAAAAACGCGACAATCAATTTTTAAAGTATTGGGTGTACAAATTAATTCGGTCCGTTTTCAAAAGATGGCTCTAAAACATTAAATTTTTAAATAGTAACAGCTGATTACCGTGGTTTTAGACAGATTGGACATCTGCCGATAACATCCAGTTTGTATTGTTTTGAGTTTCATACAAAATGTTTTTTGTTATGCTGTTGAAAATGTCAGATTTTTTGATAATTAAACAGCATTTGCAGGAAGTTTTAATTTTTTGTTTTAATTGGAAAAAAAGTGCAGCTGAAACTCATCGTATGCTTGTAGAAGTTTACGGTGACAATGCTCCAACTGACAAGTCATGTAGAGAATGGTTTCGGCGCTTCAAAAGTGGCGATTTCAGCGTTGAAGGTAGACCTCGCTCGGGACAGCCAAAAAAATTCGTAGACGATGAATTACAGGCATTACTCGATGAAGATCCGAGTCAAACGCAAGACGAGTTTGCACTTACGTTGGGGGTGACCCAACAAGCAGTGTCTGTACGTTTAAAATCTATGGGCCTGATTGAAAAGCAAGGCAATTGGGTTCCTTATGAATTGAAACCGAGAGATCTGGAAAGGCGATTATTTTCTTGTGAGCAGTTGCTTCAAAGGCAAAAAAGAAAGGGTTTTCTACACCGGGTAGTGACTGGTGACGAAAAGTGGATCTTCTACGACAACCCCAAGAAAAAAAATATTACGCTTTGCCCGGCCAATCGTTGCCATCGACCTCAACATCAACACCAAAGCCGAACATTCATGTCGAACAGGAATTCTCCTGTTCGACATCCCAAGGGGGCGTCCCTGTCTACGAGCTACTAAAAACGGCCATTACGGGTGATCGGTATAGACTGCAATCCTTCGTTTGAATCCATTACGAGAAAAATTCGGAATATAAGACAGACATGATAAAGTTATTCTTTTGCATGACAACGCTCGGCCTCATATCGCGTGTTGTCAAAAATATTTAGAAACGATCAAATGGGATATCTTATCGCACCGACCGCGGACATTGCTCCTTCTGACTACTGGCTCAACGACGGATGCAACACGATTTGGCAGGAAACCGCTTCACTTCTTTAGAAGAAATCGAAAATAGGCATCAAAATTTAATCGACTCAAAAGACAAGAAATTTTTCGAGACGCGACGAAATTGCCTGAGAGGTAGGGAAAAGTTGTAAGCAGTGATGGAAAATATTTTGATTAATTTGTTAATTCATTATCTTTTGAAATAAATGCATTTTTTGAGCTAAAAAAACGGACCGAATTAATTTGTACTCCCAATAAATAAAATATCTTAATAATGAGTACTGGAGGTTTCTTTGTTCATTAAAACACTTTGTAGAATCAATTCTAAATTGGACGTTGCAACGACAACATCAATTCTAAAATGGAGGATGCAACAAGAAGAACTCCTCAAGTCACTGTTGTTGATTGATAATTGAAGAACCTGATTTTAAACGTTGTAATTGATTGATTGATAAATAAAAATATGTTTTATTAAAAACCGTACTTTCGATTATCGATTCGATTATTGTTTTCTTTCGAGAGAAAAAGATCTTTTCAACAAATTCGAGATCTGAAAAACGGTCGGTTATTTAGACCGACTGTTATTTGTCGAGAAGAACATGAAATTCTCCTGTTCGACATCCGATTTCCCATCCCTGTCGACATACCCGATAACGGCCAGCTATTTAACGACCGTCCATCGCACCCGAATCCATATTCGCTGTGACCGACGATGGCCAGACCGTCGTCCGTGCTGTTCGTGATCTACGCGATCGTCTCGACGTGCCGATCGTCCGACCGCGACGGTCGTTGGTTCAACGCCGGAACGACGGTCACGAAACTCTTCGTCGACAATCTGATCGTCACGAGCGTCGTGCCGTCGAGTTGCGTCGACGTCGCGACGACGTTGCCGCCGTGCAGGGGATTGCGGTTCCTCAACATCGAGCGGATCTTTCCGACCACGACGTCGACCGTACAATCGGACGTTGTGTGAGTAGCGCGAATTTCGAATTTTTCGATCACACGTTTTTTCGTATACTTGCGTCTCTTTCGAACGCACATTTATGACAATCAGGATACATATACGACGTATACTCGATCTCTATAACTAGGTGGTTTCATCGATTTCTTACTATTATTGTTGGACAACAATAGAAAATTATTTTCAAGCGATTTTTAACGATTTTCCAAACGTTTAATTATCAACTGATTGATTAAACCGAAAACGACATAACAGAACAATACAGTGCGATGAAATGAGATCGATTATACGATACACGAATGATAGAAAATGACACATATATCACAACAATGCATTCGTTTATTTTATATTGAAAAATGTTTCAATAATGGCCGACATCGAAACGTCACGGACGGTTGCTTAGCAACGTACAAAATCAACCAAGTAATTGTCGATTATTAACCATAATGGTTGTCTCTTTTTACATCATTGTAATTTGTATTTGTTTCTCTTTTTATTTCATATGATATACGAGGATCGTTTGATAAGTATGGTAAATTTATTTATTGTTTAATTTAATTAAATTTTTCAATTTATTTCTTCTTACTTTTTTACAAACACACACACACACACACACATACATATATATATATATATATATATATATATATATCTTTATAACTGGATGATTTCATCAATTTCTTATTATTATTGTCGGACAACAATAAAAAATTATTTTCAAACGATTTTTAACGATTTTCCAAACGTTTAATTATCAACTGATTGATTAAACCGAAAACGACATAACAGAACAATACAGTGCGATGAAATGAGCTCGATTATACGATACACGAATGATAGAAAATGACACATATATCACAACAATGCATTCATTTATATTACATTGAAAAATGTTTCAATAATGGCCGACATCGAAACGTCACGGACGGTTGCCTAGCAACGTACAAAATCAACCAAATAATTGTCGAGTATTAAGCATAATATGATTGTCTCTTTTTATATCATTGTAATTTGTATTTGTTTCTCTTTTCATTCCATATGATATACGAGGATCGTTTGATAAGTATGGTAAATTTATTTATTGTTTAATTTAATTAAATCTTTCAATTTAGTTCTTACTTTTTTACACACACACACACACACACACATATATTTATATATATATATATATATATATACGATATATATATATATATATATATATATATATATATATATTCTATCTTTATAACTAGATGATTTCATCAATTTTTTATTATTATTGTTGGACAACAATAGAAAATTATTTTCAAACGATTTTTAACGATTTTCCAAACGTTTAATTATCAACTAATTGATTAAACCGAAAACGACATAACAGAACAATACAGCGCGATGAAATGAGATCGATTATACGATACACGAATGATAGAAAATGACACATATATCATAACAATGCATTCGTTTATATTATATTGAAAAATGTTTCAATAATGGCCGACATCGAAACGTCACGGACGGTTGCCTAGCAACGTACAAAATCAACCAAATAATTGTCGATTATTAACCGTAATATGGTTGTCTCTTTTTATATCATTGTAATTTGTATTTGTTTCTCTTTTTATTCCATATGATATACGAGGATCGTTTGATAAGTATGGTAAATTTATTTATTGTTTAATTTAATTAAGTTTTTCAATTTAGTTCTTACTTTTTTACACACACACACATATATATATATATATATATATATATATATGTATGTGTTGTTTTTTTAAGAGTGATAGAACTTTAAATAGAATCCCTATCGAAAATTCTATCACGTTTAAAAAAACATATGAACAAGTTCATGTATTTCATTTCTTGACGGTTCTTTTGATCATCTTGAGAAACTCTGGAGACGAATTTTCGAAAACACAATCCATTACTCTGGAAGACGTTTCAGAGTACACCAGTACCGACTCGACCGAATCGAAAAACGTTCATTCTAATCAATCCTCATTCGTTCTAGTGCTGAAACGGCGTCGTCGCTCCCGGATCCCGACGTCGATTCGCGTCGTCGTCGTCCGAAACCGTCGCAACACGACATCGTCGAACATACGCCCTACTTGCCCGCCGACCGTCCTCCCGGCACGTGGAATCCGGTCGGTTATTTCGATTTCGTGCGCGGCGCGACGGTCACGAAGACGGCGACGAGGCTGCTGACGCAGACGGTGCTCGATCCGGCACGGACCGTCACGTTCGCAATCAAGGTGTGTCGGCCGTCGAGGATGCCGTTCGATTTACCGCCGTGCGATCAGGACGACGATGTCGGCGTCGGCGTCGACGCGACGACGACGATTCCGGTTGTCGAGACGACGTCGATACCGGAACTGGGATCTGTGACGACATTTTCCGCGATCGAACCGAGCGAATCGACGATCATATAAGCCATCTTTGGAAATAACACGATTGGATTTTTTGTTACGGGTTCAGTTCGAATCCCATACCCCCGATCGGGAATTATCCGCCATTATCGAAATATTTCGTTTGATTTTTATACAGAAACGATAATTGAACAATAAGATATTTTAAAACGATTTTTCAAACTAATAATTATCAACTGATTGATAAAACCGAAAACAACATAACAGAACAATACAGTGCGATGAAATGAGATCGATTATAAGATACACGAATGACAGACAGTGACACATATATCACAACATTATTTTACATTGCGAAATGTTTCAATGATGGCCGATATCGATACGTCACGGACGGTTGCCTAGCAACACACACAATCAATCAATTGTCGATTATTAACTATAATATGATTGTCTCTTTTTATATTATTATAATTTGTATTTGTTTCTCTTTTCATTTCATATATATATATATATATATATATATATATATATATATATATAAATTTATTTTTTAAAAAATATATGATTAATAAAATAACAATTAAATCTCTTTTGAGAGTTTGAAAAGTATTTAAATTCGATTGAGAAGTCAAGCTTAACCCTTTCTATTCCTTCCGACCTTAAATTCCTCGATTTCACACGAAACGATCAACAAAATGGCTGTCAAATCGTTCGTGCAAGTACAATATTTGTTTATAAACAATTAATCTGCAGATGATTTAAGTGCTTTTCGTACGATTAAAAGGGGTTTTCTAGTCTAGAATTTCGAAAAAATCGATTTTTTTTGCATATTTTCAAAGTTTAGACATTTAAGAATATGTCCTGAAGAGGATTTGTCGAAATTCGAATTATTTTCGGAATTATAGCTATTTTTGTGACGCGCCAACCAATCCGGTCTGGCCGGAACGAATCAACTTTAACCCTTTGAGCGCTGAGTCGTGCGAAGTTAAGCGTGTGCTGTGGACTGTCTACTTTTTACGACGAATCACTCGCTGGGCTGCCTACTTTCTACGACGAAGCGCATGCTGGGCTGATTAAAATTTCATTGCAAAATATGTTGATTGTGGCTGAAATAATTTAAGCAGTGACCGCAAAAACCTTAACGGAATCATTTATTTCATTAAGCAATAATAACGTGAACAATATCTTGCGAATTTATATTATCGTTACCATTAAAATGCAACATTTTTAGTAATGATTCATATCTAACTCTGCTCATTAATTTTGGAAAAATGTCAGTTTTTATAATTTTATCAGTAGACCAATATTCTCTAATAGATGTTTTTTTTCATTCTGGATATTAGCATAGTAATAGCAATAAATAAATAACATTTCCGGAGAAGTATCTGTCCAGATATTTACTCGTGAATGAGTTCCATGTATTTTAATTTGTGCTAGATTTTTATGGAAATTATTTATTTTTTCGCAGATACAAGCAATTAATTTTTCCGAAAAAAATATCTTTAACACATCTAAAGAAGTGGATTCTTTCGATAGGTTTACTATTATCCCTGAATTTGATTCATCAAAATTATATAATTTTGGTACAAAATTTTTCATAGACCATCAATAGTTTTCTGGTGTATCATTAGATATCGAATTAACATTTTCTTGTAGACCTTCGTCCTCTTCAGAAGATGAGCTAAGCATTCGAAGGCGTCTTCTGCTTTGTTTATATGTACGAGGGTAGTCCCATAAGTACCCGGCCTGACCTAGAGATGGCGGTAGTTGTTTGAAAAATATCACTGTATTAGAAAGTACACAATCTATAAAGCATATGTTTCAAGTTTGAGGACGCCACGTTGTTTAGTATTTGTTTGGCAGCCATCAATAGTGAACGTTTTCAGTGAATTTGTGAAAATGGAGAAAATCGGTCATCGTTACGTGATATAATAATTATATTTGAAAGGCCTCAGCCCGACCAATATAAAATCTGAAGTGGATTCTACTCTGGGTGAGTCTGCTCCTTCGTTTACAACAATGAAATATTGGGTAGCAGAGTTTAAACGAGGCCGTACGAGCTGCCAAGACGAGCATCGCAGTGGTCGACCAAACGAGGTGACGACTCCAGAAATGGCGAAAAAAATCCACAAAGCGGTACTGGATGATCGTCGACTGATAGTGCGCGAGCTAGCAGACATAGTAGGCATTTCAAAAAGTGCGGTACATCGCATATTATCTGAAAATTTGGACATGAGAAAACTGTGTGCAAGATGGGTGCCGCGTTTGCTCACACTCGAGCAAAAACAGTGTCGTGAAGATGTTTCAATCGAGTGTTTAGCGAAGTTTCACAGCAACAAAGCAGAATTTTTGCGCCGTTTCATAACCATGGATGAAACATGGGTCCATCACTTCACACCCGAGACAAAAGAACAATCAAAACAATGGACTGAAAAGGAAAAACCGGCTCCAAAGAAGACGAAGACCGTTTCATCAGCAGGCAAGGTCATGGCGTCGGTTTTTTGGAATGCGCGTGGTATAATTTTCATTGACTATCTTGAAAAACTATCAACGGCGAGTGTTATGCGCACTTATTGCAACGTTCGAGCGAAGAAATCAAGCAAAAACGGCCGCATTTGGCTAAGAAGAAAGTGTTGTTTCATCAAGACAATGCACCAGCTCACAAATCCGTTTCTGCAATGGCCAAAATTAATGAATTCAAGTTTGAATTGCTACCTCATGCACCCTATTCGCCAGATTTAGCCCCTTCGGATTATTTTCTGTTCCCAAACTTGAAAAAATGGCTCAGTGGTCAAAGATTTCCCAACGATGAAGAAATGATGTCGGCAGTTAATGGGTATTTTGAGAAGCAAGACAGTTCTTATTATAAAAAGGGTATCGAACTTATTGAACATCGCTGGGAAAAGTGTATAGAGCTGAAAGAAAATTATGTTGAAAAATAAATATATTTTTTTCCAAAATTTTTGTGTTTTCTTTGTTGGGTCGAGTACTTCTGGGACCACCCTCGTAAGTAACTCTTCAGTTTCCGAAGCTACAAAAGAAGGATTGATTATGTTTGTTCTAATTTCCAACCTATTATATTGATATTTACCGTCTATGTCACTGTTTATTTTTGATTTCCTGGCTGTCTTAGGGAGCTCCTCGGAATCCGAAGATGCACAAGACGAATTCCACGGCATTTTTCTTTCACATGTTTTAATTTCAACCGTTTCATGTCTGTGTCACTATCACTTTTAGTAAGGAATTCCATCTTGTATTTAGACATTTTTAGGGTAAAAAAGTACTAAAAAGCGAGAACAAATGTCAAAAAATAGGTACGTAGCTGCTCTTATAATCTCAGTCTTTGGTAGCGACAATTTGTAAACCAATGTGCAATAAATGCACACGCAAGTCTAATGAACAATTCTGATAAACGATTGTAATAAAGCAACCCAAACGGTTACTATCTTTTAATATCTCGAGACTTACAAGCCTCAATCGCATTATATGCGTTCGTAGCCCAGATTTTGAGATCCAATTGATACGTTCATAGCCCAGAGTCTGAAAACACATATCTGCGTTCATGGTCCAAATTGAATGGCTGTGTGTGGACCCATATATGCGTTCATAGCGCTCAATGGGTTAAACGCGTTTTTCTCGAAACTACTTTTTTCGACACGGTTGACGTGATATCTCAAGTTCTAAAAGACCGATTTACTTGAAATTTGGTACAGAGCTTCTCAATATAACAGTGATTGTCCCTACCTAGTCTCTATCTATCCCTATTCACCAGCCTCTTTGATTTTATTGATCTTATTAGAAGTTTAAGGGGGTATTCTAGTCTAGAATTTCGAAAAAAATCAATTTTTTGCATATTCTCAAAGTTTAGATCTTTAAGAATATGTCCTTAAGAGAATTTTTCGAAATTCGAATTATTTTCGGAGTTATAGCTATTTTTGTGACGTGGCAACCAATCCGGTCTAAACTCGACTCCAAACTTGAACACGTTGAGGACGGCGCAGTTTTTTCTATGTCTCTTCATCGAGCGGCAGTAAAAATCGTACTTTGCTTTATCTGGCGGCGCCTTGCACAAAATGTTGTTTACCAAAACTTCATACTCAAAAGTGCAGTTTCCTTTTACTGTACTATAGCTTTCCTTTTACTATAACTGGGTGTGAGCCACCGGTGGTACACGCCGTCCTCAGCGTGTTAAACGCGTTTTTCTCGAAACTACTTTTTTCGACACGGTTGACGTGATATCTCAAGTTCTAATGGACCGATTTACTTGAAATTTCGTACAGAGCTTCTCAATATAACAGTGATTATCCCTGTCAAGAATTTTTTGAAAATTTTGTTTTTTACTATATTTACAAAATTCCGAAAGTTGAAAAAATAGGGCAAAAAATGACTGTTTTTTCACACTGCCGCCATTTTGCAAAAAAAAAAATAAGTTTTAATTTCCCTAGCCGGGGATACTACTACAAGCTTCTTTTTCAGTAATTTCAAAAAAAATTTGTTTCAAATGACTGGAAGGGTTGGGAACCAGGAGACACCTTTTTTTTCGAGCCCCTACTTTGCCACCCTGTACCTTTTTCAATTTTGAATTTTTTGTTTTTAATAATACTTTTTTATACTCTTAAAATGTCAATAACTGATAAAAAAATGGATAGTAAAAATATTTGTTGTTTTTTTTATAGCGTCCGAAAAAACACCTAAAATTCGTGCGTTTAGACTAGAATACCCCCTTAAGTGAGTGTGTATCGTACACAAAACATTGGACGGTCCGAAATCGTCGTTCAACAGATCAGACTGTTGTTTTCAACACTCGCCGTTCTACACAATTGATTCCGCGAAACGTCAGCTGTGTTCGCGAATGTTGTTTTCTTATCTGCACAAGTGATATAAACAAATATTCATTTCAAGGTGAAACCACTAAGCGCGACAAGTAAATGGAAACGTGCGACGCACACACACACACACGTTTTTGAATTTGTTTACAGATCGGTCGGTATTTGCTGTGCAAATATTTTTCCGCATTGCGACGAACGAACAGTACGTGCAGTCGAAGGTAGATGAAGGGGAGAAGATGGCCGAAGATCGAGCAATGAATATTTATGATCCGATCGATCGTTCGATTTGATCAATCGTTCAAAAGTCTGCGAAAATCGGCGTCGCGTCGAGACGATTTTTCAGGTGTATTGAGTGGTCCTAAGATTTTCCAGTACAAATTTCCACCGATACGTCATTGTTTCAGTGTTATAATCGCATGTCGAGAAAATCGTCAGTCTGGTCAATGTGCGAAATCTGATAAGAGACGAAGAGATGATATGAACTACGTTTAAAATAACGTGGATTTACTATAAGTCAGGTTAAAATCAGTGATGTATTTTTCGAATAACGTCTTTGGCCGATTTCCGAAAATCGCATGACGAAAAAATCGTTAGTCTGATCATAGTTCGAAATCTGATAAGAGATAAAGAGATAATATGAACAGCGTTTGAAATAACGTGGAATTTATTACAAGTCAGGTTAAAACCATTGATGTATTTTTCTAATAACGCCTTTGGCCGATTTCCGAAAATCGCATGTCGAAAAAATCGTTCATCTGATCATTGTTCGAAATTGTACAATCGCTCAAATATAGTAAGAGATAGAGAAAAGATATGAACGGCATTTGAAAGAGCATGGAATTTACAAGAAGGAACCACAAAATCAATTATTTATTTTACGAACAACGCTCATTGCGAATTTTAGGAAAAAAATGTTTGCGATTATCGTACGATCGCTTAAGATCTAGACGAGATTGAGAAAAGATCAGAACGGCATTCGAAAGAGTGTGGAATTTACTACAAGTCAGGTTAAAACCATTGATGTATTTTTCGAATAACGCCTTTGGCCGATTTCCGAAAATCGCATGTCGAAAAAATCGTTCATCTGATCATTGTTCGAAATTGTACAATCGCTCAAATATAGTAAGAGATAGAGAAAAGATATGAACGGCATTTGAAAGAGCGTGGAATTTACAACAAGAAACCACAAAATCAATTATTTATTTTACAAACAACGCTCATTGCGAATTTGAGAAAAAAAATGTTTGCGATTATCGTACGATCGCTTAAGATCTAGACGAGATAGAGAAAAGATCAGAACAGCATTCGAAAGAGTGTGGAATTTACTACAAGTCAGGTTAAAACCATTGATGTATTTTTCGAATAACGCCTTTGGCCGATTTCCGAAAATCGCATGTCGAAAAAATCGTTCATCTGATCATTGTTCGAAATTGTACAATCGCTCAAATATAGTAAGAGATAGAGAAAAGATATGAACGGCATTTGAAAGAGCGTGGAATTTACAACAAGAAACCACAAAATCAATTATTTATTTTACAAACAACGCTCATTGCGAATTTGAGAAAAAAAATGTTTGCGATTATCGTACGATCGCTTAAGATCTAGACGAGATTGAGAAAAGATCAGAACGGCATTCGAAAGAGTGTGGAATTTACTACAAGTCAGGTTAAAACCATTGATGTATTTTTCTAATAACGCCTTTGGCCGATGTCCGAAAATCGCATGTCGAAAAAATCGTTCATCTGATCATTGTTCGAAATTGTACAATCGCTCAAATCTAGTAAGAGATAGAGAGAAGATATGAACGGCATTTGAAAGAGCATGGAATTTACAACAAGGAACCACAAAATCAATTATTTATTTTACGAACAACGCTCATTGCGAATTTTAGAAAAAAATGTTTGCGATTATCGTACGATCGTTTAAGATCTAGACGAGATTGAGAAAAGATCAGAACGGCATTCAAGAGTGTGGAATTTACTACAAGGAACTATATAATCATTTATGTATTTTACAATTAACGTCCTTGGAGAATTTTCGAAATTCGTACGACTAAAAAAAATCGTTAGTCTGACGAACGTTTGCGATTGTACGATTGCTCGAATATAAAACGAAATAAGGAAAATATGAATATGGCATTGGAACGAGTGTGGAATTTGCTACAAAGAACCATAAAACCATCCACATATTTCACTGTGGAATTTTCGAAAACCGTCCATCCTGAATCACCTGTCGTCCGACTGACTTTCCCTTTTACAATTTCGGATCGTTTCCATTACAACGGACCGTTTTTCGAGTTTTCCGAAAATTCCACACGACGCGACCGCACGTTTCTCATATCGGTGCAATATTTTTCGACGCATATATAATTTCCGTGCTCGTTTGAGTGTTTATGTAAATGTTTGTATTCCGACATTAAATTAATTACCGGCCAGTCCTCGAGTTTGTTTACAAGACGATGTTTCGTAAAAACCGGCTATTCAACAATCGATTAATTGATTTGATTACCTGGTCGTGTCGATCGTCGACAGTGGCGTCCGTGAGAACGAGACGCGAGTATCGGAATCGCGCGCGCGAGACAAAGACACGTTTAGAACGAGGAACGACGCCGTTGGTCGCGTGTCGTCGTCCGAACGACACTTGTAAAATCTATAAGAGATGAAAGGACGTCCCGTCGTCGATTAAACACTTCTCAGAAATTGTCTGTGACGTTTCGACTGCCGGACCGTTAATCGTTCTCTAAACGAACCGATCGGATTTTTCCCACACATCGTTATCTCCTAATCTATCGCTGGAACGGATTTCCATTACGAAGAATCGATAACCAGAGGAACGACAGCCGAGCGTGGATCTCTTTTTTCTTGGAAAAAATCAAGGTAAGATTCGTTTCATGTAAATATTTGTTTTCGCGAAAATCGTCCGAATTCGAAAAACGGTAGAATCGAATTCCATCTGGAATAGCGATTGGAAAAACATACGGACGATACTTAAAAGTGAATGGAATTTACTACGAAATCGTTCGTCTGTATTGGGAATCGCTGACGATCGTACGACTGAAAAAATCGTTAGTCTGACGAATCGTACGATTGCTCGAGATCGAAACAAGATTTAAAAAAGATATGTATGTCATTTTGAAGAGAGTGGAATTTACTATAAGCCAGTTTAACATCATTTGTGTATTTTACAAATTTTTGATTTCTTTGAGGAATTTTCAAAAATCGCTCGTTTGAACAATCGCAAGTCTGATTTTCGTACGATTGTTCAACATTAAGAGTCACGAATAATTTCGGCGGTGTTTTCAAGAGTGTGGAATTTACTACAAATCATCACAGATTAATTTCTGTATTCAGCAAACAAATTTGAGGAATTTTCGAAAAACGCATGTCGAAAAAAATCATTAGTCTGATCAACGCTTGTGGTTTTCGTACGATTGTTCCAATTAAAAATTAAATAGAAAAAAATATGTACAGGGTTTAAAAGAGAGTGGAATTTTATATAAGAGTCCATTAAGTCATTCACGGGTTTTGGAAAAAACAAACGATATTGAGGAATTTTCGAAATTCGCACGATTAAAAAAATCGTTAGTCTGACGAACGATTTGTGATTGTACGATCGCTTGAATTTGAAACGAGATACATAAAATATGTAAACGGAATTCGAAAGAGTGTGGAATTTACTACAAGGAACTACAAAATCAGTTATGTATTTTACAAACAATGTTAATGGCGAATTTGAGAAAATCGCAACTTTGATGTTTGCGATTATCGTACGATCACTTAAGATCTAGACGAGATTGAGAAAATATCGGAGCGGCATTTGAAAGAGTGTGGAATTTGCTACAAGAAACCATGAAATCATTTATGTGTTTTACAAACAACGTCCTTGGTGAATTTTCTAAAATCGCAAGTCTGATCAATATTTGTGATTTTCGTACGATCGCTCAAGATCTAGACGAGATTGAGAAAATATCGGAGCGGCATTTGAAAGAGTGTGGAATTTACTACAAGCAACTATAAAATCATTTATGTATTTTGCAAACGATGCCCTTGGTGAATTTTCGAAAATTGCAAGTCTGATCAACGTTTGTGATTTTTGTACAATTGCTCAAGATCTAAACGAGATTAAGAAAAGATCTGAGTGGCATTCGAAAGAGTGTGGAATTTGCTACAAAGAGCCATGAAATCATTTATGTATTTTACAGACAACGTCCTTGGGGAATTTTCAAAAATCGCAAGTCTGATCAACGTTTGTGATTTTTGTACGATCGCTCAAGATCTAGACGAGATTGAGAAAAGATCGGAGCAGAATTTGAAAGAGTGTGGAATTTGCTACAAAGAACAATGAAATCTTTTATGTATTTTACAAACAACGTCCTTGGTGAATTTTCGAAAATCGCAAGTCTGATCAACGTTTGTGATTTTCGTACGATCGCTCAAGATCTAGACGAGATTAAGAAAAGATCTGAGTGGCATTCGAAAGAGTGTGGAATTTGCTACAAAGAACCATAAATCATTTATGTATTTTACAAACAACGTCCTTGGTGAATTTTCGAAAATCGCAAATCTGATCAATATTTGTGATTTTCGTACGATCGCACAAGATCTAGACGAGATTGAGAAAAGATCGGAGCAGAATTTGAAAGAGTGTGGAATTTGCTACAAAGGACCATGAAATCATTTATGTATTTTATGAACAACGTCCTTGGTGAATTTTCGAAAATCGCAAGTCTGATCAACGTTTGTGATTTTCGTACGATCGCTCAAGATCTAGACGAGATTGAGAAAATATCGGAGCGGCATTTGAAAGAGTGTGGAATTTGCTACAAGAAACCATGAAATCATTTATGTATTTTACAAACAACGTCCTTGGTGAATTTTCGAAAAAATCGTAAATCTGATCATTGTTCGAAATTGTCGTACGACTGAACAAATCTGATAAGATAGAAGAAGGATCTAAATAAAATTTGAAAGAGTGTAATGGAATTTCTTCCACAGTCGTGAAATACAAAAAACGTTATTTATACAAAATACATTATTTTCCAGACGCCCATCTTTACAATGGAGGAACTGATCACGGCCCAACAGAACGCGGAAGAAATGGAGAAAATCAACGAGAAGAGCATGAAGAATTCGTTCAAGGAATACGCCACGATCGACAATTACCTCGAGGAGATCGAAACGGTAAGTCGGAGTGTCTCGTCTGTTGCAGGTGCCGTAAAAACGGGCCGGAGGACGTCTTTGTGCTGGAAACTCGCCGGATCGCCTTCCGAGAAAAACGTGTAACTTCGTACGCACGTTGCATCATCGGATCGACGAAAAATCCGTGTTGCATTCTTGCAGTTTTTCCCTTGTTTCGTTTCAGTATAAATGTTGTCGTTGCGTCGATGCGATTATGCAAATGTCAGTGAACGGTGCTGTCGGACAGACGTTTCTACAGAACAAACAGTAAATGGTAACTTGTTTGCGTGTACGAGTTGTGTCTGTGTTCGAATGGTTGTTTGTTTTCTTTTCATATTCGTGTTTGTTGTTGCAAAAACAGGATTTCTTTAACGAGCGCGGATTAATTCATACGAATCGGGTGACGGGTTCACGACGAATGTTGATAACGTTGGCGAGATATGTTTCATATCGTTGGAAAGGGCAATAAATTCTGGATTAAATTCTTCAATTTCGATTTTTTTCAAAAATAATTACGGCCATAGTGTGGGTTCAAACAAAACAGTCGTTTTTAAGTTGATATAAAATGTACAGCGTGTCATTTAATTACAAATAAGTTTTTATTTTCAAAATGAAATAAAATACTTTTTATACCACTAAAAAGGAAATTAAATTATCTGTTAAATTCTCTAATTTCGATTTTTTTTAAAAATAATTGCGGCCGTGCTGTGGGTTCAAACAAAACAGTCGTTTTTAAGTTGATATAAAATGTACAGCGTGTCATTTAATTACAAATAAGTTTTTATTTTCAAAATGAAATAAAATACTTTTTATACCACTAAAAAGCGAATTAAATTCTCTATTAAATTCTTTAATTTCGATTTTTTTCAAAAATAATTGCGGCCGTGCTGTGGGTTCAAACAAAACAGTCGTTTTTAAGTTGATATAAAATGTACAGCGTGTCATTTAATTACAAATAAGTTTTTATTTTCAAAATGAAATAAAATACTTTTTATACCACTGAAAAGAGAATTAAATTCTCTATTAAATTCTTCAATTTCGATTTTTCAAAAAAATAATTGCGGCCGTTCTGTGGGTTCAAACAAAACAGTCGTTTTTAAGTTGATATAAAATGTACAGCGTGTCATTTAATTACAAATAAGTTTTTATTTTCAAAATGAAATAAAATACTTTTTATACCACTAAAAAGCGAATTAAATTCTCTATTAAATTCTTTAATTTCGATTTTTCAAAAAAAAAAATAATTGCGGCCGTTCTGTGGGTTCAAACAAAACAGTCGTTTTTAAGTTGATATGAAATGTACAGCGTGTCATTTAATTACAAATAAGTTTTTATTTTCAAAATGAAATAAAATACTTTTTATACCACTGAAAAGAGAATTAAATTCTCTATTAAATTCTTCAATTTCGATTTTTCAAAAAAATAATTGCGGCCGTTCTGTGGGTTCAAACAAAACAGTCGTTTTTAAGTTGATATGAAATGTACAGCGTGTCATTTAATTACAAATAAGTTTTTATTTTCAAAATGAAATAAAATACTTTTTATACCACTGAAAAGAGAATTAAATTCTCTATTAAATTCTTCAATTTCGATTTTTCAAAAAAATAATTGCGGCCGTTCTGTGGGTTCAAACAAAACAGTCGTTTTTAAGTTGATATGAAATGTACAGCGTGTCATTTAATTACAAATAAGTTTTTATTTTCAAAATGAAATAAAATACTTTTTATACCACTGAAAAGAGAATTAAATTCTCTATTAAATTCTTCAATTTCGATTTTTCAAAAAAATAATTGCGGCCGTTCTGTGGGTTCAAACAAAACAGTCGTTTTTAAGTTGATATGAAATGTACAGCGTGTCATTTAATTACAAATAAGTTTTTATTTTCAAAATAAAATATAATAATTTTTATATCATTAAAAAAGTAATTAAATTCTCTATTAAAGTCTTCAATTTCGATTTTTTTAAAAAATAATTACAGTCGTGACGTGGGTTCAAACATGATAATCGATTTTGAATTGATAAAATGTGCAGTATTTTATTAATTTGTAAATAAATTTCTATTTTCGACATAAAATTAAATAATTTTTATATCTTGTAAAAGGCCATTAAATTCTCTATTAAATTCTCTAATTTCGATTTTTTCAGAAAATAATTACAGAAGTGACATGGGTTCAAACATGACAATCGATTTGGAATTGATAAACAAGAGCAGCATTTTATTAATTTGTAAATATGTTTCTATTTTCAAAATAAAATAAAATAATTTTTATAACTTATGAAAGGGCATTAAATTCTCTACTAATTTTCTAATTTAAATATTAAAAAAAATAATTACGGTCGTGACGTGGATTCAAATGTGATAATCGATTTTTAATTGATAAAATGTGCAGTATTTTATTAATTTGTAAATAATTTTCTATTTTCGAAATAAAATTAAATAATTTTTATACCATGTTAAAGGGCACTAAATTCTCTATTAAATTCTCTAATTATGATTTTTTCAAAAAATGATTACAGTCGTGACGTGGGTTCAAACATGATAATCGATTTTGAATTGATAAACAAGAGCAGCATTTTATTAATTTATAAATAAGTTTCTATTTTCAAAATAAAATTCAATAATTTTTACACCACTGAAAAAGGAATTAAATTTCTTATTATAATCATTAATCTTGAGCATGGGTCCAAATAAAACAGTCCATTTTAATTTTTATATAACACATACAGCATATCATTTTTTTACAAATAATTTTCTATTTTCAAAACAAAATAAAATAATTTGTATACTGCTAAAAAGTGTATTAAATTTTCTATCTTTTTATCAATTTCATTTTTTTCAAATGTAATTACGTCCTTAGCGTAGGTTTAAACAAGACAATAGATTTGAAAACAGAAATCTATTGTCATGTTTGAACCCACAGCATGGCCGTAATTATTTTTTTAAAAAATCAAAATTGTAGAATTTAATAGAGAATTTAATGCTCTTTTCAACTGTATATAAATTATTTAATTTTATTTTGAAAATAGATACTTATTTGTAATTAAATGACATGCTGTACGTTTTATATAAAATTAAAATCGACTGTTTTGTTTGAACCAGCAGCACGGCCTTAACTATTTTTGAAAAAAATCTAAATTAGGAATTTTAATAGAGAATTTAATGCTCTTTTCAACGGTATATAAATTATTTAATTTTATTTCGAAAATAGATACTTATTTGTAATTAAATGACATGCTGTACGTTTTATATAAAATTAAAATCGACTGTTTTGTTTGAACCAGCAGCACGGCCTTAACTAAAAATCTATTTTTTAATAGAAAAATGCTTTAAATTAGAGATTTTAATTGACATGCTTTAATAAAATTAAAATCGACTAGAATTTAATGCTCTTTTCAACGGTATATAAATTATTTAATTTTATTTCGAAAATAGATACTTATTTGTAATTAAATAGCATGCTGTACGTTTTATATAAAATTAAAATCGACTGTTTTGTTTGAACCAGCTGCACGGCCTTAATTATTTTTGAAAAAGAACTAAATTAGGGATTTAAATAGAGAATTTAATGCTCTTTTTAACTGTATATAAATTATTTAATTTCATTACAAAAATAGATACTTATTTGTAATTAAATGACATGCTGTACGTTTTATATAAAATTAAAATCGACTGTTTTGTTTGAACCCACAGCACGGCCTTAACTATTTTTGAAAAAAATCTAAATTAGGGATTTTAATAGAGAATTTAATGCTCTTTTTAACTGTATATAAATTATTTTATTTGACTTATAAACAACAATGTTATTTATAATAAATTACATAACAAATCGATGGTCATTTTTGTTATACCGTAATTATTTTAAACAATTAAACTCCTCGCGTTTTTTTGACAACTTACCGCCATTTGCATCGATATACAAACAATTGAATTCTACATAACGAGGACATGATTATTCGCAATCAAACCCGAATCGTTCCTAAGCAATTTTTTCCCGTTCCTTTAGCCGACACTGATGGACGGAGGCCAGTATATAAAAGAAGGTCACGACGTCGCCAAAGCGACATGTCTGATCTTCTCGCCGAAACCCGTCGACAAGGTGCAAATCGGCGCCCTCGAACGTTCGTTGGCGATCTTCAGCGTGCACGACGTGGACCTTTTGCACATCGAGTCGCGGCCGTCGGTCCGACACCCGTCCAAGTACGAGTTCATGGTCGAGTGTTCGCCGGGCGGCGACCTCGGCGGCGCCATCGACGAGCTCAAGCAGAAATGCGACTACTTCAGCGTGATTTCCCGGAACCATAAAGACAACATAGGTCAGTCGGACGTGGAACCCGAAATCGGTATGAATCGTTGACCGGTCGTGATTTTCGTGTAGACACCGTGCCGTGGTTCCCGAGACGTATCCGTGACCTCGACCGGTTCGCTAACCAGATCCTATCGTACGGTTCCGAGCTCGATTCCGATCATCCGGGATTCACGGACGCGACGTATCGGGCGAGGAGGAAGTACTTCGCGGATATCGCGTACCATTACAAGTACGGACAGCCGTTGCCGCATGTCGATTACACGGAAGAGGTGAGCAGATCGATCGGATGATCCAGAAGATCAAAATCCTTGTCCGGTAGGAATTCTTCTGACGTTTCGTTCGTTTTCGGTGACCTTGTAGGAGATCGCGACCTGGGGCGAAGTGTTCCGTAAGCTGACGACGCTCTACCCGACTCACGCGTGCAAAGAACACAACCACGTGTTTCCGTTGCTCGTCGAGAACTGCGGCTTTCGCGAGGACAACATCCCGCAGCTCGAGGACGTGTCGAACTTCCTCAAAGGTACGACGAATAAATCCGATTGAAATCCGAACATGGCAACGATCGTTTCTCTGGTATAGATTGTACCGGATTCACGTTGCGTCCGGTCGCCGGACTGTTATCGTCGCGCGACTTCCTCGCCGGACTTGCGTTCCGCGTTTTCCACTCGACACAGTACATCAGACACTCGAGCCGACCGCTCTACACACCCGAACCGGACGTCTGCCATGAGTTGCTCGGGCACGCGCCGCTGTTCGCCGACCCGGACTTCGCGCAGTTCGCGCAGGAGATCGGCCTCGCGTCGCTGGGAGCGCCGGACGACTACGTACAGAAATTAGCAACGGTCAGTCGAAGCCCCACGTTCTCCTGAAACTGAGGCCCCGTGTCGTTTCACTGACATGGCCGTTGTTTGACATTTGAATCAACTTGGACGTCGTGGCATAAACGAGCTCTAAAATTCTTCTTCCAGTGTTTCTGGTTCACGGTCGAGTTCGGTCTATGTGCCCAGAAGGACGGCATCCGCGCGTACGGTGCCGGTCTGTTGTCGTCGTACGGCGAGCTCCAATACTCGCTCGGCGATGAACCGGAAATGCGGCCGTTCGAGCCGGCGAAAACGGCCATGCAAGAATATCCGATCACGACCTACCAACCGATTTATTACGTCGCGGAGAGTTTCACGGACGCCAAGGAGAAGATGATGTGAGTATCGTTCGATCACAATACAGATGTCACTGTCAAACTGATATTGGTCTTCCTCCGACAGTAAGTACGCGCAGACGATACCCAGATCGTTCGGAGTTAGGTACAATCCGTACACGCAGAGCGTCGATCTGCTCGACTCGAAGCCGCAGGTGATGCAGCTCGTCAGGAATATCAATCAAGAGATCGAAATATTGAAGGACGCGTTGGGAAAACTATGAGCTGTCGAGCTCGGTCTCTGCATATTGTACCTCTTTCCAATTTATATCGATAGTACATTATATATGTATGAGTCGTTTATTTTGCAAGTGGCCCAAGTCCATTTAATCTTTAAATCGAGATATTTAAATGGGTTGCGTTTTAATAAATTCAAAAATTTTGGTAACTGAAAAAGTGGTAGTATAGTGTTTTTATATTTCTAAGGGTGTGTAATTTACTAACCCAATTAATATGATGAACATTTTTTTAAAAAACATACGTTTTTGATGACTATAAAGGGACTTGGGCCACTTTCAAAATTAATAATATCACTCTTTTAATTGGTAAGAAGGTCCAAGTCTATTGAAAAAAAATATGAAAAAATTAATATATATATATATTTAATTTTGTGTTAGAAAATTTAAAAATCGCATCCTCTAGAAAATTTTTTTTTTTTGAAAATTTATGAAAAGAATTATAATTTGTTATATAAGTAAAAATAAAATCGATTTTTCGAACGCAAATCTTTGATTAAAATCTCAATATATGAATAAATGGACTTGGTCCACTTTCAAAATTAATTAAATCATTTTTTTAATTGGTGAAAAAGTCCAAGTCAAAATTAATTAAATTCAAAATTAATTAGATCAAGTCCATTGAAAAAAATATTTAATTTTGTGTTATAAAATTTAAAAATCGCATCCTCTAGAATTTTTTTTTTTGAAAATTTATAAAAGACAATATTTTTTATATAACTAAAAATAAAATCAATTTTTCCAACACAAAACTTTGATTAATATCTCAATGTATGAATAAATGGACTTGTTCCACTTTCAAAATTAATAAAATCATTTTTTTAATTGATAAGAAAGTCCAAGTCAAAATTAATTAGATCAAGTCCATCGAAAAAAATATTCAATTTTGTGTTATAAAATTTAAAAATCACATCCTCTAGAGAATTCCTTTGAAAAATCATAAAAGGACAATAATAGTTTTTATATAACTGAAAATAAAGTCGATTTTTCCAACACAAAATTTTGATTAATATCTCAATGTATGAATTATATTGGACTTGGTCCACTTTCAAAATTAATGAAATCATTTTTTAATTGGTAAGAAAGTCCAAGTCCATTGAAAAAAAAACATTAAATTTTGTGTTATAAAATTTAAAAATTCAGAAATCGCATCCTCTAGTGAAAATTTTTTTGGTAAAATTTATAAAAAGACAATAATAATTTTTTATATAACTGAAAATAAAATCGATTTTTCCTACGCAAAACTTTGACTAATATCTCAATGTATGAATTATATTGGACTTGGTCCACTTTCAAAATTAATGAAATCATTTTTTAATTGGTAAGAAAGTCCAAGTCCATTGAAAAAAAAACATTAAATTTTGTGTTATAAAATTTAAAAATTCAAAAATCGCATCCTCTAGTGAAAATTTTTCTGGTAAAATTTATAAAAAAGACAATAATAATTTATTATATAACTAAAAATAAAATCGATTTTTCAAAACCCAGATCTTTGATTTATATCTCCATGTATGAATAAATAAACTATTGGTTCACTTTAAAAATTAATTAAATCATTTTTTTAATTGGTGAAAAAGTCCAAGTCAAAATTAATTAAATCAAGTCCATTGAAAAAAATATTTAATTTTGTGTTATAAAATTTAAAAATCGCATCCTCCAGAGAATTTTTTTTGAAAATTTATAAAAAGACTAATAATTTTTTATATAACTAAAAATATAATCGATTTTTCCAAACGCAAAACTTTGATTAATATCTCAATGTATGAATAAATGGACATGGACCACTTTCAAAATTAATAAAATCATTTGTTTAATTGGTAAGAGGGTCCAAGTCAAAATTAATTAAATCAAGTCCATTGAAAAAGATATTTAATTTTGTGTTATAAAATTTAAAAATCCCATCCTCCAGAGAATTTTTTTTTGAAAATTTATAAAAAGAGAATAATAATTTTTTATATAACTAAAAATAAAATCGATTTTTCCATCGCAAAACTTTGATTAAAACTTCAATGTATGAATAAATGGACTTGGACCACTTTCAAAATTAATAAAATCATTTATTTAATTGGTAAGAAAGTCCAAGTCCATTAAAAAAAACATTAAATTTTTTTTATATAATTTAAAAATCGCATCCTCTAGTGAAATTTTTTTTTTAAATTTATAAAAAGACAATAATTTTTTATATAACTGAAAATAAAATCGATTTTTCCAACACAAAACTTTGATTTATACTTCAATGTATGAATAAATGGACTTAGGCCACTTTCAAAATTAATAAAATCATTTTTTTAATTGGTAAGAAAGTCCAAGTCAAAATTAATTAAATCAAATCCATTGAAAAAAATATTTAATTTTGTGTTATAAAATTTAAAAATAGATCCTCTAGAGATTTTTTTTTTGAAAATTTATAAAAAGACAATATTTTTTTATATAACTGAAAATAAAATCAATTTTTCAAAACCCAAATCTTTGATTTATATCTCAATGTATGAATAAATAGACTTTTGGTTCACTTTAAAAATTAATTAAATCATTTTTTTTAATTGGTAAAAAAGTCCAAGTCAAAATTAATTAAATCCAAAATTAATTTAATCAAGTCCACTGAAAAAATATTCAATTTTGTGTTATAAAATTTAAAAATCGCATCTCTAGATTTTTTTTTAAATTTATAAAAAGACAATAATAATTTTTTATATAACTGAAAATAAAATCGATTTTTCCAACGCAAAACTTTAAAATATCTCAATGCATGAATAAAAAGATTTGGTCCACTTTCAAAATTAATGAAATCATTTTTTTAATTGGTAAGAAAGTCCAAGTCCATTGAAAAAAAAAATTAAATTTTCTGTTATAAAATTTAAAAATTCAAAAATGGCATCCTCTAGTGAAATTTTTTCTGGTAAAATTTATAAAAAAGACAATAATAATTTATTATATAACTAAAAATAAAATCGATTTTTCAAAACCCAAATCTTTGATTTATATCCCCATGTTTGAATAAATAGACTTTTGGTTCACTTTCAAAATTAATTAAATCATTTTTTAATTGGTAAAAAAGTCCAAGTCAAAATTAATTAAATCAAGTCCACTGAAAAAATATTCAATTTTGTGTTATAAAATTCAAAAATCGCATCCTCTAGAGATTTTTTTTGAAAATTCATAAAAAGACAATAATATTTTGTTATATAACTGAAAATAAAACCGATTTTTCCAATGCAAAACTTTGATTAATACTTCAATGTACGAATAAATGGACATGGACCACTTTCAAAATTAATAAAATCATTTTTTTAATTGGTGAAAAAGTCCAAGTCAAAATTAATTAAATTCAAAATTAATTAAATCAAGTCCATTGAAAAAAATATTTAATTTTGTGTTATAAAATTTAAAAATCGCATCCTCTAGAGAAAATTTTTTGAAAATTTATAAAAAGACAATAATAATTTATTATATAACTAAAAATGAAATCGATTTTTCCAACGTAAAACTTTAATTAATATCTCAATATGTGAATAAATGCACTTAGGCCACTTTCAAAATTAATAAAATCATTTTTTTAATTGATAAGAAAGTCCAAGTCAAAATTAATTAAATCAAATCCATTGAATAAATATTTAATTTTGTGTTATAAAATTTAAAAATCGCATCCTCTAGAAATTTTTTTTTTGAAAATTTATAAAAAGAATAATAATTTTTTAGATAACTGAAAATAAAATCGATTTTTCCAAAGCAAAACTTTAATTTATATCTCAATGTATGAATAAAAACACTTGGTCCATTTTCAAAATTAATTAAATCATTTTTTAATTGGTAAGAAAGTCCAAGTCAAAATTAATTAAATCAAGTCCATTGAAAAAGATATTTAATTTTGTGTTATAAAAATTCAAAAATCGCATCCTCTAAAGAATTTTTTTTGTAAATGTATAAAAAGACAATAATTTTTTATATAACTGAAAATAAAATCGATTTTTCAAAACACAAACCTTTGATTAATATCTCAATGTATGAATAAATGGACTTGGGCCATTTTCTAAATAAATTTCTGATCATTTTATTAACTGGTGAATTTTCTGTTCAGAAAATCTCAGCGATTTTAAATACATTAAAGGATTTTTTTTAAAAAAAATGAAAAGAACATAGAATTGTAAATATTATAACAGTTAATTTGATTTGTTTGGAAAATGGACTTGGGCCACTTTCAAAATAAACAGTACATATATATATATATATATATATATATATAGAGAGAGAGAGAGAGAGAGAGAGAGAGAGGGTGATCAAAACGTGACACATGGATTTGTGTTTTATCGAAAAGAAATAAAATAAACTGTACACATTTTTTCTAATAAAACACAAATGTAGGCGTCACGTTTTGATGTCCCTATTTTATATAAATATAAGGTTGAATATCAGAAGTGTACAATATAATTTTTAAATAAAATGAAATCATTTTTGAAGTGCACCCGTGATAGAACCGCTCATACGGTACGGTATTTTATGTATTTACTGTAGAAAATTATCGATAATCACAATTGGAATATTTTTGTATCACTTGTGTATTTATTAGAAATGTTTCGATCGTAGTTGAAACAGTTAATGTCAATATAATGTTTTGATTTTGAGCAAAGAAAGTGTTTTCTTACAAGTTATGTGGTGTCGGGGGTGAGAATTTAAAAACCGCATCCTCTAGAGAATTTTTTTTGGAAATTTATAAAAAGACAATAATTTTTATATAACTGAAAATAAAATCGATTTTTCCAACACAAAACTTTGATTGATACTTCAATGTATGAATAAATGGACTTGGACCACTTTCAAAATTAATAAAATCATTTTTTTAATTGGTAAGAAAGTCCAAGTCAAAATTAATTAAATCAAGTCCATCGAAAAAAATATTTAATTTTGTGTTATAAAATAGAAAAATCGCATCCTCTAGAGAATTATTTTTGAAAATTTATAAAAAGACAATAATATTTTTTTATACAACTAAAAATAAAATCGATTTTTCCAACGCAAAACTTTAATTGATATCTCAATGTATGAATAAATGGACTTGGTCCACTTTCAAAATTAATTAAATCACTATTTTAATTGATAAGAAAGTCCAAGTGCATTGAAAAAAAAATTTAATTTTGTGTTATAAAATTTAAAAATTAAAAAATCGCATCTTCTAGTGAAATTTTTTTTGAAAACTTATAAAATTCGTATTGAAGTTAATTCAACAGAAGTTTCTCGATATAGAAAAATTAAAGAACGAAAATTAATTAAAGAATTATTTGAAATGAATTTAAAAAAAAATAAAAAAATTCCTTATCCCTTTCACCACAAATTAAATATATTTAGTTGTAAAACTTCTGTTTCGTTTGACGATCTTTTGAGTTACCTAAGTAATCTATTTTTGGGCAAATTGATTTTTATTTTCAGATGTCAAATTTGAATAACGGACATATATGGCCCATCAGTAGTTTAAGTTAAAAAAATAATTAAAATTAATTAAAAAATTAATTATTAATCATTGAAAAATTAATTATACTGGAAAAATAAATAAATAGAAAAATTGATAGAAAATGTCGTCGGGCTTGGTAAAAAGGACATTAGATTTACACTATCAAGGACACGTAATTCATTTCTAAAATATGATTATTAAGATCTTGATGAACTTTTCAAAATGTACAATGATGTCTCTTCGTATCGAGTAAACGTAACGTATAGTTATTTCAACGTGACTAGGAAATTATTAGAGGTAGAGACATTTTGTTTGTAGTGGTCAAAAGGGCATTAAATTTGCTATCAGATGTAATTATTTCAATTGAGAAATGCAATTAATGTAGCCGTGGTAAGGTTTTTTAATACGGACAATGTTTTGTCAACACAAGTAAATGCAAATGCGTAGATT
Organism: Neoneuromus ignobilis; assembly: GCA_029203775.1. Classification (NCBI taxonomy): domain Eukaryota; kingdom Metazoa; phylum Arthropoda; class Insecta; order Megaloptera; family Corydalidae; genus Neoneuromus; species Neoneuromus ignobilis. The sequence goes on along the minus strand of CP092098.1, from coordinate 3,118,654 downwards.
TTGTAAAATGACAAGAAAATTACGAGAGATGAGGAAATATTATTTATTTCAGTCGAAAGGGCATTAAATTTGCTATCAGATGTAATTATTTCAATTAAGAAAAGCAATGAATGTAGCCGTGGTAGCGATTTTTCAATATAGATAAAATGTTGTGTCAACGCAAGTAAGTGTAGATGTAAGGGTTTTGAACTGTTCAAAAAACTACTAATTTTTCAAAATCGAAAATCGAAGATCGAACACATAATTTTTGAAAATTTTTACTTTCTTGAAAAATATTTTTGAAAATTTTGAAAAATTTTTTTTGAAAATTTTTTGAAAATTTTGACAAAAAATTTTTTAAAATTTTGAAAACATTTTTTGAAAATTTTGAAAATTTTTTTTTGAAGATTTTGAAAATTTTTTTTGAAAATTTTTTAACATTTTTTGAAAATTTTGAAAAATTTTTTGAAAAATTTGAAAAAAATTTTGAAAATTTTGAAAAAATTTTTTTGAAAATTTCAAAAAATTTTTTTGAATTTTTTGAAAATTTTGAAAAAATTTTTTTGGAAATTTTTGAAAATTTTCAAAATTTTTCAAAATTTTGAACTTTTTTTTGAAAATTTTGAAAAAAATTTTTGAAAATTTGGAAAATTTTGAAAACTTTTTTTGAAAATTTTGAATATTAAGAAAAAGTTTTTGAAAAATTTGAAAAAAATTTTGAAAATTTCGAAAAAATTTTTGAAAATTTTGAAAAAATTTTGAAAAAATTTTTGAAAATTTTGAAAAAATTATATTGAAAATATTCAAAATTTTGAAAAATTTATTGAAGATTTTGAAAATTTTTTTTGAAAATTTTTTAACATTTTTTGAAAATTTTGAAAAATTTTTTGAAAAATTTGAAAAAAATTTTGAAAATTTTGAAAAAATTTTTTGAAAATTTCAAAAAATTTTTTGAATTTTTGAAAATTTTGAAAAAATTTTTTGAAAATTTGAAAATTTTCAAAATTTTTCAAAATTTTGAACTTTTTTTGAAAATTTTGAAAAAATTTTTGAAAATTTGGAAAATTTTGAAAACTTTTTTGAAAATTTTGAATATTAAGAAAATTTTTTGAAAAATTTGAAAAAAATTTTGAAATTTTCGAAAAATTTTTGAAAATTTTGAAAAAATTTTGAAAAAATTTTTGAAAATTTTGAAAAAATTTTTTTGAAAATTTTCAAAATTTTGAAAATTTTTTTGAAAATTTTGAAAATTTTTTTGAAAATTTTGAACTTTTTTTTGAAAATTTTCAAAATTTTGAAAATTTTTTTGAAAATTTTGAAAACTTTTTTTTGAAAATTTTGAAAACTTGAAAATTTTGAAAAAAATTTTTTAAAAATTTTTGAAAATTTTCAAAAACAATTTTTGAAAATTTTGAAAAAAATTTTGAAAAAATTTTTTAGAAAATTTTTGAAAATTTAAAAAAAATTTTTTGACAATTTTTGACAATTTTTGAATATTTTGAAAAAAAATTTTGAAAAAATTTTTTTGAAAATTTTGAATTTTTTAAAATTTTTTGAAAATTTTGAAAAAAATTTTTTGAAAATTTTGTCTTGAAAATTTTCAAAATCGATTATCGAATATCGATTCGAATATCCAAATCGATAATAGGAAATCTAAGATCGAAAACTAAACCTAATATTTCAAAATTTTGACTTGAAAAAATTAATCGTTCTCTAAAAAAAAGATAAGAGATAAGGAAATATTGTTTATTTCAGTCGAAAGGGCATTCAATTTGCAATCAATATAATTATTTCAATTAAGAAATGCAATGAATGTAGCCGTGGTAGCGATTTTTCAATATAGATAAAATGTTATGTCAACACAAGTAAATGCAAATGTGTAGGTTTTGCAAAATAACAAAAAAATTACAAGAGATGAGGAAATCTTATTTATTTCAGTCGAAAGGGCATTAAAAATTTACTATCAATATAATTATTTCAATTAAGAAATGCAATGAATGTAGCCGCGGTAGCGATATTTCAATACGGACAATGTTTTGTCAACACAAGTAAATGCAGATGTACGAAATGAGCGATTGTCTTTGTCTGACTCGTTGACAATACGACGTTCTCTGTCATACACATTACAATAATACCTCACGAACAATATAAATAAAAAACGAAATTACGGTTTTTTTCAAAACTGATAAAAAGGACTAATACTATTATTATTATTACTTCGTTTCACGCTATTGTAAAAATCATATTCAATAATATATATATATATATATATATATATATATATATATATATATATATATATATATATATATATATATACATAATATATGCGTACACATACACTAGTTTTCTACCATATTAACACTAAACCTACCGATACTTCATGTATACCTATTCCTACCACAGGGGGTCAAATGACCCCTCTTTAAAATGGTATATATATTACTATGTATAGCGAAAAATATATCATTTAGCACAGTGTTTCCCAACCTTTTTTAGGCCATGCCCCACCTTAACATTTCTAAAAATTTTATGCCTCCCATACATAATTTTTAACCTTTAAAAATGGTTTTGTTCCCTTAAGAAATATAAATGATAAGTTTTAGGAAGAAATCACTATGAAATTGTTATCAAAACATCGTAAGTAAAATTTTAAAACATATAATGAAAAACTGAAATTCAAAATAATTTTAATATTGATTTTTCTATATTCATTTAGTGCGATCCTTGCGCTTGATGCTTGCTGCACAGAGATTTTATATTAGGTTCCAATTTACTTAGCTTTAATCTCAAGTCTCCACGTTATATTGTTATATCGAGTCGATTTCTTTTTTTTATCAGTAAATCATTTACAGCACTAAATCCACATTCAGCTAAATATGAAGATGGAAACGGTAGTAAAAGTTTTCTTGCACATTCGGTTGCATTCGGGTATTTCATTTCAGTTTCTTTACAAAGCCATGCCATCGCTCCTTTTTTATTAAATAAAGTTTTTACTGCTTCATCATTTTGCAATTCTGCGAGTTCTTCTCGATACTGCATATTTGATATATCAGACAAATCCACTAATATTGGCTGCATCATCCATGTTGGGAAATCGATTTGTTTTAAATCAGAAAATCTTTCTTTTAAATCAGCGGATAGAATATTCAAACGATTGACAATAACAAGTACAGCGGTATCAGTTACTTCACATTTTTGGAACCAATGAAACTGTTCAAAGTTTTTGTTGTTAATATGTTTCTGATATAACTCTATATTGGTAATGAAACCGAATATCTTTGCTTTTGGATCGACGAGTGTTTTATTTGGTCCTTGAAGTTGCTTATTTAATATATTTAGTTTTTCAAAGATATCGGCTAAATAACAATACAAATGCTTTACCATCGATTGTTAACAGATACTTCATTTCAAATTTGTCGCTTACAAAATCACTAAGAGTATCAAACAGTTGCATAAATCTTTTCAAGCAGTTTCCTTTGGATAGCCATCTTACTTCAGTATGAAGTAAAAGTCTCACATGGTCTTCATTTTGTTCTTCACAAAATAACTTGAAAAGACGCTCACAGTTGGCACTAGCTTTAATAGCATTAACACACTTTATTACTGCATGCAGTACTTCATTTAGAACAGGCGAGATATTTTTAGCTACCGAGTTTTCCTTATGAATAACACAATGTACAATAATCATTTCTGGATTCGCATCTTTCATCAATTTTAAGCAGCCATTTTTTTTGCCCATCATATTAGGGGCGCCATCTGCAGCACAAGCTGTTATATTTTTCATTGGTATATCATTGACATCTAAGTAGTTTTTTAATTTATTATATATATCTTTGGATTTATTTCAAATTAACACCAACTGAATGATGTGAAACACTACAGAAGTTGAGTTGGGCCAATTAGGTGCGAACAACGGCGTTGTTTAGCGAGTTTTAAAACGTCCGGGGTTCCCCGCGACAGGCGGCACACTCCGCAGTGAATCCTCGACGAAGTTTACTTGACGACTCTAATTACCCAGTTGATATTTTGGTAACGTCAAACGAAGTTATACCTAATAATTATTTACAGCATTTTTTTAAGAATTTGCCTTTTTTGTTAAATTTGCTACCGATATCTATCATTGCATTTAAATAACCCAAAGCGAAAGGGTTAAAGTCGTGTCGAGTCCATTTTTAAATTGCCCCCCTGTGGGGCGTGGGCCCCACGTTGGGAAACACTGATTTAGCACAATTTGGTACATGAATAAAACATTTTTTTTCAAATAACGATTCAAAATTGTTTATTTATTTATTTATAAAACCTATTTAGCACCTTTTTCGCATTTGCACACGAGAATCCGAACTTGAATTTGTTGACGTTTTCTGTATAATTTCTTTTTCTTCCTGTTACTCATGATGAAAATCTCCGGCCAAGTTCTTCAGCTAATTGGAATAAAAATTGTTGTCTAGAAATTTTTTCGCCGGTTGTTTCTCTGTATAAAACCCACGAGTCGATTCCAGCCAGGTCAAGAATATTGAAGAAAATCTGCGCAGGCCATCTTTGCGATTTCGATTTCACGGAGTATTTTCTTGCCGTTTGATCCGTCATGTGTAGACATTTTACCGTATTTAGTATTATTGTAGAATCTGATCGATTCAGGTATACGCTTACCGTTTTTTTCGATGCTTATAGATTTATGCTTTGAGCTTAGTAGAAGCACTTTTTTGTTTGGCTAACGAATTCCCCAAGCGGAGATGAAGCTCCTCTGTTTTCATCCTGTCCCAAATATGGAAATCCACTTATAATGTATTTGGTGCTGACGTCAGATGCTAGCCAGAATTTGATACCGAACTTATCCGGTTTGTTCGGTATATATTGCGTAAACCTACACCTCTCTTTGGTTGGGAAAAGCTGTTCATCGATAGTTACATGTTCCCCAGGCTTGTAACAATTTTGGCTATTCTCGATGAATTTGTACCATACTTCAGAGATTAAATCCAATTTATCTGTTTGTAAACGCTGGCTTCGTTGACTTTTTTTATCGCTCGCTCGGAGTAGAGTGAAATTCGCTATTCATTCGTCAGCCAACAACAAATATAACGCAATACAGCAAAATATATGATGGAATAGCAAAAATGTCTAATGCAATGGTTTTGTATCACAATCACACATACAAATCTTCATGATATCATATGAATCTTTGCAGGGGTCAAATGACCCGTTGCGATAGTTAAGGTAGATTACATATATATCTCGGTAAAAAAAAATAACAAGAGAGGAGTAAATATTGAAAAATGCATTGTATGTAAATTATATTAAAAGTCATAAAGTCAACTAGCGATGTGATAACGCTTTATGTGAGAAATTTTGAAAAAAGTTTAAAAAGGGTCATTGGACCCTCGTGGTAGGTTTAGTGTTAATTAAGTAACAAATGTCACATCTAATGACAAATTGCTATGAAACTAAAACTTATACTATTTGTATATATATATATATATATATATATATATATATATATATATATATGTGTGTGTGTGTGTGTGTGTGTGTATATGAATTATTATAATTGAAATATTCACCTCATCTGTCGATCGACTCGTCTATAGATTCCTCCACTTTGCTCGACGACGCGTACATGGAGTCGATGTCAGTACAACTGTAACGTCAATAACACCGAATCGATCCGAATGTGACGTGTGATCGACAATATAAAACGTACTACGTTCGAATTCCTCGAACATCGACGCTAGTTGATCATCCGAAAACCAACATTTTGGCTACCACGTCGCCGACGACCGCCATTTGCTTACATAATGTCACACGAGTCGGATCGAGACGACGACTTACGACAAATAAGATGGACAAAGACGGCGATCGTTCGTCGTGAATCGAAGCGCGAGATTCGGTTACGTGAGTTAGTTAGGACTATTTCTGTCTAACTCACGGTCGATGTGATGTTCTCTGTCATACATAGCAACGTAAATGATAAATAATGAATTGGAAATAAATAAAAAGACGTTTGAATTAATCGAATGTATTTTATTAAATCTGTTACTTACTGATCAGACAGGCATTTTAAACGTTTCAGATTTCCCTGGAAACTGAATTTCGTGTGGAAATTGATTAAAATTCACCGATTTGAAAGATAAATTACCGAGCTGTCACTTTCAAAATTCAGTTGAAAATCAAGTATTTTATTCATACATAGACCAGCGTTTCTCAACCGTCGGTACGTAGAGAAATAACAGGATTTTTAGTTTACAAATATTGCTTTTTCATATAATAGGTTGTCAAATATCTCCCTTCCGCCTTTTTGTCTTTTGAATTTCGCGGCTACGTACAAAGCGTTACAGAGCTCGTATCGGGCAACACTATACATCATTTGAAAGGTCTTTACATAACCTAAAAAACGACGCTATGCATGATTAGTTTGGATACTGCGTTCAAAAGTTATAGACGTGTAAACATGGAGTTCACTAACGCCGAAGTTCGCGCTATTTTGAAGTTTTCCTTCGTTAAAGGCAAATCCGCTAGAGAAACGTTCCGTGAGATTAATAGTGTTTTGGGAGATGGTACTCTATCACTTCGAACCGCGGAGGAATGGTTTCGACGATTCAGAGCCGGTGAAAACGACACCATGGATAAGCCAGCCGGCGGAAGACCTGTGACGACGAATACCGATCAAATCATGGAAATCATCGAGTTAGACCGGCATGTGACATCTCGTGACATCGCCCAGGAGATGGCAGTTAGTCACCGAACCATTTTAAACCATCTGCAGAAGGCTGGATACAAAAAAAAGCTTGATGTTTGGGTGCCGCATGATTTGACGCAAAAAAACCTTCTGGACCGAATCAACGTCTGCGATATGCTGCTGAAACGGAACGAACTCGACCCATTTTTGAAGCGGACGGTGACTGGCGACGAAAAATGGATCACATACGACAATATTAAGCGAAAACGGTCGTGGTCGAAGGCCGGTGAATCGTCCCAAACAGTGGCCAAGCCGGGATTGACGGCCAGGAAGGTTTTGCTGTGCGTTCGGTGGGATTGCAAAGGAATCATCCACTATGAGCTGCTCCCATATGGCCAGACGCTTAATTCTACCATCTACTGCGAACAACTGGACCGCTCGAAGCAGGCGATCGACCAGAAGCGTCCAGAATTGGCCAAGAGGAAGGGTGTAGTGTTCCACCAGGACAACGCCAGGCCACACACATCTTTGGTGACTCGTCAGAAGCTACGGGAGCTCGGATGGGAGGTTTTATCGCATCCACCGTATAGCCCGGACATAGCGCCAAGTGATTACCACCTGTTCCTGTCCATGGCGAACGCCCTTGGTGGTGTAAAGTTGGCCTCAAAAGAGGCTTGTGAAAAGTGGTTGTCCGAGTTCTTCGCAAATAAGGAGGGAGGGTTCTACAAGAGGGGTATTATGAAGTTGCCGTCTAGATGGAACCAGATTATCGAACAAAACGGCGCATATTTGAACTAAATCCGATCACTGTAACACTTTTTATAAAGCATTGAATAAAGAGCAAAAAAGCGGAAGGGAGATACTTGACAACATAATATTATGTAAATAGCCTTACTCTGTTTATTTAACGTATTTAAAAAAATCAAAATTTGAAATTCAATTATTACTATTTTGTCTGAACGATTCAAATCACAATCCTGTTTATGTTTGTTAGTATAAAGGATGGATATTTATTTATTTCAGATTGTTGTTGTACAGTGTAAGAGTTTATTTAGTATTATAGGATTTATTTTGAAAAAAATGTTTTCTGTGATCTGTTACTTTAACGAAAAAGACTGAGAACCGCTGACATAGTCGATCGAATCTCAGCCGGCGTTGCGAAAAAAAATCTTTACACGAACACAAATTTTCCAGTTACAGTTCGGACGTGTCAAAAAAGAAACCGCCAGAACCCCGATACATTTCCATCGGAAGCACGAGGAAACATTCCGAGGTGGTGGCAGGAGCGGTTCCGAGTCGACCGACATGCCCGAGTCCACGTCGAAAGGCCAGGTGTCCACGACCGGAAAGGTATCAGTTTTTTCAAACAGTTTTTATAAACCGTTCGTTCGATTGATTTCCAGAAGAAACGGCCGACCCCTAACACGAACTGCGCGGACAAGTCGATGCGGATCGAGTGTCGGTACAGATCGACGGCGTCGGAGAGACCGACGTCGATGTCGCGGGTCATGTCTGCGTCGCACGTCGACGCGACCAAACGACGCCGGCCGTCGTCGAAACGCGAGCTGAGGAAGAAACACGTCCACGATTTCGACACGGCGATCGGGTTGTACGGCGACCGGTTCTCGAGACCGATACCGATCACGAATATATTCGACGTCGACATGCCGCGGTCGATCGTCAAGCGTCGCAAACGAGACGCGACGAAGGTCCAACCGGTGGAAAAATCGTCGAACGACGTCATCGGCCGGCGACCGCCGGCCGATGACGTCGATACGGTCCTGGCGCGGACCGACCGTCCGATCGAAACGGACACACGGTTACAGGAGTTCCTACCTGTCGGTCTGCTCGTCGAGTGCGAGCGTCTCGACGAGGATCGTCAGCTGGACCATTGCGAGAAGGTGACCGAGTGGCTCGACCGGTCCGAAGCCGCGGTGCAGGCGTGCGAGACGCGTCGCGATGTCGAAACGTCCGTCGACGACGACGACATACAGACGATCGTCAGCAGCTCGCACGATCGTTCGAGACGACGACGCCCACCGCCGTCGAGTTGTAAAAAGAGCGTCGAGTCGGCGCAGAAGTACGCGCGCGCCCGCGCCAGGAAGTACATACAAATGCTGGACTCGATAACGACACGCATCGAGAAGTTGAACGTGAAACTCGACGAGCGACGTCGCGACGTGCCGACGAAAACAGTCGGTCGTAAATCGTCCGCCGAAGATGGCACGTCGAAAGTGATCGACAACTTGCACTCGATGATGAGATCTTTGATCGTAGGTGCCGATGCGTCGACGCCGCGACGTCGCGCGCCGACTGAACCACGTCTCGGTGTTCCAGATCGGCCCGTCGGACGGGCGACTAAGACGCGTCGAGACCGTATTACGCGCGATGCACCGGCTGTCGATCGTCAGGAAGGTCCGGTCATTGATCGGCGCCGACACGGCGTAGAGAAGTCGATACAGACGGACGGAACGACGCCCGAATCTGAGCTCGAACCGATATTGTCCGACAGAGTCCGTCGGAGGGTCGAGACGACGCTCAAACAAGTCCGCAGGCCGATCGTCGGACCGACCGACTACGTCGACGATTTCGAAATCGACGAGGAGGAGCATCGTCGGACGCCTGATGTCGAAACGTTACACGAGATACGAAGAGGCGCGTTCGAGGTCATACCGGAAGACGTGGAGGAGGACGAGACGATCGCACCGACGCCGATATCGGCGAACGTCGAAGAAGCGTACTTCAAGAGCATCGATCGTATGAAACGGACCGGCGAGATACGATCGAAACAACACGACGACGAGATCGTACGACGTGCGACGAGGAAGTCGGTCCCGACGATCGGCAAAAAATTCGGCAAGATGCAGAAAATCTTCCGTGCGAAACACAGGAATATCGTCTCGAGGAGCTCGGCCACACTGAGGGCTTAAATTCTATTTGTCCGTTTTATTTTCCCTTTCATTCGATCTCTACAAATATTTTTTGGCTGTACACAAGACATGTTTTTTTTGATTTGTTAAATAAACGAAATATTAAAAAAATCTGTCGTTTTATTGCGAACGTCCATTTTGTGTCGATCGTGACAGATCAGATATCGGCGGCGGCCGTGACCGAAACAGACACCGTCGCGAATAAATTTTCCAGTTGACGTTTACGCACGTGGCGCGCGCGGTTTACACGCGCGCACGTTTATATTTCTCTCCAGGTTTGAAATAATCGATTCTTCGAGCCGTGCCACGCTTCCACGATGTTCTCCGAACGGAAATCGTACGAGCCGATCAAGCTGTACGCGAACCTCGAGATCATCACCGACGTCGAGGCGTTGAACAGAACCGGACTCGTCGGCCGTGGCGTCGACTCGATCACCCGTCTGTCCAAGGTAAGCCCGGCGAGTTTCCGGTCTAATCAGACGACACGACGAGGATTCGATTTGATTCTTCCAGCCGAAATCCGAAACGAAACGTGAATATTACCAGGAAAACGTATTACCGAGACTGAACAAGAGTTACAAGAAACAACCGGTGCCTGTGACGGTGACGAACGTTAGGACGCCGTGCGTGTCGGCGTGTCGTTCTGTCGACGTCTCGCGGTCGAAGACGACGATGCCTCGGCCGGACGTACTGACCGGAGTGACTCCCCGCGTGCCGAAGAACTGGTATTCCAGGTACACGACCGAGCCTAAAACCGAGCTGCACGTCACGAACATCGAACTGCCGGCCGTGACCGTGAAGACGGAACGGCGGAGTGTCGATAGACGCGCCGGCCGGTACAAGCAGCTGTGCGAGGACGAGCGGGTGCTGTACGAGGACCTGCACGGTAAGCTCGCCGATTACCGTCGGAAGGTCGAAGCGAGATCGGTCCGTGCTCGGCTCGAGACCGATCTGATCGGAGATAACGTCGACGAGATCGTCGCTATCGAGGATCTCGTCGAGACGTGCAGGTCCGCGTCGATACGGACGAACACGCCGAAAGGATCCGCGTTCGTCGACGTCGAGGCCGAACGGACGCCGGACCGATGCGAGAAAGTGCACGAGTGGTTCAACCGGACGATTCCGGACGACGAGCCGTTGTACCCGAACAACGCGTCGTTCGTGAAGAAGAAACACAGACAGAGGACGGTCGTCGCGCGTGATTTGACCGCCGAGTCGGCGGCCGTGCTCGAACGACACAAGACCCGCAACTCGAAGACGGACAAGTACGTGAAGCTGCTGAAGACGATCTCGAGCCGGATCGACAAGCTGAAGGATACGCTCGCGTGCAAACCGAAACAGTCGTGCGTCGAGTGCGCCGAGACGCCGGTCGTCAAACTGCCCGACATCGTGCCGAAGACGAGGACGAGTTTCGTGCGGTTCGAGTCGGTCGAACGGGCGGTCGCCGTGCTCGCCGACACGAAGAAGGTGACGCTCGACGAGGCTTGCTCGGCCACGCGGTTCACGGTCGAGACGACGAACGTCGACGATACGGGATACGAGACCGGCGTCAAGGAGTCCGACTGCGTCGATTCCGAAACGCAGACGAGACAGAACGAGTTGAAACAGAGATCCGTGCAGACGAGACGCGACGAAGCGGAACAGAAGTACGTGCAGACCGAACAAGACGTGCGAAGTAAACTGACGCCGAGGAGCTTGGAACTGTTCCGGAACGATTTCAAGATGGACGACGACGTGGTCGAGACGCCTCGGAAGGTCGGTTGCGATTGTGCGGTGTGCTTGCCGAAGAAGCACGACGAACCGAAACCCGGCGAGACTCCGACCGTTTCCGGGCAGAAGGATGTGCGTGCGAGCGTCGAACCGAAAGCCATCGACTATAACAAAATATCACCGAAGGTAAATAAAATAAATAAATGAATTAAAAAAAATATATAATAAATCAATCAATCAATGAAGGTAAATAAATGCAAATGTCCGAAGGGCCACGAGCCGAATCCTGTACAAAAGACCTTGCAAGAGCCGCTTAATCCCGTACAAAAGACCTTGCAAGACCCGCCGAAGGTAAATAAATGCGACTGTCCGACTGGCTGCGGGCCGAATCCTGTACGAAAGACCTTACAAGACCCGCCTAATCCCGTACAAAAGACCTTGCAAGACCCGCCGAAGGTAAATAAATGCGACTGTCCGACGGGCTGTGGACCGAATCCTGTACGAAAGACCTTACAAGAGCCTCTTAATCCCGTACAAAAGACCTTACAAGACCCACCGAAGATAAATAAATGCGACTGTCCGACGGGCTGCGGTCCGAATCCTGTACGAAAGACCTTGGACGTCGTCGTCACCGACCGGAAGAAACCGACCTGCGATTACAGCGACGCCGTCCAGACGAAAGAACAAAAAAAGGATCCGAAACCGATCTGCGACTGTAAAGAATGTTACACCGCTCCGAAGAAGACGCCGACGACGAGCGGCGACATCGACACGTCGTACTTGCAAAACCGCGCGCAGGTCATTTACGAACGGCTCAGCGGGACGTTGCAGGATCTGTACGACACGATCACCAGATCGGAGTATTTGAAGAAGGAGCTCGGAAGTATCGACCTGTCGACCGGTCAGATCGATTACGAGAGATACGAAGGAGAGGTCAAAACGTTCCTCGACAGATCGAAATCGAACGACGACGTGCCGTCGCGGTCGTTCAACGTGACGGACTCGACCGTCGAAGAGCTCGAGCGGACGATCGACTACCAGCAGTTCGGCGTGTCGAGAGACGTTTCGTTCCTGAAGGAACCGAGTGTCGACGACGCGAAATCGAACGTCGGCGTGAAAACGTCGAAGAAGAGTTCCGAGTCGGCGTATTTCGAACGTATCGACTCGATGAAACGGTCCGGCGAGATCCGGATCGATACCATCGTGCAGACGAAACACGCCGAGACGACGCAGAAGAAGTTCGGCGTGAAGAAGTGCACCAAGTGTCGATGCATGCCGAAAGATAGACGGATCGACATCGTGGTGAAGTGCGGGTGCGCGCCGAAACAATGACCTGTGTAATTTTATAATTAAATTGTCAAAATGAATGTCGTTCAATTGCCTTTTATTGTCAAATATATTTACGTTCGAAAGATCATGTTTTCCTCCTTCTGCGACGACTCTCCTCCTGAAAAGATCTGAAAATCGGAGATGGGTGTCTGACAAAACTAGTAGATCGTAGAAGCGATCGTCGTTTATTGAATACGGGGTCGACGAGGACGGTTTTCGCCGTCCGGCCGACTTACAAAATGAATACGAGACGAGCCTGTCCGACGGATCAGTCGTGCGGCTTCTTCTCGTCGTCGAACGGTTTCTTCTCGTGCGTCCGCATGTGGTTCCTCAGGTTCGAATCGTGCCTGAACGCCTTCGAGCACAGCGCGCACCTGTGCCTCGCGTCGTCCGAATGTATCGCGTAGTGCGCCTTCAGGTTGTGCTTGAGCGCGAACGTCTTGTCGCACTTGTCGCAGCCGAACGGCCTCGCGTCCGAGTGCACGACCGAGTGCGTCTCGAGGTTGCGCTTCTGCGAGAACGCCTTCGAGCACACGCGGCACACGAACGGCCGCTCGCCGCTGTGTATCCTGAGGTGCGCGTCGAGCGTGTGCTTGAGCGTGAACGCCTTCTCGCACACGTGGCACTTGTACGGCCGCTCGCCGGTGTGTATCCGCAGATGCTTGATCAGGTTGTGCTTGATCGTGAACGACTTCGTGCACACGTCGCACGTGAACGGACGTTCGCCGGAGTGGACGCGCGAGTGCGCGTCGAGCACGTGCTTGAGCGTGAACGACTTCGAGCAGATCGGGCACCGGAACGGACGCTCGTTCGTGTGGCTGCGTTGGTGTGTCTCGAGGTTCCTCTTCAGCGAGAACGTTTTCGTGCACACGTCGCACATGAACGGACGTTCGCCGGAGTGCGTGCGGAGGTGCGCGTCGAGCACGTGCTTCAACGTGAACGATTTCGAGCAGACGTGGCACTTGAACGGCCGCTCGCCGGTGTGGATCCGGAGATGCTTCTTCAGGTTGTGCTTGATCGTGAACGCCTTCTCGCACACGTGACACGCGAACGGACGTTCTCCTAGTCAACAAAAAAAAAAAAAATGAAAGGAACGGTCGATCCGGGCGTCGTCTCGTCGACCGGACTCACCGGAATGTATCCTCGCGTGCGCGTCGAGCACGTGCTTCAACGTGAACGACTTATCGCACACGCCGCATCTGTACGGCCTCTCCCCCGTGTGTATCCGCTGGTGCGTCTCGAGGTTCCTCTTCAGCGAGAACGTCTTCGTGCAGACGTCGCACATGAACGGCCGTTCGCCGGAGTGCGTCCTCGCGTGCGCGTCGAGCACGTGCTTGAGCGTGAACGACTTGCCGCATATCTCGCACTTGTACGGCCGCTCGCCGGTGTGCACCCTCGTGTGCTTCTTCAGGTTGTGCTCGATCGTGAACGACTTGTCGCAGACCGTGCACGTGTACGGCCGCTGGCCGGTGTGGATCCTCGAGTGCACCTCGAGCACGTGCTTCAACGTGAACGACTTGCCGCACACGTCGCAGCCGAACGGACGGTCGTCCGTGTGCACGCGACGGTGCGTGTCGAGGTTCCGTTTCAACGTGAACGATTTATGACAAAACTCGCACTCGAACGGTCTGCGGAGATCGGACGTTTTTTCTTCTTTCAGGCGGGCGATCGGTACGTCGTCGATGTCGATTTTGTCGAGCGGGAAGAAATCGCCGCCGTCGGTGTCGAGATCGTCTTCGGCTTTCACGTCGACGATCCGGTCGCCGTCGCTCGGACTGTCGTCGGATCGTTCGGTTTTTACGAAATCGAACGCCGAGCTCTCGGTTTCGGTCTTGTGATTGACGAGCAGATTGTCTCGGTATCGTTCGAGTATCTTTTTCGATTCCGAACACCGACGTTTGAAACGTATGAACGTTTCTAGACTGTCCGTGCAGCTGTCGCAGATGATAGACGGTAAGCCGTCGTTCGACGAGATCTAAAAATACACGTTCCGGTTATCGAATGCAACTGGAATCGGCAGTGAGCTTATTGAAGAACTCATCGTCGTACGTCCACGAACACAGATGAAAAATACAAAAAGTAGCGGTACTTACTTGAATCGAAGTGCATTCCGTTAGAACGTTAACGAGACTTATATTATTCGAACACTTCTCCTGAAATATATCCCTCATACATTTCGTATTCGATAAACATACTCTACACATTTCACTCAACGCTTTCAATGTTACTCCTTCCATATTCCGACGGTCCCTTCGATTAAATCGGCATTAACCAAACTTCAAGTAGGCATATTTTGAGGTTATGTACCGCATTTATAATTTTTATCATTTATTTATTCACTTTCGCTTATAACAATGTTTTTCCTCACTTATTACCACAAACTGATAATCATTCATTTGAAAAAGTATTCATACGGTCGTGAAATTTTTCAAAAAAAAAAAAAAATTAACAGATATTTAAAAAAAATGACTTAAACTGTTCAAAAGAATTTTAAAAATTTGTAGGAATGCTCATTGTCATTACAAACTTTTCTCCTTTTGCACATACGTTTAAAATCCTAGTAAGCGGAACGTGACGGTCGGTAATAAAAATCGACGATCCAAAAAGTAATCGTTTATTAAATACGATCGGTTTTAACTATTCAACCGAATACAAAACGAATATAAGAAAAGATAGCGATTTGATCGTTCACGTCCGTATACAGAATTGATTTCTTCTCGTGCGTTTGTACACGGATCGTCCGGGATGAACGGCCACTCAGTGCTTTGTATAGAGGAGACGTTATACCTGAAGATCAGTTGAAACAGCCTGTGTAATAACCTAAAAATACACGTTCAAGTTACTGAATGTCACTCGAATCAACTGTGACTTTAATGACAATTCATCGTCACGTATATATCGAAACACAACCGGTGACACTTACTTGAATCGCAGTACATTCCATTAGAACGTTAACGACATTTATATTATTCAAGCACTTCTCTTAGAATATATTTCTCATGCATTTCGTATACGATAAACACGCCTTGCACGTTTCACTTAACATTGTCAATGTTCCTTCTCCTAAATTCCAACAGTCCTTTCCCTTGTCAACATTCATATAAGCTATACAGTGTATTTTTTGAGGTTATACATTTTGATTTCTATTATATTATTTATCTATTTTCATTTATATCAATCTTTTCCCTTATCTATTATTGCAAACGGGTGATAATTCATCTGAAAAACATTCATACGACCGTGGAATCGTTCAAAATTGGTTCTGTTTAAATATAGGAAAATAGACAGGCCCGCGGTTTTTTCCAAATTGTAAAAACTGAGATTTTTTAATAGAAACGTATTAGAGATTTTCACTATTAGGAAGAGCTTTTCGCAATTTTCTAAGTACGTCCGTTGTTTTCCCCAAAATTTGTCCTATTTTGCACTATGCAGACGTGCGTTTTTCCTCTAAATATCAATAGAAATAGGAGAGATCAGGTTCTTCCAGTCATTCTATCCCTACAGGTCGTTACATCGAGATGAATTTATTCGACTTTCACGATTTGAAACTAAGACCAAATTCCATGTAAATGGTTTGATCCTGAAGACCTGGGATCGATTTATAATATTTATGGTGTATTCGGGAACAAGTTGTTTTAAAATCGACATGTTTAGCGTTTATTCCAGATTTGGTCCAAACCATCGAATCGATTATCGGGACACTTTTGTGAACTCCAAACGAAATTTTCTGGAATTTGTACAAGTCGTCGAAAATCTTCCACGGTATTCCCGAAATCGACGTTATTCGAACCGACGCCGGTCCTGGTTCGCGTCGATATTCCTCCGGCGCGTGTCCGTCTCGGTCGCACGCGCGTCGACGCCCGTCCATCCGTCTCATTCCGCGCGTTCGAAGCGTCGGCGCCGGTCGCGTCGACGTACAAACATCCGTCCATCCCGCGTCGCACGTCGAATCGGGACCGAGTCGTCTGTCGGTACGAAACGACGACGCGCGAACAGCGTCGCGACGCGTACGCCCGTCTCGATCTTCGACGAGACCGAACATCCGACGCGCGCCGTCGACAGAGACCGACGTATGGACGTGCGTCAGTCGCGCCCTCTGTCGACAATAAAAACTCGTCGACGTCGTCGTCAACGTTTCGTTCGTCATTCGCGTCGAGGTCGTCGCAACTGACGGACACGCGCTCGTTCGAATCCCTTTTAACACGTCCCGTGCAGGGCCGTACGTACGCGTTCGGTCGGATGCTGTTGCGTCGCGACGCAACGTGCTCTCGCATTCGACGCGTGTGTGTATATCGATTGCGGCGTAGAAGAGGACCGACAGTCGGCGACCGACGGCCGGAAGAAGTTCAACACGAAACGGACGTGCGGTTCGATGTCGCGACTCGTCGTGTCACGGTAACCGAACATCATCTACAATTCATCCACTGCTTGGCTTGTCTCTCTATCATCTCTCTCTCTATCTCTCTCTGTTTCGCTTTCTCTCTATCTCTCGTTTCGGACGCGCGCGAACGTTTTCAAAACTCTCGATGAATTCCACGTTCTATCCATTCCACGCACGCATCTTCCCCGCTGTGGAAGAACTCGATCGCAGGAACTTGGATCTCGCCGGAACGCACAGACAGACAAACAAAACAACGACGATCGAGCGTTCGTTTCGAAGCAGGCTCTGGAAAACGTCGTTCGTTTCTTTTCCAAACAGAAGCCGAGAAACGAAAACGTCGCTCGGATCGGTCGAGTTGCGACGAATCGACCCGAATTCCAAATTTCCGGATCCTGTCCGGATTTCAAGCATCTCTGGACGTTCCGGCTCGCGTCATTCCCCGTTCGCTTTTCATCCCGTCCATCCGTTTTATATCCCACGGCCTCGTGCCCGTTCCATCCGACGCCCGTTAAATAATTGAACAACGTGCGTGCGTGCGCGCGCGTCGATAAACAAAACAATAATTGCTTTCTGTTTTGTTCGACGAAACAGATGATTAATATTATAGTGAGAGGGAGGGGGTGAGAGGGAGAGGGAGAGAGGGTGGAATTGCATGGATGGGTGTATAGAGAGGACGAAGATCGGTGAGAGAGAGGATCTCTTCGTTGCAGATCTCGATCGAAGGTGTGATTCTGTCCGATGGACAGACCGTCGACGAACGAGAGACGTACATTCGCCGACGACATCGACTAGAGAGGTGATCATTTAGGACGACATGGAAACGAAGAGGATACATCTGCTGATACTCGTCGTGATCTTCGCGTGTCGTAGAGGTACGTGCGAATCGGGTCGGTCTGGAAGTGAGATAGATGGCGCGACGACGTACGGTCGTATAAGAGAGAGAGAGGACGTTTGCGTTCGTTTGTTTATTTTGTTTGTTTTTGTTTTTTTTTTGGAAAAAAATTGACAGTACTGATCCAGTAGGCTGGACACGGCCTACTATGCCGAATAAACAACACGTTGAACTTGACACAGCCTACTCATTTATAACAAAATCATAACGGATATTCGACAAAGCCTACTCAATATTCGTTCTATAGACCGTGCACGGCCTACTGTGTTTCGGATTGTTCATTTGAGATCGGATCTAGACATTCCTCTACGATCTATGTTCGAAAAGAATGTACAAGTGTGTGTGTGTGTGTGGTAAACAACGTACAATGGATCGAAATGAAATTCATACAACATTTATTGTGGAAGATCCAATGATAATCGCAACTGGAATATTTTTATATCTTCTGGATATTCATTAGAAAATGCTTCGATCTAAATTGATTTTGAGGAAAAAACATTTTTCTAAAAACTCCAACAAATGCTCGTCGTGTATCTTCGTATCTTTTTCCCATAGATCTTCGTATCGTTCTTATCTTTTTTCTGCATTTGGATGTTCTTCATCGTCAAAAAAATGAAATCGTCTAATTTTTTTGGTAAATCGGTCCCGAGTTTCTCTTGTTCTTATTTCCAACATTTCTGGATTGACCCGATAATAGCAACGTCATGTTTTATTACAGTGTCTTCTCACGGTTTCTCTATATGAAATTTTAATCCGGGACGAATTTTGAAACAAAAATCCAGGCATCTTTTATTAACTCAATTAATCCCCCTTCCATCTACGGTCGATAATTTCTCTTCAACCCGTCATAAAAAATGTATAAATTTTTTTTTTGGCTCTATTCAATCTTGTATTTTTATTCTGGATGTTCCTGGGGTTTTTTTGGTGTTATTTCCTACCCCCACGTTTATTTTTTTTTACTTTAATCGGTCTTGTCTTCTGCTACTTCCAGTCATGAAAAATTATCTAAATTATTTTTTTGACTCTAGTCAATCTTGTATGCTTATTCTGGATGTTCCTGGGGTTTTCTGGTGTTATTTCCTACCCCCCACGTTTATTTTTTTACTTTAATTGGTTTTGTCTTCTGGTATTTCCAGTCATGAAAAATTATCTAAATTATTTTTTTGGCTCTAGTCAATCTTGTATTCTTATTCTGGATGTTCCTGGGGTTTTTCTGGTGTTATTCCCCACCACACACGTTTATTTTTTTGCTTCAGTCGGTCTTTACTTCTGGTTTTCCCATCATGAAAAATTATCTATATTATTTTTTTGGCTTTAGTCAGTCTTGTACTCTTGTTCTGGATCTTCCTGGTGTTTTTCTGGTGTTATTCCCTACCCCCACATTTATTTTTTTTACTTCAATCGGTCTTGTCTTCTGGTACTTACAGTCATGAAAAATTATCTAAATTATTTCTTTGGCTCTAGTCAATTTTGTATTCTTATTCTGGATGTTCCTGGGGTTTTCTGGTGTTATTCACTACCCCCACGTTTATTCTTTTTACTTTAATCGGTCTTGTCTTCTAGTACTTCCCGTCATGAAAAAATAATCTAAATTATTTTTGGACTTTAGTCAATATTGTATTCTTATTCTGGATGATCCTGGGGGTTTTCTGGTGTTATTCTATACCCCCACGTTTATTTTTTTACTTTAATCGGTCTTGTCTTCTGGTACTTCCCGTCATGAAAAATTATTTAAATTATTTTTTTGGCTCTAATCAATCTTGTATTCTTATTCTGGATGTTCTGGGGTTTTCTGGTGTTATTTTCTACCCCCACCTTTATTTTTTTTTACTTTAATCGGTCTTGTCTTCTGATACTTCCTGTCATGAAAAAATATCTAAATTATTTTTTTGACTTTAGTCAATCTTGTATTCTTATTCTGGATGTTCCTGGGTTTTTTTTGGTGTTATTCCATACCCCCACGTTCATTTTTTTACTTTAATCGGTCTTGTCTTTTGGTACTTCCCGTCATGAAAAATTATCTAAATTATTTCTTTAGCTCTAGTCAATCTTGTATTCTTATTCTGGATGTTCCTGGGGTTTTTCTGGTGTTATTTCCTACCACCCACCTTTATTTTTTTTCTTTAGTCGGTCTTGTTTTCTGGTACTTCCCGTCATGAAAAATTATCTAAATTATTTATTTGGCTTTAGTCAATCTTGTATTCTTATTCTGGATGTTCCTGGGGGTTTTCTGGTGTTATTCCATACCCCCACGTTTATTTTTTTACTTTAATCGGTCTTGTCTTTTGGTACTTCCCGTCATGAAAAATTATCTTAATTATTTTTTTGGTTTTAGTCAATCTTGTATTCTTATTCTGGGTGTTCCTGGGGGTTTTCTGGTGTTATTCCCTATCCCCACCTATATTTTCTTTGCTTTAGTCGGTCTTGTCTTCTGGTATTTCCCGTCATGAAAAATTGTCTTAATTATTTTTTTGGCTTTAGTCAATCTTGTATTCTTATTCTGGATGTTCCTGGGGTTTTTTTGGTGTTATTCCATACCCCCACGTTTATTTTTTTACTTTAATCGGTCTTGTCTTCTGGTACTTCCCGTCATGAAAAATTATCTAAATTATTTCTTTAGCTCTAGTCAATCTTGTATTCTTATTCTGGATGTTCCTGGGATTTTTCTGGTGTTATTTCCTACCACCCACCTTTATTTTTTTTCTTTAGTCGGTCTTGTCTTCTGATACTTCCTGTCATGAAAAAATATCTAAATTATTTTTTTGGCTCTAGTCAATCTTGTATTCTTATTCTGGATGTTCCTGTGGGTTTTCTGGTGTTATTCCCTATCCCCACCTATATTTTCTTTGCTTTAGTCGGTCTTGTCTTCTGGTATTTCCCGTCATGAAAAATTGTCTTAATTATTTTTTTGGCTTTAGTCAATCTTGTATTCTTAATCTGGATGTTCCTGGGGTTTTTCTGGTGTTATTTCCTACCACCCACGTTTATTTTTTTTCTTTAGTCAGTCTTGTCTTCTATTACTTCCCGTCATGAAAAATTATCTAAATTATTTTTTTGGCTCTAGTCAATCTTGTATTCTTAATCTGGATCTTCCTGTGATTTTTCTGGTGTTATTCCCTACCCACACCTTTATTTTTTTTTGCTTCAGTCGGTCTTTTCTGCTGGTATTTCCCTTCATGAAAAATTATCTAAATTATTTATTTGGCTCCAGTCAATCTTGTATTCTTATTCTGGATGTTCCTGGGGTTTTTCTGGTTATTCCCTACCACCCCACGTTTATTTATTTATTTTTTTGCTTCAGTCGGTCTTGTCTTCTGGTACTTCCCGTCATGAAAAATTATCTAAATTATTTCTTCGGCTTTAGTCACTACTGTATTCTTATTCCGAATGTTCCTGGTGTTTTTCTGGTGTTATTCCCTACCCCCCACGTTTATTTTTTTTTGCTTCAATCGGTCTTGTCTTCTTATTCTTGATGTTATTGGAGGTTTCTAGTGTCAACCCCCACCATCCACCATCTATCTTCTTCATTTTTCAGATCCAGAAAAAATTTAAAAAACCCTAAATATGCTTCTTTGATGCTCGAGTTGTACTACCCTCCTCCCCCGCGACTATTTTTTGCCGAATTTCTCTTGTTTTCCTTCTTCCTATTTCCAACGTTCGTTTGACCCGATATTCTTTATACGCCATCTTTTTTATTTTAGTGTCTCATGAATTCTCTATTTTGTATTTTAAACTGAAAAAGATTTTTTCTTTGAAAAAATAAGTTAATTGTATTGTGGGTTTCATTCGGATAGTTGTTTTTTTGGATTTTTTTACGGAAAAAAAGGAAGAAAACGTTTTTGATTTTTTTACAGAAAAAAGAAAAACGTTTTCTTTTTTCAGGAAAAAAGAATTCCTTCGATTTTGATTTTCGGGGAAAACGTTTTCTTTTTTTGGGAAACAAGAAAACGTTTTCCCCAAAATCGCGAAACTCGGGGCTGGAGGCGTCGTCGAAGTGTGAATTCCAACGAATTTACAGACGAGGTTTCGCATAGCGAGTGTAGCAGATGTTTCGGTTCGATCCGCCGTGCGTGTTGTCAAAAAGCGTGCCGGCCGCGCGTCATCGGGGAAATAACACAGAGACAGGCAGTCTGTTGAGTACGACCAGGAATCTATTTCTGGACCTAGTCGGAACATAAACAATCGCGCGTCGACAGCCAGCCAGCCAGACGAAGAATGTGCGAGAGAGAACGGACGAACGAGCGCGGGGTTCGAACCGACCGTCGTCCGTTTTTAAAAATAGACGCGTCTGTCTGTCCGTCCATACGTCCGTACCGTCGGTCTCGTTTCGTTCCAGTGTTGCCCGAGCCGGTGACGACGGTCAGGGCGGTCGCGTCGATCAAACACGTCGACGATCTGAACGACGACGACGACGAAGCGATCGACGAGGACGAGGACGACGATTCGGCGGAGATCGACGACGACGAACGGGTCTACAGGTTCAAGAATCCGCGCAATTCGCCGTCGCCGCTATGTCCGAGGAACGACGAACAGGCGTCGTTGTTCGTAAGTGAGATCTATCGATCGTTTTTTTTATTGTTTTTTGTTCCTCGATCTACAGTTGAAAACGACTCAATAAATCATTTCGTACTCGAGTCGAAAAAAGTGTGTGCGTGTGAGAGAGAGAAAGCAAGTGCAACGGAACGACGGACAAGATGTCACAGATGTTTTCCCAAACGACTCCGGAATTCGAATTTCAATCTTCTTACATGTGTTGTGCGTTTGTGTGTATCTTCGTCGCCTGTCGTTCCCGTGCCGTATCGTATGACTTATTAAAATTCATGATCGCGAACGAGACTCGGGGCTGGAGGCGTCGTCGTCGTCGTGTGAGGCGGGTGGTGGGCCGACGACGGAGAAAGTAGGTTAACGGCGAACGCGACGTTAAACGGTTTAATAATGTATCGCGTTTCGATTCGACGGAACGCGTGCCGTCTATTCATCATCGGGGACGCGCGTCGAAACGTCGGAACGGAACGATCGATACGATCCGTTCCATTCCGTTTTTGTACGTATGTACATATTGTGTATCGAGAGAGCGTGATTAAAAATTCAATTCGGATCGAAGACGGCCGGTGTGTGACAAAACGCTGCGATTCCGTTGTTTCCACGGCCGTCTGTCGTGTAATGAAACTCTAGAGTGCTTTGCATTAACGTTTGAAACCGGATGTGAAAATTCTTTGTTATTTTTTTTTTAAGCGAAAATTTCTGATCGTAGACATCGTCGCGATGACAATTGATGGAGAATAAAAGAAACAAATGAGAGAGAGAGAGAGAGAGTGAATGATAAAATATTAAATTCGGATCAAAATCGGTCATTTCGATTTCGTTGTTTTCACAGCCGTCTGTCAAGCTTTAGAGTGCTTTGGATCAGTGCTTGAAACTTTTTTATTTTTTTTTGTTATTTTTTAAAATCGAAAAATTCGGATCGTAACCATCGTCATGATGACAATTAAAGAAGAAAAATGAAATGAATGAGTGAGGGAGAGTAGATGATGATTAAAAATTAAATTCGGATCGAAGACGGCCATTACGTGACAAAACATACTTCGATTCCATTGTTTCCATAGCCATCTGTCACGTTTCAACGTGTAACGAAACTCTAGAGTGCTTTGGATTAACATTTGAAACTGGATGTGAAAATTCTTTTTTATTTTTTTGTAAAACGAAAATTTCAGATCGTAGGCATCGTAGCGATGACAATTGATGGAGAATAAAAGAAACAAATGAGAGAGAGAGAGAGAGAGAGTGAATGATAAAAAATTAAATTCGGATCAAAGTCGGTCATTTCGATTTCGTTGTTTTCACAGCCGTCTGTCAAGCTTTAGAGTGTTTTGGATCATCGCTTGAAACTTTTTTATTTTTTTAAAATCGAAAAATTCGGATCGTAAGCATCGTCGTGGTGACAATTAAAGAAGCAAGAAGAAACGAATGAGTGAGAGAGAGTAGATGATGATTAAAAATTAAATTCGGATCAAACACGGCCATTACGTGACAAAACAAACTTCGATGTCATTGTTTCCATAGCCATCTGTCACGTTTCGACGTGTAACGAAACTTCAGAGTGCTTTGGACCAACGTTTGAAATAACATATTTTGTTTTTTTTTTTTTAATTTCTGAAAGTTTCGGATCGTAGTCATCGTCGCGATCGAACCAAAATGTGTTATGTTTTCTTTTCGCAGGGCCAGAAATGTCTACGGAAATGTTCGGCCGACGACGACTGCAAGAGCAAGAAGAAGAAGTGTCTCTGCGACGGATTCTGCGGGATGTCGTGCATAAAACCGGGTGAGTTGTACGCGAGTGTCGGTTCGGTTGTGTGCGCTCGAGGCGCACGCGAATCCGTCGATTTCCAATTTGACTCCGTGGATCGAGTTTTAGTCACTTCTCATCTTCTCACACACACACACACACGTGTGTGTGTGTGTGTGTGTGTGTGCATACAAATGTTTATTTGAATACGCAGAACGTACTGTAATATTGTACGAGAGTTGAAGAGAGAGTTTGAAAGAGACCGAAGTCGATAGATCGTGTGATCGAGAAAGAGAGAGAGTACGTACGAGCGAACTTTGTAGATATCTTAGGCGACGCAGGCTGTATCGTTCGTCGCGCGGCGCTTATTTACCCTCGCGGCGGATTTGTTTTCAGCTAATTTAACTTTTATAGCTCCCGACGGAGCTGCTCGAAACGCGGGTAGATAAGAGTG
This sequence comes from Neoneuromus ignobilis, assembly GCA_029203775.1. Lineage (NCBI taxonomy): Eukaryota > Metazoa > Arthropoda > Insecta > Megaloptera > Corydalidae > Neoneuromus > Neoneuromus ignobilis. The sequence goes on along the minus strand of CP092098.1, from coordinate 3,094,017 downwards.
TAATCTGTTGAGGATTTTCGACGTTCGCTATAATACGTAACATTATTAAAGCTCGACTCGTTGCTCACGGACGGGAGAACGGGACGATCGACCGTCTAATGTACGCACGTACGTGTGGGCGTATCGTCACCACCCGCACCCGCATCCACCCATCATCCCATCACACACGCATGTTAGGAAAATTACACAATACGACAAAAGCGGTTTTTTTTCCCTACCCGGTCAGATAACGTTTATGTGCTTGTCTGTTTAACGTTCGTTCTTTCCTCTCTCTCTCTCACTCGTTCTCTCTCTCTCTCTCTTCTTATCTCTCGACGTGCACGTATATACCTGTGATTATTTGGAGGAAAAATGTCGTCCGTTAATGACCGTCGGATCGGATCGGATCGATCCGACGACTCTTCTCGTACGAAAAACAAAACGAGAAACGAATCCGTGCTATGGAATTTTCCGAGCAGCTGTTGCGCGGCGAACTTTTTCGTCGAAAAGTTTTTTCCGACCGACCGTCACGTTCATCTCGCTTCTCATACCGTTGTCACGACGACGTCCGCCAACCACCCACCCACCCACGCACGGATGTGTAAATAATGGAAAGAAAAACGTACGTGACGACGGACATCGTTTGTTAATTTGTTGATTTTTCCAACCCGGTGTTTAATTTCTGTTTCGTACGTCGCAATACGGGTACGAGTTTTTTTCCACACACACACACATACGAGGGTTGTTTGATAAGTCCGTGTAAAAATAAAAACCGCTTCATTTTTTTGAATAAATCGTTTTTATTTTTCAACATAGTCTCCTTTTAGGCTTATACACTTCATCCAACGCTGCTCTAGTTTGTCGATCCCTTCCGAATAATAGGATTTGTCCAAGTCTGTAAAATAGTCATTCGTTCCTGCAATCACCTCCTCGTTCGAATAAAATCTTTTTCCCGCGAGCCATTTCTTCATATTAGGGAACAAATAATAGTCCGATGGAGCCAAGTCTGGAGAATAGGGGGGATGTGAAACGATTCGGAACCCTATTTCCATTAGTTTTGCGGCCACAACTGCTGAGGTGTGAGCTGGTGCGTTGTCGTGATGAAAGAGGACATTTTTGTGTGCTAATCGGGGACGTTTTTCTTGCAACTCGGTTTTCAAACGATCCAATAACAATGAATAATATGCACCTGTAATGGTTTTACCCTTTTCCAAATAGTCGATAAAGATTATTCCTTGCGAATCCCAAAAGACAGTCGCCATAACCGTCCCGACCGAAGGAATTGTCTTCGCCTTTTTTGGAGCAGATTCCCCCTCGATAACCCATTGTTTAGACTGCTCTTCGGTCTTAGGAGTGTAGTGATGTATCCATGTTTCATCTACAGTGATGAAACGACGCTTAAAGTCCTGCGGATTTCGCTGAAACAGCTGCAAACCGTTCTTGCAACACTTCACACGACCTCGTTTTCGGTCGATCGTGAGCAATCGCGGCACCCACCTGGCGGATAGCTGTTTCATGTCCAAATGTCGGTGCAAAATAGTATGTACCCATTCACACGAGATGCCTACAGCACTAGTAATCTCACGCACTTTCACTCTTCTGTCATCCATCACCGTATCATGGATTTTATCAATGATTTCTGGAGTGGTGACCTCAACAGGGCGTCCAGAACGTTCGGCGTCTCTTGTGCTCATATGGCCTCTCCGAAAATTTTGAAACCACTTATAAACCGCACTAATCGAAGGTGCAGAGTCACCATAATATTTATCAAGCTTCTGTTTAGTCTCCTGAGGCGTTTTGCCTTTAATGAAGTAGTGTTTAATCAACACGCGAAATTCTTTTTCGTCCATTATTTGACAATCACTCGATTTCCTTGATTCCAACGATTGTCAAACACAAAAGAATAGACCGATATGGCTGAAACTTGATGTGTGTTCTTCCAAGAGGTGCTACTAATTAAAAATAACCTTGATATGCACCAGTGGTGCCATCTTTCGGAATTTACACGGACTTATCAAACGGCTCGTACACAAACACTCGTTTATGAAATAATTGAAACGAATTTAATACGAATGTTTTTTTTACACACATCAAACGTTTTTTGTTCCCCCAATTTCTCTCTCTCTCGCTCAATAAATATACATTCTTCGGTCGATCGTCGATTGTTTCGAAAACAAGCGGGCTGTGGATTTTCAGCGAGTCTAGAACAAAACACAGTACAAAAAAAAACAGCACGTTAGATTTTCGTCGAATTCGATTCGAGCTGGCCGTGACGGTTCGAGATGGTGAAAACGAAAAAGCGCAGCGCTCTGGACGTTATGCGTCGTCGTCGTCGGCGTCGAACTCGACTCGCTATCAAAAAGCAATAACGACAACGTCACGGTACGGATATCGAACCGACGGGAATTTATCGTTCGGGATGACGGAAGAGGATGAGTGAGGTGGACGAGGATCGCGATAACGGGACGTACGAAATGTGTCGACTGTCGGTCCCTATATCAACGCTGATAACGGGTCGGGTGACAGCTTTCGGGTGACACACACACACGCGAACGAAACAAATACAGTGGAATGCGTGACGGACGAAAAAGTCATTACCGACGGAACGTTCGCCACTCCGGCCGTTTTGATTTTGCTACGAAACGGGAATAAAATTACTTCGCGCATAAACGGAATCGAACTCCGTTACGTAACGATCATCGAACGCAATCTCGTACAATCATCTCTATAAACGACGCGTAGTCCTTTACGACCGTTTGATTGGCAATCAGCGAGACGTGTTTGCGAAATGAACGTTTACAATTTTCACTAAATCGTTGTTATTGAACGTCGACGGCGATTTCACTCGAAGAAAGTACCAAAAAAAAAAAAACGAATGATAAATAGATAAACGATTCGAGTTGAGATGACTCGGGCGGCTTTGATTATCAGATACGGGATCGTTTGATAAGTCCGTGTAAATTCCGAAAGATGGCACCACTGGTGCATATCGAGGTTATTTTTAATTAGTAGCACCTCTTGGAAGAACACACATCAAGTTTCAGCCATATCGGTCTATTCCTTTGTGTTTGACAATCGTTGGAATCAAGGAAATCGAGTGATTGTCAAATAATGGACGAAAAAGAATTTCGCGTGTTGATTAAACACTACTTCATTAAAGGCAAAACGCCTCAGGAGACTAAACAGAAGCTCGATAAACATTATGGTGACTCTGCACCTTCGATTAGTGCGGTTTATAAGTGGTTTCAACATTTTCGGAGTGGCCATATGAGCACAAGAGACGCTGAACGTTCTGGACTCACGCCCTGTCGAGGTCACCACTCCAGAAATCATTGATAAAATCCATGATATGGTGATGGATGACAGAAGAGTGAAAGTGCGTGAGATTACTAGTGCTGTAGGCATCTCGTGTGAACGGGTACGTAATATTTTGCACCAACATTTGGACATGAAAAAGCTATCCGCCAGGTGGGTGCCGCGATTGTTCACGATCGATCGAAAACGAGGTCGTGTGAAGTGTTGCAATAACGGTTTGCAGCTGTTTCAACGAAATCCGCAGGACTTTAAGCGTCGTTTCATCACTGTATATGAAACACGGATACATCACTACACTCCTGAGACCGAAGAGCAGTCTAAACAATGGGTTATCGAGGGGGAATCTGCTCCGAAAAAGGCGAAGACAATTCCTTCGGCCGGGAAGGTTATGGCGACTGTCTTTTGGGATTCGCAAGGAATAATCTTTATCGACTATTTGGAAAAGGGTAAAACCATTACAGGTGCATATTATTCATTGTTATTGGATCGTTTGACAACCGAGTTGCAAGAAAAACGTCCCCGATTAACCCACAAAAAAGTCCTCTTTCATCACGACAACGCACCAGCTCACACCTCAGCAGTTATGGCCGCAAAACTAATGGAAATAGGGTTCCAAATCGTTTCACATCCCCCCTATTCTCCAGACTTGGCTCCATCGGACTATTATTTGTTCCCTAATATGAAGAAATGGCTCGCGGGAAAAAGATTTTATTCGAACGAGGAGGTGATGGCAGGAACGAATGACTATTTTACAGACTTGGACAAATCCTATTATTCGGAAGGGATCGACAAACTAGAGCAGCGTTGGATGAAGTGTATAAGCCTAAAAGGAGACTATGTTGAAAAATAAAAACGATTTATTCAAAAAAATGAAGCAGTTTTTATTTTTACACGGACTTATCAAACAACCCCGTACTCTCAGGCATCTATGATTTCTGTAGATGATCTCAAACATCTATGATTTCAATACAAGGGTGGTCCCAGAAGTACCCGACCCAACAAAGAAAACACAAAAATTTTGGAAAAAAATATATTTATTTTTCAACATAATCTCCTTTTAGCTCTATACACTTTTCCCAGCGATGTTCAATAAGTTCGATACCCTTTTTATAATAAAAACTGTCTTGCTCCTCAAAATACCCATTAACTGCCGACATCACTTCTTCATTGTTGGGAAATCTTTGACCACTGAGCCATTTTTTCAAGTTTGGAAATAGAAAATAATCCGAGGGGAGCTAAATCTGGCGAATAGGGTGCATGAGGTAGCGATTCAAACTTTAATTCATCAATTTTGGTCATTGCAATAACGGATTTGTGAGCTGGTGCATTGTCTTGATGAAACAACACTTTCTTCTTAGCCGTTTTTGCTTAATTTATTCGCTCGAATGTTGCAATAATTTCGCATAATACTCGCCGTTGATAGCTTTTCCTTTTTCAAGATAGTCAATGAAAATTATCCCACGCGCATCCCAAAAAACCGATGCCATGACCTTGCCTGCAGATGAAACGGTCTTCGCCTTCTTTGGAACCGGTTCTCCCTTTTCAGTCCATTGTTTTGATTGTTCTTTTGTCTCGGGTGTGAAGTCACGGACCCATGTTTCATCCATGGTTATGAAACGGCGCGAAAATTCTGCTTTGTTACTGTGAAACTTCGCTAAACACTCGATTGAAACATCTTCACGACACTGTTTTTGGTCGAGTGTGAGCAAACACGGCACCCATTTTGCACACAGCTTTCTCATGTCCAAATTTTCAGATAATATGCGATATACCGCACTTTTTCAAATGCCTACTATGTCTGCTAGTTCGCGCACTTTCAGTCGACGATCATCCAGTACCGCTTTGTGGATTTTCTTCACCGTTTCTGGAGTCGTCACCTCGTTTGGTCGACCATTGCGATGCTCGTCTTGGCAGCTCGTACGGCCTCGTTTAAACTCTCCTACCCGATATTTTACTGTAGTAAACGAAGGAACAGACTCACCAGAGTAGAATCCAGTTCAGCTTTTATATTGGTCAGGCTGAGGCCTTTCAAATAAAAGTATTGCATCACGTAACGATGACCGATTTTCTCCATTTTTACAAATTCACTGAAAATGTTCACTATTGATGGCTGTCAAACAAATACTAAACAACGTGGCGTCCTGAAACTTAAAACATATGCTTTATAGATTGTGTACTTTCTAATACAGTGATATTTTTCAAACAACTACCGCCATCTCTAGGTCAGGCCGGGTACTTATGGGACTACCCTCGTAGATGATTTCAGGCATTTATGATTTTGATAGACGATTTTAAGCATCTATGATTTTCATAGATGATCTTAGGCATCTACAAATGATCGCAGGTAACTATGATTTCAATAGATACTCTCAGGCATCTACGATTTCTCAGATCGATCTTTCCGTATATGTTCCGTTCTCGAATCCGCGATCCTTCTTGCAGATAAGGAATGTCCCGAGCTGCCCGAGATCTCTCTCGGAACGGTGACGGTGAGCGGACGTCTCTTCGGCGACCGCGCCACGTACTCGTGCCAGCACGGCTACCACGTCGTCGGTCTTGCGACGCGCACGTGCCAAGCGGACGGAAACTGGGCCGGCAACGCGCCCACGTGCAAACAGAACAGTGAGTAGTAGATCTTGTAACAACGCTGATCGAAGGCAAGAAAAAAAACCCTCATACAATATGTTGACAGTCTACTGTCTGTCGCCTCCTGTGGCCGACAACGCGCGTCACAACGCGCTTCCCGAACAGACGACGTTCGATCTCGACTCGACGATCCAGTACTACTGCAACGTCGGCTACGACACGAACGGGTTCACGCGCGCCAAGTGTCTCGCCGATGACGGGAAAGCGTCGTGGTTCGGGCCGGACATCTCGTGCGAACGTGAGTACGCGTCCCGCGTGGATCGATCGATCAGTCGCTCTGTCGTTGTTGTCCGTAGCGAAATCGTGCGGGCCGCCCGAAGACATCTCGCACGGTTGGCACTCGGGCGACTGCTACACGTACGGATGCCGCGTGCAGTACCACTGCGCCGAGGGGTTCGAGCTCGTCGGCAAAGGGGACAGGTTCTGCGAATCGGACGGACGATGGAACCCGCGCGAGTTACCGACCTGCGTTTGTGAGTATTCTCGTAGATCGGTGTCTGGCGATCGCGAGCGTCGATCCGACGATCGTCGTCGTGGATCGATACCTAGACGCGTTGTACCGATCGACTTGTCATGTTCGCAGTGGTTACCGCTGTTGTTTGTGCGGCGCCCGAACAGCCGAGGAACGGACGTGCCGTGTACACGTCGTGCGCGTACAACAGCGTCGTCAGCTACGAATGCAACTACGGATACACGCTCGTCGGAGACGCGACGAGACGTTGCGGAGCCGATAAGAAGTGGACAGGATCGACGCCCGTGTGCAAAGGTAAATACGAGACTTTGAGAAATCTTCCAAGTCCGTGTATATTTTTTTTCTCATAAATCCGGTTCTTCGGACGACGTCCGGGAAAAATCACTCGACTCGTTCTATCGAGCGTGCGTTGAAATCGAAAACGTTCGTTTTTTTGTTTTTTTTGTTTTCAAAAACCGATAGCAAGCGTTGAAAAACAAAATAAAAGGAAATACCGAGAAATGATCAAACGTGCTTCGATCTGACAGTCGTCAGATTTTTCCCACGACGTTTCCATAGAAACGATCGTATAACAATCGATTAATAACAATCACGACCAACCACGATCTTTGCGATGCGATCAATCGATTAGAAAATAGATTAGAGACTCACAAGTCACTGACAAATTCCAAAATTAGTTCCACAAATGTCACACAGTGCACTAGAGTGAGAGTGTGAGAGAGAGAATGAACACACATTCAAGAGTTGTTTTTTTTCTGGAGAGCGTGCAGAGACGATCCTTTTCAACGAGAGAGAGTGAGTGAGAGTGTGTGAGAGCGCTTGATATGTGCGTATCAGTATTCGACGCCGTGTGTGTATGTCGTTTAAAGAGATCAATTGCGGTCATCCGGGTCGTTTGTGGAACGGCTGGCTCGAGAATATCGAGGCGGGCACCGGTCTCGGCGCTTCGATCATATTCCGATGTCACGAGGGCATGAAACTCGACGGCCACACGTCGACCGTGTGCCAGATCGACGGCAAATGGAGGTACCCGTTGCCGCACTGTCTAGGTGCGTACGACGAAATGCATGCGCGCACGTTCTGTTGTCTTGTCGTTCGATCCCCCCGAGTAGATTGTTTCGAATCGCGATTGTTCTTCCTCCCACCCGATCCCCGTGTAGTTTTCCCCCGATCCGATCCCGCATGCGAATCGTTCGAGCGAGACGTCGATCCGGAACCGGCCGTGCTCATTCCGTTTGTCGTTCGAAGCTCCCTGCGTCGTTCCGCACGTGCAACAAGGACGTGTGTACCTCGCGTCGCAAGAGAACGAGACGGAAGCCCGACCGACGATCCTCCATCAGACGGTCGTTCAGCACGGCGAAGAGCTCGGTGTCGAGTGCCAGCCGCAGTACGAGTTCCTGTCGAATTTAACACCGGTCACGTGCAACAACGGCACGTGGACGCACATACCAAGGTCAGTTCTCCGAACAAAACGTTCCGAATCAACTCGATCGGATCGATTGATCGGTTCCAGATGCGAGCCGGCGAGATGCAAACATATGCCGAAACCTCCGAGGAACGGAATGGTCATCGCGCCGAAGACCGATCACGGTATGAAGGCGATCTTCAAGTGCAAGGACGGATACACGTTGAAAGGAATCTACTACGTCGAGTGTTCGTACGGTAACTGGACAGGGCAGAATCCGTATTGCGAGGAAGGTGAGTTGGAAATGTAACGACGAGACGACGGATCGAAAGTATTGATACGATTTTTCCAGTCTACTGTCCGTTTCCCGGCTACGTCGAGAACGGAAAAGTCCTGCTCGTCGGCAATATGGGTCTGTACGATTACAGGCCGTACGTGCGCAAGGTCACGAACAACAAACAGATCATGTACGATTGCGATAAGGGGTACGTGCTCGCCGAAGGACCGCCCGGAGCTACGTGTATCGGCGGTAGATGGAGTCCGAAACAATTGCCCAGGTATGCAAAGGAAGTGTATGAGGAACAGAGACGAAATCAGATCGATTCTGTTATTCCAGATGTCTTCCCGGTCAACATCCAAGGATACGTTTGAATAGACGTAAGAAGAGATCGATCGCGAGGATGTATTTCGCGCGGAATTACGTCAAGAACCTCGTCGACGATGCGACGAGATCCCGAGCTCGGTACAGACGGTCGTACGTGCCGAGAAGACACCGTATCAACGAGATCAGAGCGAGAGATCTGTTCGTCAAGTACATGCGAGCGAAGGATTCGAGACGGAAACGTGATCTGTTGCATGCGTTCGATCCGAGTGTCAATCTTCCGGAACGATTCCGTGTCGAAAGGACGTCGTTGTCGACTCCGATCGATTACAAGTTGCTCAATAGGTATGTATCTCTTATCCAGCTGGAGCGCGCGGATCGGAGACGACTGGCCGATCGGTTAGGACACGTGATCGAATCGGATGATATCGTCGACGATGAGGCTTCTAGGGAAATCGAAAGAAACGAAACGATAGAAGATGAGGAAGATGTCGATGAAGTATCCGAAACAAACGGTACGGATAAGGAAGAACGACCGCTCGAACCGAACGTCATCTTCCATAAAATCCCGCTGAATCACCAGCCGTACGTTGATTACGAGAAAGGCTATCAGCCGATCCATCATTCTTGTCTGGAAGATCAGCAGTTTTTGATACACAAGCAACCGTTCCTCAGCACCGACATAATTAAGATCAAATCGAACGTCAAGAATAAACAGCAAGCGGGGAAGAGCAGGAAAACGAGGTCGGTGTATCCGACGGGCGATGATGGACCGAGACGAGACGATGACGAAACTTATGTAGCTTTTCTGGAACATGACAAGGACGGATGGCCGGATCATTACCGTAAGAGGTCCGACTCGACGAACGGATCCCGGCCATCGATCGGTAAATCGAAACGGTCGATGTTGTCGAGGAGCAACACGCACACGAACCAGCTGCTGAACAGGAACCAGAACTCCGGAACGTCGGTGAGGAGGAACAACAACCGTAACCAGAACGTGGACGTCGATCTACCGTTACCGTTCGTGAACCAGACGACCGACGACGCTTTCGGAAACATGAACGAAACGTCCAAAGGGAAGAAGAGACCGAAAGGACCTTGCGAGCCGATCTCGAGCGAGCCGTTCGTCAACGTCGAGATCGTGAAATACGGCCGGGATCCGAACGCCAGCTACAGCTCGGGAACGGTGGTCAAGGTCGCATGCGGGAAAGGATACGGACTGAACTTGAACCCGAACTCGACGGCGAAATGCGTCCGCGGGCTGTGGAAGCCGGCGAAACCCGAGTGCAGGATACGTGAGTATCTGACGGGTCGTTGTTCGATGCGGTTTTGAAGTCGTGCTCGGTCGGTTTCAGTGCCGTGTCACGTGCCGAACACGTCGAACGGGTTCTATCGACTGTCGACGACGGAGACGAGCTCGTCGGGCGGCCAATCGCAGAGCATCTCTCTCGACACGCTGACGATCTATCTGAACGATTCCGTCGACATCGAGAACGGAATGGTGGTGAAGTTTTCCTGTCAACAAGGCTACAATGTGAAAGGACCTTCGAACCTCAAATGTTGGCACGGAGAATGGGCCGTGAGCTCGATGCCCGACTGTATACCCGGTGAGTAGCCGTTGCATCTCTCCGAAAAAACAAAACAGACAGTAGAAACAAATCGTGTTGTTTTAGCTCCGTGCCAGCTACCTCCGATCCAGAACGGTCAGTATCTCTCGGGATACAGGGCCGGCCTGACGATCGGCAACGGGAGCTTCGTGACGTATCAGTGCGACACTTTCTACAGGAAAGCGAACGCTCAGCCGATACAGTGTATCCTCGGCGAGTTGTTCCCGCGCGTGCCCGGCTGTCGTCTGTCGAGACCGACGTTGACCGGTGCCGGAATACTGACCGGAATCAACAAGACCGGCATCGACGACATACAGTACAGGGCCGGTTCGGATATCAGCCAGAACGGCGGGCTCGATCTCGCCGAGAAGATGAACAGCAAGTCGTGCGGTCGACCGGCGAGGTAAATCGCGATATCCGCGATCGAACCACCGGAATTACATATTCGAATCCGTTGACAGGGTGCAGGGCGCGTTGTTATTCCGCGACGGGGAACAGATGACCGAGGAAAACGACGAGGAAGCGTATCCGGAAGGTACGGAGATCACGTTCGACTGTTCGATCAGTCACATGGGCGAGAAGACGACGTGGAGGATCATCTGCGAGGACGGCAACTGGATCGGAAGATCGTTGAACTGCGGTACGTGGCACGGGACTCGATCCCGAAACGAAACGACGAATAAATCCGATCGTTTTGTGTAGACGTCGAGGAGCCGTCGTTGGTCAGCACGACGATCTACAACAACACGACGTGCACGTTCAGGAACAACGAACCGAACGTCGTGTCGTTCTACAACGATCAGGAGATACGCGAGGACGTCGTCGACTTTCCGCCGGGTGCCGTGTTGACGAGCCGGTGCGTCGATATCGGCAAGTACGCGATGATCGGATCGACGGTACGGAGATGCGTCGGCTCCGAGTGGGATAATCCGAAGCCGGCCTGTTTCGGACTCAATCAGGAGAACGACTACGAGATGGCCAAACCGCCGACGATACTGTTCAGACATCAGCTGGGGCCGATCGCTCAGTCGAATTCCGGAAAGCTGATCGTGTATCCGGGAACGATACTGCACATGGAGTGTCTGTGGATCAGACGGTTCGGGAATCCGAAATGGAACATCAGTCACAGTTACAGGTAAATTGAGTCGAAACGAGGCATCTAGGTCGCCTGTGAAAATCGTACATTGTTTTGTTACAAAAAAAACAATTTTCAAAGACGACTCGATCGGTAATACACAACAGCCTACTCGATCCATTTACAAGCCTACTCAGTTGCTATGAAAATCGTATATTGTTTTTTTTATTCCAAAAAATCGATAGTACATATTCTATGAAAACCGTATATTGTTTTTTTTTTTTAAAAAAAAAAACAATTTTCAAAGACGACTCAATCGGTAATACACAACAGCCTACTCGATCCATTTACAAGCCTACTCAGTTGCTATGACAATCGTATATTGTTTTTTTTTTAAAAAAAAAAACATATTCCAAAGACGACTCGATCGGTAGTACACACAGCCTACTCAGTTGCTATGAAAACCGTATATTGTTTTTTTTTTAAAAAAAAACAATTTTCAAAGACGACTCAATCGGTAATACACACAGCCTACTCGATCCATTTACAAGCCTACTCAGTTGCTATGAAAACCGTATATTGTTTAATTTTTTTTTTAAAAAAAAAACAGTTTTCAAAGACGACTCAATCGGTAATACACAACAGCCTACTAGATCCATTTACAAGACTCCATTTACAAGTTTTTTTTTTAAAAAACAATTTTCAAAGACTCAATCGTAATGCCTATGATCCATTTACAAGCCTACTCAGTTGCTATGATTATATTTTTTTTTTTAAAAAAAAAACAATTTTCAAAGACGACTCGATCGGTAGTACACACAGCCTAGTTGCTCGGTTTTTTTTTTTTAAAAACAATTTTCAAAGACGACTAATGAAACACACAGCCTGATCCATATTGTTCTATTTTTTTTAAAAAAAAAAAACAATTTTCAAAGACGACTCAATCGGTAATACACAACAGTAATATCCATTTACAAGCAGCCTGCTATGAAAACCGTATATTGTTTTTTTTTTAAAAAAAACAATTTTCAAAGACGACTCGATCGGTAGTACACACAGCCTACTCGGTTGCTATGAAAACTGTATATTGTTCTTTTTTTTTTAAAAAAAAAAAACAATTTTCAAAGACGACTCGATCGGTAGTACACAGCCTACTCGGTTGCTATGAAAACCGTATATTGTTCTTTATTTTTTTTTTTAAAAAAAAACAATTTTCAAAGACTACTCAATCGGTAATACACAACAGCCTACTAGATCCATTTACAAGCCTACTCAGTTGCTATGAAAACCGTATATTGTTCTTTTTTTTAAAAAAATAATTTTCAAAGACGACTCAATCGGTAATACACACAGCCTACTCAATCCATTTACAAGTCTACTCAGTTGCTACGAAAACCGTATTTTGTTTTGTTTTGTTTTTTTTAAAAAAAAGCAATTTTCAAAGACGACTCGATCGGTAGTACACACAACCGTTGCTATGAAAAACGTATATTGTTTTGTTTTTTTTTTTTAAAAAAAAATCTTTTCCAAAGACGACTCGATCGGCCGATCGTTCTATACTCGATATTGTTTCGTTCGATACAGGAAATATCCGGAAGGTTGGTCGACGGATCCGGGCCGCGACGCTCAGCTCGAGTACAGACTGTCGATATTCCACGCGTCGAAGGACGATTCCGGCACGTTCACGTGCATCACGCCGGCCAGACAATCGCACGCGGTCGAGATCGACGTCAAAGGTGAGCGGACGAATCCGCGCGCGACTCCTAGCCCCGTGTAATCGGTTTCCTCTGTCGTAGCCGTTCATTGTCCTCAAACGCCGCAACGGCGCGGTCTCACCGTGCACAACAAGAACACGAAGATGAACACGAAGATACGGCTCAGCTGCACGAACTCGAACTCGTTGATCGGCTCGTCGGAGATCACGTGTCTGCCGTCCGGTAACTGGAGTCATCCGTTTCCGATATGCGAGAGTAAGTTGGGAAGGAGATCGTTTACGAGGAGATCTTGATGATGGACACGTTTCGTAGGCGTCGAATGCGGCGACGTGTTTCCGCCGTCGCATCTGAACAGCACGCTGTACGCGGACCTCGAGATCAATTCGCCGCATCTGCGTGTTGTGATCGTCTCGAGAGAGGTCGGCGGAAGGGCCGTGTTTTCGTGCACGCCCGGATACGGATTACGAGGACCCGGAGAGACGGTCTGTCTGTCATCCGGAGAATGGGCGTTACCGTTTCCGACGTGCGTCGGTGAGTATACGTGCCGGGTAGTCGATATCCGACTGTGGAATAAATCGTGTACGGGTTGTAGAAGTGCAATGCGAGCCGCCCGGAATTCCCGAAAACGGATATATCCAAGGGACGCCGCCGTACAAGGCCGGTGACATCGTGCAGTTCAACTGCAATCCGGATTACATGATGGAAGGACAGCCGATAATCGCATGTCAGGACAATTCGAGATGGTCGGGCAGTTTGCCGAAGTGTGAGTAGAAAAACTCGTCGAATATTGAATTCCAAAGTTTATTGACTCAATTCCATAGCTTATTGAATTCCAAAGCTAGTTAAATTCCAAAAAAATACTGATTTTCTGAAATTCTAACTTTTTTTGATCCTACTGAAATTTTGATGTTTAACAAATCCATAGCTCACTGAAATCCGAAACTTACTTAATTCCAAAGCTTACTAAATTTCAAAACTCGCTAAATCCAAAGCTCACTGAATTTCAAAATTGAGTAAATCCAAAATTTACTCAATTCCAAAGCTTACTAAATTTCAAAACTCGCTAAATCCAAAGCTCACTGAATTTCAAAATTGAGTAAATCCAAAATTTACTCAATTCCAAAGCTTACTAAATTTCAAAACTCGCTAAATCCAAAGCTCACTGAATTTCAAAATTGAGTAAATCCAAAATTTACTCAATTCCAAAGCTTACTAAATTTCAAAACTCGCTAAATCCAAAGCTTACTGAATTTCAAAATTAAGTAAATGCAAAACTTATTCAATTCCAAAGCTTACTAAATTTCAAAATTCACTAAATCCAAGGCTTACTCAATTCCAAAGCTTACTGAATTTCAAAACTCACTAAATCCAAAGATTAATGAATTTTAAAAATCACTAAATTCAAAACTTACTCAATTTCAAAGCATACTGAATTTCAAAATTCACTAAATCCAAGGCTTACTCAATTCCAAAGCTTACTGAATTTTGAAACTTACTGAATTTCAAAACCCACTAAATTAAAAGCTTGCTCAATTCCAAAGCTTACTGAATTTCAAAATTGAGTAAATCCAAAATTTACTCAATTCCAAAGCTTACTAAATTTCAAAACTCGCTAAATCCAAAGCTCACTGAATTTCAAAATTGAGTAAATCCAAAATTTACTCAATTCCAAAGCTTACTAAATTTCAAAATTCCAAAGCTTACTGAATTTCAAAATTAAGTAAATGCAAAACTTATTCAATTCCAAAGCTTACTAAATTTCAAAATTCACTAAAATCAAAGCTTACTCAATTCCAAAACTTACTGAATTTCAAAACTGACTAAATTCCAAAACTTACTGAATTTCAAAACTCACTAAATCCAAAGCTTCTTTAGTTTCAAAGCTTACTGAATTTCAAAATTCACTAAAATCAAAGCTTACTCAATTCCAAAACTTACTGAATTTCAAACTTACTCAAAACCCACTAAATTAAAAGATTAATGAATTTACTGAATTTCAAAATCACTAAATCCAAAATTTTAATTCTCAATTTCAAAGCATACTGAATTTCAAAATTCACTAAATCCAAGGCTTACTCAATTCCAAAGCTTACTGAATTTTGAAACTTACTAAATTTCAAAACCCACTGAATTTCAAATTAAAAATGCAAAACTTATTCAATTCCAAAGCTTACTAAATTTCAAAATTCACTAAATCCAAGGCTTACTCAATTCCAAAGCTTACTGAATTTCAAAACTCACTAAATCCAAAGATTAATGAATTTTAAAAATCACTAAATTCAAAACTTACTCAATTTCAAAGCATACTAAAAATTCAAAAATCCAAGGCTTAAATCCAAAAGCTTACTGAATTTTGAAACTTAAAAACCCACTAAATTAAATGCAAAAAGCTTACTGAATTTCAAAATTAAGTAAATGCAAAACTTATTCAATTCCAAAGCTTACTAAATTTCAAAACTCGCTAAATCTAAAGCTTACTGAAATTCAAAACTCACTAAATCCAAAGCTTACTGAATTTCAAAATTGGGTAAATCCAAAACTTATTCAATTCCAAAGCTTACTAAATTTCAAAATTAAGTAAATTCAAGGCTTACTCAATTCCAAGCTTACTGGAATTTCAAAATTGAGTAAATCCAAAATTTACTCAATTCCAAAGCTTGCTAAATTTCAAAGCTCGTTAATCTAAAGCTTACTGAAATTCAAAACTCACTGAATCCAAAGCTTACTGAATTTCAAAATTGGGTAAATCCAAAACTTATTCAATTCCAAAGCTTACTAAATTTCAAAATTAAGTAAATTCAAGGCTTACTCAATTCCAAAGTTTACTGAATTTCAAAATTGAGTAAATCCAAAACTTATTCAATTTCAAAGCTTACTAAATTTCAAAATTCACTAAATCCAAGGCTTATTCAATTCCAAGCTTACTGAATTTCAAAATTGAGTAAATCTAAAATTTACTCAATTCCAAAGCTTACTGAATTTCAAAACCCACTAAATCCAAAGCTTGCTCAATTCAAAAGCTTACTGAATTTCAAAACTCACTATTTCCAAAGCTTACTAAATTTCAAAAAACACTAAATCCAAAGCTTACTCAATTACTAAGCTTACTGAATATCAAAAATCACTACTTCCAAAGCTTACTGAATTTCAAAAAACACTAAATCCAAAGCTTGCTCAATTTCAAACCTTACTGAATTTCAAAACCCACTAAATCTAAAGCTTACTCGATTCCTCACGTCTTGTTCTTCTTCGTTAAACAAACAAAACCTCGCACGACTCGATCCGCTTGTCGCAGGTATCCAGGCGTGCTCGTATCCGGGCACGACGATCAGCGGCCGCATGTCGAGCGTGAAATTCTACTACAAGATCGGCGAGACGGTCGTGTTCCGCTGCGACGACGGCCACATCCTGCGCGGCGTCGCGATGCTCCGCTGCCTCAAGCACGGCAAATGGTCGAACGCGATACCGACGTGCGTGAGCCGCGAACAGGTGCTCGCGCAGAGTCTCTCGTCGAACAGCCGATCGTCGTCGCGACACGACGACAAGACGACGCCGCCGCCGTCGTCGCCGCCGAACAGAAAGCGGCGGCACGTCGTCGACGTCGGTTCGACGTACGCGATGCCGGATCGTGTCGGCTCGGTGAGCGTCGACGGCGTGTTCCGGACGGATCTGGTCGACGTGTACGCGGAACGGTTACGGGCGAACCGAGTCCGGTTCTTCGACGTCGAGCCGGACGACGCGACGACGACGACGGTCGCTTGGATGGACGCGGGTTCGGTGCCGGACACGTCGGTGACGAAGGACCGGAAACGGCTCGTGCTCGTCTGAGGACGGTGCCAAGGTCGACGGAGAAACAAAAACGGATCGAGATGCACGCACGGCGTCTACGATCGACTAAATAACGTATTATTATTTCCCTAGCCTAAGAATTGTTGCTGATGTATTTGAAAATATATTTAAGTCATATCATTTTTGAGCAGTTCGGAGGAGTACAAGAAAATGTTATTTAGCTTTTAAGAAAAAAATTCAATTATCAACGTGTTTTTTTAGGTTGGATAGAACTTTCGATAGAGATTCAATGTAAAGTTCTATCACGGTTAAAAAAACACCCATACATACATACATATACTAATTGATATATTTATTAAGGTTCATGAATGAGTAATAAAAGTATATATATATAACACACATACATACACAAATATATATTTTCCATTATGGCAGTGTTATTGATTAATATGAAACGCGGAACGACGTCGATCGCGGCGGCCTTGCAAAGCCCCATCTCGAACGGCCTAGTTCGATTTCGTGTCGTACACAAAATGGACGTCGCGCGTGTCGCGTCGTTCTGGCGAACAAATATCTAAAAAAACGCACAAGAATACCATCGAAATATCTTAGAATAAATTTATAAATATATATATACATACAATATGTGTGCGAGACGCACGCGGATACGCGAATATTTTTAAACATATCTGTAGAGAGAGATAGTTGCACGTATGTGCGTGTGGAGCGAGGGTCAGAGGGACGGATCTTCGGTTGTTTCATCGATCAGATCATCGATCTTGTTCGCACGGATCGAAAATTATCTATCCGGATTTTTTTTAGTCTCCTAAAAAAAACAAACAAACACACACCAACATCAACAAACATTTTCAAGGACGTATCCGGGTTCCTCTCGACCCATGATCAGTCTAGATATGAATCGAGTGGTCTGTGAATTAACGTTCGTTTGTTTTCGTTTTTGTTTTGTTCGAGAAACAAACAAAAAAAAAATTAAAAAAAAAAACAAAAACGAAATCGATGCAACTTTTGTGCCAATTGGAGGATAGAGACGTGGAAGTATTGTAAGACGTATTTATTATTATTATTATTGATTGTACGATATTGTATTATTATAAAAATATAAACCACTTACAAATAAATCAATTATATGATCGTTGTTGTTGTTGTCGTCGATCGATTCGAAAATTCCAGTCAAACAAAACAAAAAAAAAAAAAACACGTTTCAAGACTCTAAAATCCAGCCTACGTCCTATTTTCCAGTCTATTGAATATCGGCCTACTGAATATTAAAACTCACTTAATCCAAATTTTATTCAATTCCAAAACTTACTGAATTTCAAAACTCACTAAATCTAAAGCTTATTAAATTTCAAAGCTTACTGAATTTCAAAACACACTAAATCCAAATTTTACTCAATTCCTAAGTTTACTAAATTTCAAAACTCACTAAATCCAAAGTTTACTAAATTTTATAAAACACTAAATCCAAATTTCACCCAATTCCAAAGCTTACTGAATTTTAAAACTCACTAAGTCCAAAGCTTACTCAATTCCAAAGCTTACTGAATTTCAAAACTCACTAAATTCAAAACTTACTCAATTCCAAAGCTTACTAAATTGCAAAACACACTAAATCCAAATTTTATTCAGTTTCTAAGCTTGTTGAATTTCAAAACTCAATAAATCCAAAGCATACAGAATTTTAAAACTCACTAAATCCAAAGCTTACTCAATTCCAAAACTTACTAAATTTCAAAACACACTAAATGCAAATTTTATTCAATTCCAAAAGCTTATTGAATTTCAAAACTCACTAAATCCTTATCTTACTGAATTTCAAACCTCACGAAATCGAAAGCTTACTCAATTCCAAAGCTTACTGAATTGCAAAACACACTAAATCCAAAGCCTACTCAATTTCTAAGCTTACTGAATATCAAAACTCACTAAATCATTATCTTACTGAATTTTAAACCTCATGAAATCCAAAGCTTACTCAATTCCAAAGCTTACTGAATTTCAGAACTCATTATATCCAAAGCTTACTGAATATCCAAATTCACTTAATTCAAAGCTTACTCAATTCCAAAGCTTACTGAATTTCAAAACACACTAAATCCAAATTTTACTCAATTCCTAAGCTTACTGAATTTCAAAACTGACTAAATTCAAAGCTTACTGAATTTCAAAACTCACTTAGTTTAGAGCTTACTTAATTCCAAAATTGACTGATATCAAAACTGACTAAATCTAAAGCTTACTCATTTCCAAAGTTTACTGAATTTCAAAACACACTAAATCCAAAACTTACTCAATTCCAAAGCTTACTAAATTGCAAATTGCACTAAATCCAAATTTTGCTGAGTTCCTAAGCTTGCTGAATTTTAAAGCTCAGTAAATCCAAACCTTACTGAATTTCAAAACACAATAAATCCAAATTTTACTCAATTCCTAAATTACTGGATATTAAAAATCACTGAATCCAAATTTTACTCAATTCCTAAGCTTACTGAATTTCAAAACTCACTAAATCCAAAGCTTACTGAATTTTAAAACTCACGAAATCTAAAACTTATTGAATATCATAACTCAGTAAATCCAAATTTTACTGAATTTCAAAACACACTAAATTCAAATTTTGTTCAATTCCAAAGCTTACTGAATTTCAAAACTGACTAAATCCAAAGCTTACGCCATTCCAAAGCTTACTGAATTTTAAAACTGACTAAATCCAAACCTTACTCAATTCCTAAGCTTACTGAATTTTAAAACTCACTAAATCTAAAGCTTATTGAATTTCAAAAGCTTGCTGAATTTCAAAATACACTAAATCCAAAGCTTACTCAATTTCAAAGATTACTGAATTTCAAAACACACTAAATCTAAAGCTTACTGAATTTCAAAACTTACTAAATCCAAAGCTTACTCAATTTCAAAACTTACTGAATTTCAAAACTGACTAAATCCAAAATGTACTCAATTACAAAGCTTACTGAATTTTAAAACCCACTAAATCTAAATTTTACTCAATTTCTAAGCTTTCTGAATTTCAAAACACAATAAATCCAAATTTTACTCAATTCCTAAATTACTGGATATTAAAAATCACTGAATCCAAATTTTACTCAATTCCTAAGCTTACTGAATTTCAAAACTCACTAAATCCAAAGCTTACTGAATTTTAAAACTCACGAAATCTAAAACTTATTGAATATCATAACTCAGTAAATCCAAATTTTACTGAATTTCAAAACACACTAAATTCAAATTTTGTTCAATTCCAAAGCTTACTGAATTTCAAAACTGACTAAATCCAAAGCTTACGCCATTCCAAAGCTTACTGAATTTTAAAACTGACTAAATCCAAACCTTACTCAATTCCTAAGCTTACTGAATTTTAAAACTCACTAAATCTAAAGCTTATTGAATTTCAAAAGCTTGCTGAATTTCAAAATACACTAAATCCAAAGCTTACTCAATTTCAAAGATTACTGAATTTCAAAACACACTAAATCTAAAGCTTACTGAATTTCAAAACTGACTAAATCCAAAATGTACTCAATTACAAAGCTTACTGAATTTTAAAACCCACTAAATCTAAATTTTACTCAATTTCTAAGCTTTCTGAATTTCAAAACTCACTAAATCCAAAACTTATTGAATACCATAACTCACTAAATCCAAAGTTTATTCAATTCCAAATGTTACTGAATTTCAAAACTCACTAAATCTAGAACTTATTCTACGATCGTCGACCGATCGCGGTTCGAACGTCTTCACAATCGGTCAAGATCCTATTTCGTAGATGGGCATGTGACAGAGTTATATGTAACACATATTTCGTTCTCAAGGCTAGTCACACGGGAACAGCATACATTATAAGCACGTGTCGATTGTTGAACAATAATTCCCTTGCGAGTACAAGGAAGTAAATAGAACTACAAAAAAGCGACAATCAAATTTTTGAAGTAAATAAAATATCTTAATAATGAGAACTGGAGGTTTCTTTGTTCATTAAAACACTTTGTAGAATCAATTCTAAAATGGATGTTGTAACAACAACTGTTCTACAATAGAAATTGTAACAACAACAGTTAGGGCTCCTCAAACCACTGTTGCAGCTGATTGATAAATAAAGGATGTCTTTTTAAACGCTGTTAAAAATCTGTAGTTGATTGATAAATGGAAAAGATTGATAAATGGATTGATAAATGCGGTGCATAAAATAAAACTGGCGCAATCGGTAGGACGGCACATTAAATAAAACTACGGCACGTGCGAGCATTCGGGCACATTGTTCGACCGATACGGCGTCCGGATATCGTTTCCGGACGTGCCGATCGCGTGCGGAAATTCCGGAAATGCCGTTAAGTACGTCGATCTCGAGTTCGTTACGAAAATGGTAACTGTCGAATTGACGAGATACGTGAATGGAATCGATATCTGAGACGAGGCTCAAATAACACGGATGATCGATATTGAGTTCGTAGATTGAGGACGCGGTTCGAGGTTCGAGTACTGACCTTCTTTGCATCTGAAGAAAAAATTTAAGATTCCTCTAACAATGTCGTTTAAATAAACAATTTCCAGTAATTTTTGATCAGACTGTATATATACAATCTCTCTCTAGCTCTCTCTCTCTCTCTCTCTCTCTTTATATATATATATATATAGAAAGAGAGAGAGAGAGATTGTATATATACAGTCTGATCAAAAATTACTGGAAATTGTTTATTACGATTATAACTTACCAAATCCAAAGCTTACAGAATTTCAAAATTCACTGAATCCAAAGCTTACTCAATTCAAAACCTCACTGAATTTCAAAACTGACTAAATTCAAAGCTTACTGAATTTCAAAACTCTCTTAGTCCAGAGCTTACTTAATTCCAAAGCTTATCGAATTTCACAACTGACTAAATTCAAATCTTACTGAATTTCTAAAGTCACTAAATCGAAAGCTTACTTAATTCCAAAGCTTACTGAATTTCAAAACTGACTAAATACAAATCTTACTGAATTTCAAAAGTCACTAAATCCGAAACTTACTCAATTCCAAAGCTTATTGAATGGCAAACCTTACTGAATTTCAAAACTGATAAGTCCAAAGCTTACTCAATTCCAAAGCTTACTGAATTTCAAAACTGATTAAATTCAAAGCTTACTGAATTTCAAAACTCACTTAGTCCAAAGTTTACTTAATCCCAAAGCTTATTGAATTTCAAAACTGACTAAATTCAAGCTTACTGAATTTCAAAACTGGCTGACTTAAATCCAAAACTTACTCAATTCCAAAGCTTACTGAATTTCAAAACTCACTTAGTCCAAAGCTTACTTAATTCCAAAACTTACTTAATTCCAAAACTTACTGAATTTCAAAATTCACTAAATCCAAAATTCACTAAACCCAAAGCTTACTGAATTTCAAACCTTACTGAATTTCAAAACTGATAAATCCAAAGCTTACTCAATTCCAATGCTTATTGAATTTCAAAACTGACTAAATTCAAGCTTACTGAATTTCAAAACTGGCTGACTTAAATCCAAAGCTTACTCAATTGCAAAGCTTACTGAATTTCAAAATTCACTAAATTCAAAGCTTACTGAATTTCAAAACTCACTTAGTCCAAAGCTTACTTAATTCCAAAACTTACTGAATTTCAAAATTAAGTAAATCCAAAATTCACTAAACCCAAAGCTTACTGAATTTCAAAACTCACTAAATTCAAAGCTTACTTGATTCCACGTCTTATTTTTCGGTAAACAGACAAAACCTCACACAACTCAATCCACTTGTCACAGGTATCCAAGCGTGCTCGTATCTGGGCTCTTTCTCTCTCTCTCTATACATATATATATATATAGAGAGAGAACGTTTTTCTCTCTATATATATGTGGCGGTCACACACACACGTCACCACCACTCACAACAGCGGCGGCTGAAACAATCAGCCGTAGACGCTGACTCCGCACACAACGAGACGGCGGAGTCGGACAACAAACAGCTAATTCAGCAGACTCAGCAGAAAATCTGCATAAAAGAGCGCGATCCCGCAGGATCGACAGCCAGTGTTCGCACTGAGCTCAATCGAGCCAGAGCACTGAGCTCACCACAAAGGAGTCAGGCAAACAGAGACTCAAGTCTCTAACCAACAAGAAACCATCTGGACATCCACGTTAACCACGGGAAATAAATACCGTAGTCATCTGCAACTCGGTATTTCATTTTCCACAAACGGCGACAGTCGAGTCGCCACATATATATGTAATATGTTTGTATCCTTCTATATTACTTTCTTTTTTGGAATAAATAACTATGAGGTTTCACTGTAACAAACAAGAAACGACATTAAAAGCTATTATTCCAACAATTATAATTTTATCACTATCTATCACTAATAAACGTCAAATCAAAAATAAATGTGAATATTGTTCTCATGGAGAACTATATTCACAGAATAGAATTATATAAAAGAGTTTACAAGGAAATCTCAGTAGTCTGTGAAAGGAATACACGCAATACTGCTATGTATTTCTTTTACATCTCCCCCCCCCCCTCGGAGTGTAAACAAAAATTAAAAGTATTTTAATTTACATATGGTAGTAATTTTGTTATATGAAATAAATTTGACTCTGTTTTTTTATGTCCTATATCTATCTTAAAAATGACATTTGATATTTTCTTTAAGATTTTAAATGGACCTATTTTTAGTTCATCTGTTTTTTTCCTATTTAATTTATTACCATTTTCTATGTACACTAGGTCACCGATTTTTAAATCATATTCTTCTCTATTTCGATCAAATATCTTTTTATTATAATTATGAGATTTTAATGTATTTTCTAAAGCTGTTTGTCGATCCTTTTGTAAGTCTTCTATTGTTTTTTCTTGTCGTAGTTCTTCCGGTAGAATGTTAATATTCTTTCCTTCCATTAAGTATATTGGCGAAAATGTAGTTACTGTGTGCTCAGTTTCATTGTAAATTTTTGTGCAATCTTGTGCTATACTAGTCCAGGCTCTTTTATTTTTTTCTTCATTTATTTTACATCGAATTTTGTTTACTAACGTTTGGTTCAGTCTTTCATTTAAACCATTCGAGAATGCTGCGTTAACTGCTGTGAATATTAGTAGTTAATTATATATATATATATAGAGAGAGAGAAAGAAACGTTCTCTCTCTATATATATTGAGGGTAGTCCCATAAGTACCCGGCCTGACCTAGAAATGGCGGTAGTTGTTTGAAAAATATCACTGTATTAGAAAGTACATAATCTATAATGCATATGTTTCAAGTTTGAGCACGCCACGTTGTTTAGTATTTGTTTGCCAGCCATCAATAGTGAACGTTTTTAGTGAATTTGTGAAAATGAAGAAAATTGGTCATCGTTACGTGATGCAATACTTTTATTTGAAAGGCCTCAACCCGACCAATATAAAAGCTGAACTGGATTCTACTCTGGGTGAGTCTGCTGCTTCGTTTACAGCAGTGAAATATCGGGTAGCAGAGTTTAAACGAGGCCGTACGAGCTGCCAAGACGAGCATCGCAGTGGTCGACCAAATGAGGTGACGACTCCAGAAATGGCGAAGAAAATCCACAAAGCGGTACTGGATGATCGTCGACTGAAAGTGTGCGAGCTAGCAGACATAGTAGGCATTTCAAAAAGCGCGGTACGTCGCATATTATCTGAAAATTTGGACATGAGAAAGCTGTGTGCAAGATGGGTGCCGCGTTTACTCACACTCGAGCAAAAACAGTGTCGTGAAGATGTTTAAATCGAGTGTTTAGCGAAGTTTCACAGCAACAAAGTAGAATTTCTGCGCCGTTTCATAACCATGGATGAAACGTGGGTCCATCACTTTACACCCGAGACTAAAGAACAATCAAAACAATGGACTGAAAAGGGAAAACCGGCTCCAAAGAAGGGGAAGACCGTTTCATCTGCAGGCAAGGTCATGGCGTCGGTTTTTTGGGATGCACGAAGGATAATTTTCATTGACTATCTTGAAAAAGGAAAAACGATCAATGGCGAGTATTATGCGAACTTATTGCAACGTTTGAGCGAAGAAATCAAGTAAAAACGGCCGCATTTGGCTAAGAAGAAAGTGTTGTTTCAACAAGACAATGCACCAGCTCACAAATCCATTATTGCAATGGCCAAAATTAATGAATTAAAGTTTGAATCGCTACCTCATGCATCCTATTCGCCAGATTTAGCCCCCTCGGATTATTTTTTGTTCTCAAACTTGAAAAAATGGCTCAGTGGTCAAATATTTCCCAACGATGAAGAAGTGATGTCGGCAGTTAATGGGTATTTTGAGAAGCAAGACAGTTCTTATTATAAAAAGGGTATCGAACTTATTGAACATCGCTGGGAAAAGTGTATAGAGCTGAAAGGAGATTTTGTTGAAAAATAAATATATTTTTTTTAAAAATTTTTGTGTTTTCTTTGTTGGGTCGGGTACTTCTGGGACCACACTCATATATAGAAAGAGAGAGAAAGTGTTCCAACAAGAATGTCAGAAGTTTAACAGCTGGTGGTAGCCATGTTTGAATTTATTTTTCAAGTTCATTTCGACATTTCATCTTGGTATAGTTTAGCAAATGATCATGGAACGTTTAACACAAACTGTCAATACTTCAATAGATTAAATGAAACAAAAGTTTAATGATTCCATTATTTCATGTGATTTCACTTCATTCAATTACCACTTCAAGAGAAAGGCTCTGACGATGATGGCGTCGCCATCGAAATGCATCAGCCAATATAATTATAAATTATATAATTATAAATAACAAGTGAACAAGAAGTGATTATTGAATACCTGAAATTATTGTGATGTTGGGATGAAAATTCGTCTGTGTCAAGTGAATCAGCCACAGTTCCAAAGCAACCAATAAATTCATTCAATTATTAATTTTGGAATTGTTGATTTATGCTGATAAACCAAAAACGATGAAGCGTTAAAAATGAACATCGAACGTGTGATCCGTGAAATCGAACCACGGTTATGTGAAAGAGTGACTTGATTCAACTTCGGAATTGAATAAACCTCGGAATTTAGTAAGCCACGGAATTGAATACGAGTTAGTAAATAAAAAAATAGATCAAATACTTTTTTTCATTTCCGTTCAATGTTCTGAAGGATTTATTGGAAAAGCCTACTTCATACACAAACGATCCGTTACCATGGATACCATCGAACGTATTGTAGATCGACACGGCTGCGACGTACCGAATAACAAACAAACGAATGTCCGTAACAGAAATATCTAGTCGTCGCCGGCCCGTATTTGTCAACAATCGACGACCGCGAAGTGCGTGTGCGTTTCGGGGTCAAACGTGTCAAACGACCATCCGAATGTATTTTGTCCGAACGAAACATGCGTACGAGTTTCTTTCGTTTCGATCGACCACAAATCCAGACGTCGCGTTCGGACGATCTATTCGATCCACGTCGTTTCGGATCGAGTTATGTGGCCCGGATTGTCGGACGTGTGGGCGCGCACGCTGATTCATCGAATCTGTATTCGTGACGAACGACAGCGCCGCATATTTGTCCGTGTACAAACATCGTAGACCTAGTTTCAATGGACGAAAGAACCGATACGCGCGTGCCGATCGAACGAACGGGACGATTTATCGTACGACTAACCCGGAAAGATACATTCGCGTACGAGGAGACGAGATTTCCGTTTTCCGGAAAGGGCGTACGTGCGAGACGTGTCCGTCTTCCGGATGATCGATCCGGACGAACGATCTCCGATCGAGATCGCCGTGAGAATCGATGGTTGTTTGACACGTTACTATGGAAACGTGTCGATATGTTACGACGTCACGGGTTGCCAGATCCGTATCTGTCTATGGAAAATTCAATTCCTGTCTGTTTTTTTTTTTTTTTGACAGACTAGTGATCTATGGAGAATATTTCATAAGAGACTATTGGCCCATTAAAAATAATTCTTGATAAACTAGTGACCTGTGGAAAATTAAACCCATGCCTGTTTTCCCATATACTAGTGACCTATGAAAAATATTTTTTAACAAACTAATGATCTATGGAAAATTCGATTTTTTGTCTGTTTTTTTAATAGACTAGTGATCCATGGAGAATATTTCATAATACGAGGTTGTTTGATAAGTCCGTGTAAAAATAAAAACTGCTTCATTTTTTTTGAATAAATCGTTTTTATTTTTCAACATAGTCTCCTTTTAGGCTCATACACTTCATCCAACGCTGCTCTAGTTTGTTGATCCCTTCCGAATAATAGGATTTGTCCAAGTCTGTCAAATAGTTATTCGTTCCTGCAATCACCTCCTCATTCGAATAAAATCTTTTTCCCGCGAGACATTTCTTCATATTAGGGAACAAATAATAGTCCGATGGAGCCAAGTCTGGATGTGAAACGATTTGGAACCCTATTTCCATAATTTTGCGGCCATAACTGCTGAGGTGTGAGCTGGTGCGTTGTCGTGATGAAAGAGGACTTTTTTGTGGGCTAATCGGGGACGTTTTTCTTGCAACTCGGTTTTCAAACGATCCAATAACAATGAATAATATGCACCTGTAATGGTTTTACCCTTTTCCAAATAGTCGATAAAGATTATTCCTTGCGAATCCCAAAAGACAGTCGCCATAATCTTCCCGGCCGAAGGAATTGTCTTCGACTTTTTCGGAGCAAATTCCCCCTTGATAACCCATTGTTTAGACTGCTCTTTGGTCTCAGAAGTGTAGTGATGATCCATGTTTCATCTACAGTGATGAAACGTACAATGGTAGTCCCATAAGTACCCGGCCTGACCTAGAGATGGCGGTAGTTGTTTAAAAAATATCACTGTATTAGAAAGTACACAATCTATAAAGCATATGTTTCAAGTTTGAGGACGCCACGTTGTTTAGTATTTGTTTGGCAGCCATCAATAGTGAACATTTTCAGTTAATTTGTGAAAATAGAGAAAATCGGTCATCGTTACGTGATGCAATACTTTTATTTGAAAGGCCCCAGTCCGATCAATATAAAAGCTGAACTGGATTCTACTCTGGGTGAGTCTGCTCCTTCGGTTACAACAGTGAAATATCGGGTAGCAGAGTTTAAACGAGGCCGTACGAGCTGCCAAGACGAGCATCCCAATGGTCGACCAAACAAGATCACGACTCCAGAAATTGTGAAGAAAATCCACAAAGTGGTACTGGATGATCGTTGACTGAAAGTGCGCGAGCTAGCAGACATAGTAGGCATTTCAAAAAGTGCGGTACATCGCATATTATCTGAAAATTTGGACATGAGAAAGCTGTGTGCAAGATGGGTGCCGCGTTTGCTCACACTCGAGCAAAAACAGTGTCGTGAAGATGTTTCAATTGAGTGTTTAGCGAAGTTTCACAGAACAAACCAGAATTTTTGCGCCGTTTCATAACCATGGATGAAACATGGGTCCATCACTTTACACCCGAGACTAAAGAACAATCAAAACAATGGACTGAAAAGGGAAAACCGGCTCCAAAGAAGGCGAAGACCGTTTCATCTGCAGGCAAGGTCATGGCGTCGGTTTTTTGGGATGCGCGAAGGATAATTTTCATTGACTATCTTGAAAAAGGAAAAACGATCAATGGCGAGTATTATGCGAACTTATTGCAACGTTTGAGCGAAGAAATCAAGTAAAAACGGCCGCATTTGGCTAAGAAGAAAGTGTTGTTTCATCAAGACAATGCACCAGCTCACAAATCCGTTATTGCAATGGCCAAAATTAATGAATTAAAGTTTGAATCGCTACCTCATGCACCCTATTCGCCAGATTTATCCCCTTCGGATTATTTTCTGTTCCTAAACTTGAAAAAATGGCTCAGTGGTCAAACATTTCCCAACGATAAAGAAGTGATGTCGGCAGTTAATGGGTATTTTGAGGAGCAAGACAGTTCTTATTATAAAAAGGGTATCAAACCTATTGAACATCGCTGGGAAAAGTGTATAGAGCTGAAAGAAGATTATGTGGAAAAATAAATATATTTTTTTCCAAAATTTTTCTGTTTTCTTTGTTGGGTCGGGTACTTCTGGGACCACCCTTGTAGAATAGTGATCATTTGAAAAATATTTCTCGATAAACTAACGATCTATGGAAAATTAAAGTCACGTCTGTTTTCCCGACAAACTAATGATTTATGGAGAATTTTTCATAATAGACTATTATTGACCCAAGAAAAATAATTCCTGATAAACTAGTGATCTATGGAAAATTAAACCCATGTCTGTTTTCCCATATACTAGTGATCTATGGAAAATTCAATGTACGCCTGTTTTTTTTGACAGACTAGTGATCTATGGAGAATATTTCATAATAGACTATTGGCCCATGAAAGACAATTGGTTACGAATGACTGGCCAACTACTGTCTTTGTTTTTCGATAAATAAACAAATTATAACAATAGATAATCAGATTTTTTATTGTTTTTTTTCATTTTCTTTTCTTAGAAAGAAAAAATATAAACATTGCGATTGGATTTTCGATGATGGAACGTGTGGAAAGCATCCGATCGATTGTAATGGATTACGAAATCGTAAGAGAAAGAGAATCCGTCATCGTTTCTCCGAGATGATCGGAAAAAAATATGACGTCCGAGGTGAAAGTCTCGAACCGGTCGTCGAATCCGGACGTTCGAGTCCGAGAATTCCATCGATCCGTTTCGCTTTCTTTCTCAGTACACGGGATTCTCCCTTTCTGGTACACGGGTTCGATCTATCGTTTTTCTGAACGACGACATTTAAAAGCCGCCGACCGTAAATGTATCACGAGGAGAGAAAAAAAAATGAGGATTCATCGCGCACGCATACCTGTCGATCTCCCACCTGTCGTGTCGTGTCGTCTCGCTCGTACCGAAAAAATATCACGAGTACCGGTACAAAGACGACGGCTGCGACGGTCTTCGAGGCTTCGCAACAGTTCTTCGTACGATTTCCTGTTTGGCCCCGTTTCGTGTGTTGCGGCGGTTCGGTTTTTTCCTTCCACTTCGTCGTTTCGTTTCACGTCCCCCACTTCTGGTGTTCGGTCGAGCGGACGACCGTTCTCGTCATCGTGCGGACGCGACGCTTCTTCAGTAAGTGACGAGACGTAAACGCGCGTGTATGATCGATCGCTCGTTCGATCATCAGACGTCGAACGATCAACGGACAGACTCGCGTATTCTACCAAAAAAACATACACGTTTTGATTCCTAAAAGAAAAAAAAACAAAAAACCCAAACGATAATTAAACCAAACCGCCGTTAATCCAACTCGACGATGGATTCGTACGCGAGTAGCTGAGATCAAGTCGGCTATCCGTAATACCAGAAAAACAAACAAACAAACAAACAAGCGACGAGCAGAGCGCGCTCGATCTGTTCGCGAATCCAGAACTGCTCGGACATACTTTTGACGAGTGCGCGTGTGTCGGTGCGTGCGTGCGTGCGTGTCAGTGCGTGCGTGTGTATCAAACGACTCGTGTTCCGTATCAGAGACATGGGAATGTGGATCGTGATTGCGACGATCGTCGTCGGCGGAATTTGTACGAATGGTGAGCGTTCGAGATTTTTTTTCTTCTTTTTTTAAAAATCGGATATGAATATTTTTTAAGCGTGATAGAATTTTAAATCGAATCCATATCAAAAATTCCATCTATCCTAAAAAAAAAACACTATTTATATTTTTTGGTATCATATTTATATATAAACAAATATTTGATTGGACTTGAAATGAACCTGATAAGAATCTAGGATCATTCGAAATTAATTTCAAAAATTCAATCCAGTAGCTTTGGAATTTAGTAAACAATCGAATCGAGTGAATCTCGGAATCGAGTGAGTCATGGAATTGAGTACGCGTTGGAATTTAATAAGGATTTAGAATCTAGTAGGTCGTGGGATTGAGTAAACTTTGGAATTTAGTAGGCTATGAAATATAATAAGCTATGGGATTGAGTAAGCTTTGAAATTTAGTGAACTATTGAATTTTATAGGAGTTGGAATTTAGTAGGCTTTGGAATTTAGTAAGCTATGGAATTTAGTAAGCTATGAAATTTAGTAAGCTATGAAATATAATAAGTTATGTGATTGAGTAATCTTTGAAATTTAGTAAACTATTGAATTGTGTAGGCGCTGGAATTCAGTAGACTTTGGAATTTAGTAAGCTATGGAATTTAGTAAGCTATGAAATTTAGTAAGCTATGAAATATAATAAGTTATGTGATTGAGTAAGCTTTGAAATTTAGTAAACTATTGAATTGTATAGGCGCTGGAATTCAGTAGGCTTTGAAATTCAGTAGGCTTTGGAATTCAGTTGACTTTGGAATTCAGTAAGCTATGGAATTTAGTAAGCCATGAAATTTAGTAGGCTTTGAAATTTAGTAAACTATTGAATTGTATAGGCGTTGGAATTCAGTAGGCTTTGGAATTTAGTAAACTATGGAATTTAGTAAGCTATGAAATTTAGTAAGCTATGAAATTTAGTAAACTATGAAATATAATAAGTTATGAGATTGAGTAAGCTTTGAAATTTAGTGAACTATTGAATTATATAGGCGCTGGAATTCAGTAGGCTTTGGAATTAAGTAAGCTATGGAATTTAGTAAGCTATGGAATTGAGTAAATCATCGAATGATTCAGTATGCGTTGGAATTCAACGATCTCTACGATCATTTCTACTGTTTTTTTTTTTTTTTTTTTTTTTTTTTTTTTTTTTTTTTTTTTGTATCGAGACCGCTAGATCCAATTACAAAACACATACGTTGATCATTTTTCAAACCGAATCTCTTTTCGATTGACTCGTATCTCTCTCTCACACACACACGTTCGTTTTTCGAAATTTTTCAATACCAACCGTCGCCTGTCGAACAAACGACGATCGAACTTTCACGGATTTCGTAAACGTTTTGCGC
>CP092098.1:2972500-3057500 GCA_029203775.1 Neoneuromus ignobilis | reverse complement strand
GTTACCGGTCGATGATCCGCCGAGGATTCAAAATACGTCCACATTGATTATCTGGAGAATTCAGGGAAAATCGAACGAAACAAAACAACAGAAACAACAAACTGGAAATGTTGTTAGAACAAATGCCGGTCTGACTGCTTCATGCCACGCCGCCTATACACGACACCGTACGAGTTTTGTTCGACTCGCTAACGGTACAGTTTCGCCGTACGGATTGGTAATGATGATGGAACGCGAACAAGAAAGTACTTTTTTTTCGTACGAACGACAACAAAACGGCTGTACGCGACGCTCGAATCGGACCGTAAACGAAACAAGACGTACGGCTCGAGAAGCGGGATTTGCGCGCCGAAAAAGTGTGTATAACTCGACAATTAATGCGTTTTTAATTACGTAAGCGACGGGCGTTTAATTCGTACAATTAGTGAGATGCGGGATCAATTGACGAATGGGTAGTGGAACAAAATGGACGAACGTCAATTTCGAATCGAGATGGGTTTTGGGACGTCGGGAAAAAATCGCACGATTGTGATATGAAACGAATGGTAGATCGAGTCGGTTGTGACGACAATCGAAAACGAGACGGCTGTGGAAAATAACAGAGCGTGCCGTGATTGACATGGAATGACACGAATTTCAAAGATCACTCGATTAATTACATTATTTATATATATATATATATATAGAGAGAGAGAGAGAAAGAGAGAGAGAGTCGTTCAAATGTAACATCTAGATTTGTGTTTTATTCAAAAGAAACATGTGTAGAGTTTCTTTTGTTTCTTTTTGAATAAAACACAAATCTGTGCGTTACATTTGGATGACCCTGTGGTGGTTGGCTGTTCGTTTGGGATTTATGATTGAAATACATGTTCCGGCTTACATAGTATATATTTGATTACAGTAATAATTGCATTTTGTTTAGTTATAAGTAATTGCTAATTATATATAATAAGTTTCTTGATATACAAAATCCCAGTTCATGATGATGGACACTAACACACATAGTTACGGCCGAACTTGATATCCCGAGAGTCCATGGGCGAGTGTCCCAGATTCCAACGCTTTCCTTGTTTATATACGCCTTCTGTTTGAAAATTGATTGTTGCTGTTGATATTTTTTCTTACACGACAATGATTTGACCGTTACACCAAAAGTTATATACGATTACATTCGAAGATGATTGTTGATATTTTCTGTTTGCTATTATTGAATTGCACACCTGCAAATCGTCGTTTCGTAACCGCCATAACCCAATATACGAGGGTGGTCCTAGAAATACCCGACCCAACAAAGAAAACACAAAAATTGTGGAAAAAAATATATTTATTTTTCAACATAATCTCCTTTCAGCTCTATACACTTTTCCCAGCGATGTTCAATAAGTTCGATACCCTTTTTATAATAAGAACTGTCTTGCTCCTCAAAATACCCATTAACTGCCGACATCACTTCTTCATCGTTGGGAAATCTTTGACCACTGAGCCATTTTTCCAAGTTTGGGAACAGAAAATAATCCGAGGGGGCTAAATCTGGCGAATAGGGTGCATGAGGTAGCGATTCAAACTTTAATTCATTAATTTTGGCCATTGCAATAACGGATTTGTGAGCTGGTGCATTGTCTTGATGAAACAACACTTTCTTCTTAGTTTTTGCTTGATTTCTTCGCTCAAACGTCCCAATAAGTTCGCATAATACTCGCCTAATAGTTTTTCCTTTTTCAAGATAGTCAATGAAAATTATCCCATGCGCATCCCAAAAAACCGACGCCATGACCTTACCTGCAGATGAAACGGTCTTCGCCTTCTTTGGAGCCAGTTCTCCCTTTTCAGTCCATTGTTTTGATTGTTCTTTTGTCTCGGGTGTGAAGTGATGGACCCATGTTTCATCCATGGTTATGAAACAGCGCGAAAATTCTGCTTTGTTGCTGTGAAACTTCGTTAAACACTCAATTGAAACATCTTCACGACACTGTTTTCGCTCGAGTGTGAGCAAACGCGGCACCCATCTTGCACACGGCTTTCTCATGTCCAAATTTTCAGATAATATGCGATGTACCGCACTTTTTGAAATGCCTACTATGTCTGCTAGCTCGCGCACTTTCAGTCGACGATCATCCAGTACCGCTTTGTGGATTTTCTTCACCGTTTCTGGAGTCGTCACCTCATTTGGTCGACCGCTGCGATGCTCGTCTTGGCAGCTCGTACGGCCTCGTTTAAACTCTGCTACCCGATATTTCACTGTTGTAAACGAAGGAGCAGACTCACCCAGACTAGAATCAAGTTCAGCTTTTATATTGGTTGGGCTGAGGCCTTTCAAATAAAATTATTGTATCACGTAACGATGACCGATTTTCTCCATTTTCACAAATTCACTGAAAACGTTCACTATTGATGGCTGCCAAACAAATACTAAACAACGTGGCGTCTTCAAACTTAAAACATATGCTTTATAGATTGTGTACTTTCTAATACAGTGATATTTTTTAAACAAATACCGCCATCTCTAGGTCAGGCCGGGTACTTATGAGACTACCCACGTACGAGGTGTGATCAAAAAATAAGGTGAATTTTGAAATTTAGCGGGCTACATCCGTTCGATCTTCGATTTTTTTATTTGGTTATGTTGGTACACTCGTCTCGAATACATGTTCCAAATTTCAGCTATGTAGCATGTTTAGTTTGTTGGTGAGAGGCATAAAAGTTAGAAGTGTTTTGTAGGCTCCACGATTTTCCGCTGTCGAAAATCATGGATCAAAGAGTTTGCATTAAATTTTGTGTGAAAAATGGAATCAAGTGCTCCAAAACACTTGAAATGTTGAAAGTGGCATACGATGAGTCTACTTTAAGCCAAAAAAATGTTTACAAGTGGTATAAACTCTTCCGAGAAGGCCGAGAAGACACCGACGACGAACCTCGTTCTGGACGCCCCAGCACGTCAACAACTGATGAGAACGTTGAAGAAGTGAAGAAAATAGTGTTGGGGAATCGTCGAATTACCATTAGAGAAATTTCTGATGATATCGGCATCTCGTTTGGTTCGTGCCAATCGATTTTAACGGGTGTTTTAGACATGAGACGTGTGTCAGCGAAGTTTGTTCCGAAATTGCTCGATTTCGACCAAAAGAACCGTCGCATGAGCATCGCCCAAGATCTATTGAATGACGTCAACGACGACCCAGATTTACTCGACAGGGTCATAACAGGTGACGAAACATGGGTATACGGTTATGACGTCGAAACTAAGACTCGATCGTCCCAATGGAGGCATTTCGGATCACCGAGACCAAAAAAAGCACGCCGAATTCGATCGAATGTGAAGGTTTTGCTTACAGTTTTCTTTGATTGCAGGGGCGTGGTGCATCGTGAGTTCTCGCCACAGGGTAGAACAGTAAATAAGGAATATTACCTGCAAGTTATGCGCAATTTGCGCGAAGCAATCCGCCAGAAACGTCCGAATTTGTGGAAGAACAAAAATTGGCTTTTGCACCATGATAACGCCCCTGCTCACACATCGTTGTTTGTGCGCGAATTTTTGGCTAAAACCAACACACTAACGATGCCGCAGGCACCGTATTCCCCAGACCTGGCCCCCTGTGACTTTTTCTTGTTCCCGAAATTGAAGAGGCCCATGAAAGGACGGCGTTTTGCAACGATTGAGGAAATAAAGACGGCATCGAAAGAGGAGCTGAATAAGATCACAAAAAATGATTTTTTTGAAATGCTTTGAGGATTTGAAAAAGCGTTGGCACAAGTGCATTATATCCGAGGAGGATCACTTTGAAGGGGACAAAATAAAAATTGATGAATAAATAAATATTCTTTGAAAAAAATAAAAATTCACCTTATTTGTTGATCACACCTCGTATATCAATAAATTAGTGAAGAGGTACAATACTAATTCAATAAAGTATTTAATAAATACAGACTAATAAATAAATATATGATTCAACTTAATTTTTATTAAGAAAAGTCATTGAATAGTTCATTCACTGAAAAGTTTCATTATAATTAATCAATTGTTCAAAAATTAAACTGTTACGATTTTCAAATATAAGATTTTTTTAAAAAAGTTAAGAATGTTCTGAATATTAAAATTGTTTTAAATTCCAAAATTGTTTTAAATGTCAAGCTTATTTCAATAATGAAAATTATTTTAAATATCGAGATGATTTTTAAAAATAGAAATTATGTATTGAGATTCAAATTGTAATTAAAATTTGTAATTGAATTAAAAACCAATAATTATTAAATTAAGTAAGTTCTAATGGACCGATTTACTCGAAATTCGGTACAGAGTTTCTCAACATAACAGTGATTGTCCCCGTCAAGGATTTTTTGAAAATTTCGTTTTTTACTATTTTTAAAAAATTCCGAAAGTTGAAAAAATAGGGCAAAAAATGACTGTTTTTTTAAACTGCCGCCATTTTACGAAAAAACATTTTTTTTTTAATTTCCCTACTTGGGGATATTACTACAACCTTCTTTTTCGATAATTTCAAAAAAAAATTTGTTTCAAATGACCGGAAGGGTTGGAACCAGGAGACACCTTTTTTTCGAGCCCTCACTTTGCCATCCTGTACCTTTTTCAATTTTGAATTTTTTGTTTTTAATAATACTTTTTTATACTCTTAAAAAGTCAATAAATAACTGATTAAAAAATGGATAGTAAAAATATTTGTTTTTTTTATACCGCCCGAAAAAACACCTAAAATTCGTGCGTCTAGACTAGAATACCCCCTTAAATTATGTTTAATAATAATTATTTTCTTCGTTATATTTGAGATTTGAACTTTTTACACATTTTTGTAGTTTGTTATATTTAACACATTACATATTTTAATCATTATTGACTGTTGATTTATATTTAAGAAGGTATTCTAGTCTCGACGCACGAATTTTAGGTGTTTTTTCGGGCGGTATAAAAAAAAAACAACAAATATTTTTACTATCAATTTTTTAATCAATGGTTTCCTCATGTCAAATATTATATTCAGACCGGATTTTATCATTAAATACAATTCTGGTTTCATATAAATCAGTTGTAAAGAATTTTCATATAAAAATGTTAAAATTTTGACAGCTAGTGGCAGTCATATTTGACTTGTTTTTTTAAGTGGGATAGAAATTTCAATAGAAATTCGATTTAAAATTATATCACGGTTAAAAAACATCAGACACTAGTCATTCTAGTAATAATAAAAAAAAACTATTTTAAAATGAATTTATTATGGTTTTCTCTTGTCAAATATTATATTTGGTCCGGATTTTATCATTAAATACAATTCTGGTTTCATATAAATCAGTTGTAAAGAATTTTCATATAAAAATGTTAAAATTTTGACAGCTAGTGGCAGTCATATTTGAATTGTTTTTTTAAGTGGGATAGAAATTTCAATAGGAATTCGATTTAAAATTATATCACTGTTAAAAAACATCAGACACTAGTCATTCTAGTAATAATAAAAAAAAACTATTTTAAAATGAATTTATTATGGTTTTCTCTTGTCAAATATTATATTTGGTCCGGATTTTATCATTAAATACAATTCTGGTTTCATATAAATCAGTTGTAAAGAATTTTCCTATAAAAATGTTAAAATTTTGACAGCTAGTGGCAGTCATATTTGAATTGTTTTTTTAAGTGGGATAGAAATTTCAATAGAAATTCGATTTAAAATTATATCACGGTTAAAAAACATCAGACACTAGTCATTTTAGTAATAATAAAAAAAAATTTTAAAAAAGGAATTTATTATGGTTTTCTCTTGTCAAATATTATATTTGGTCCGGATTTTCCCATTAAATACAATTCTGGTTTCATATAAATCAGTTGTAAAGAATTTTCATATAAAAATGTTAAAATTTTGACAGCTAGTGGCAGTCATATTTGACTTGTTTTTTTAAGTGGGATAGAAATTTCAATAGAAATTCGATTTAAAATTATATCACGGTTAAAAAACATCAGACACTAGTCATTCTAGTAATAATAAAAAAAAACTATTTTAAAATGAATTTATTATGGTTTTCTCTTGTCAAATATTATATTTGGTCCGGATTTTATCATTAAATACAATTCTGGTTTCATATAAATCAGTTGTAAAGAATTTTCATATAAAAATGTTAAAATTTTGACAGCTAGTGGCAGTCATATTTGAATTGTTTTTTTAAGTGGGATAGAAATTTCAATAGGAATTCTATTTAAAATTATATCACTGTTAAAAAACATCAGACACTAGTCATTCTAGTAATAATAAAAAAAACTATTTTAAAATGAATTTATTATGGTTTTCTCTTGTCAAATATTATATTTGGTCCGGATTTTATCATTAAATACAATTCTGGTTTCATATAAATCAGTTGTAAAGAATTTTCCTATAAAAATGTTAAAATTTTGACAGCTAGTGGCAGTCATATTTGAATTGTTTTTTTAAGTGGGATAGAAATTTCAATAGAAATTCGATTTAAAATTATATCACTGTTAAAAAACATCAGACACTAGTCATTCTAGTAATAATAAAAAAAAACTATTTTAAAATGAATTTATTATGGTTTTCTCTTGTCAAATATTATATTTGGTCCGGATTTTATCATTAAATACAATTCTGGTTTCATATAAATCAGTTGTAAAGAATTTTCATATAAAAATGTTAAAATTTTGACAGCTAGTGGCAGTCATATTTGACTTGTTTTTTTAAGTGGGATAGAAATTTCAATAGAAATTCGATTTAAAATTATATCACGGTTAAAAAACATCAGACACTAGTCATTCTAGTAATAATAAAAAAAAACTATTTTAAAATGAATTTATTATGGTTTTCTCTTGTCAAATATTATATTTGGTCCGGATTTTATCATTAAATACAATTCTGGTTTCATATAAATCAGTTGTAAAGAATTTTCATATAAAAATGTTAAAATTTTGACAGCTAGTGGCAGTCATATTTGAATTGTTTTTTTAAGTGGGATAGAAATTTCAATAGGAATTCTATTTAAAATTATATCACTGTTAAAAAACATCAGACACTAGTCATTCTAGTAATAATAAAAAAAACTATTTTAAAATGAATTTATTATGGTTTTCTCTTGTCAAATATTATATTTGGTCCGGATTTTATCATTAAATACAATTTTGATTTCATATAAATCAGTTGTAAAGAATTTTCCTATAAAAATGTTAAAATTTTGACAGCTAGTGGCAGTCATATTTGAATTGTTTTTTAAGTGGGATAGAAATTTCAATAGAAATTCGATTTAAAATTATATCACTGTTAAAAAACATCAGACACTAGTCATTCTAGTAATAATAAAAAAACATTTTAAAATGAATTTATTATGGTTTTCTCTTGTCAAATATTATATTTGGTCCGGATTTTATCATTAAATACAATTCTGGTTTCATATAAATCAGTTGTAAAGAATTTTCATATAAAAATGTTAAAATTTTGACAGCTAGTGGCAGTCATATTTGACTTGTTTTTTTAAGTGGGATAGAAATTTCAATAGAAATTCGATTTAAAATTATATCACGGTTAAAAAACATCAGACACTAGTCATTCTAGTAATAATAAAAAAACTATTTTAAAATGAATTTATTATGGTTTTCTCTTGTCAAATATTATATTTGGTCCGGATTTTATCATTAAATACAATTCTGGTTTCATATAAATCAGTTGTAAAGAATTTTCCTATAAAAATGTTAAAATTTTGACAGCTAGTGGCAGTCATATTTGAATTGTTTTTTTAAGTGGGATAGAAATTTCAATAGAAATTCGATTTAAAATTATATCACGGTTAAAAAACATCAGACACTAGTCATTTTAGTAATAATAAAAAAAAATTTTAAAAAAGGAATTTATTATGGTTTTCTCTTGTCAAATATTATATTTGGTCCGGATTTTCCCATTAAATACAATTCTGGTTTCATATAAATCAGTTGTAAAGAATTTTCATATAAAAATGTTAAAATTTTGACAGCTAGTGGCAGTCATATTTGACTTGTTTTTTTAAGTGGGATAGAAATTTCAATAGGAATTCTATTTAAAATTATATCACTGTTAAAAAACATCAGACACTAGTCATTCTAGTAATAATAAAAAAAACTATTTTAAAATGAATTTATTATGGTTTTCTCTTGTCAAATATTATATTTGGTCCGGATTTTATCATTAAATACAATTCTGGTTTCATATAAATCAGTTGTAAAGAATTTTCCTATAAAAATGTTAAAATTTTGACAGCTAGTGGCAGTCATATTTGAATTGTTTTTTTAAGTGGGATAGAAATTTCAATAGAAATTCGATTTAAAATTATATCACGGTTAAAAAACATCAGACACTAGTCATTTTAGTAATAATAAAAAAAAATTTTAAAAAAGGAATTTATTATGGTTTTCTCTTGTCAAATATTATATTTGGTCCGGATTTTCCCATTAAATACAATTCTGGTTTCATATAAATCAGTTGTAAAGAATTTTCATATATAAAATGTTAAAATTTTGACAGCTAGTGGCAGTCATATTTGACTTGTTTTTTTAAGTGGGATAGAAATTTCAATAGAAATTCGATTTAAAATTATATCACGGTTAAAAAACATCAGACACTAGTCATTCTAGTAATAATAAAAAAAAACTATTTTAAAATGAATTTATTATGGTTTTCTCTTGTCAAATATTATATTTGGTCCGGATTTTATCATTAAATA
This sequence comes from Neoneuromus ignobilis, assembly GCA_029203775.1. NCBI lineage: Eukaryota > Metazoa > Arthropoda > Insecta > Megaloptera > Corydalidae > Neoneuromus > Neoneuromus ignobilis. Next base: position 3,048,800 of record CP092098.1, on the reverse strand, counting down.
CAATTCTGGTTTCATATAAATCAGTTGTAAAGAATTTTCATATAAAAATGTTAAAATTTTGACAGCTAGTGGCAGTCATATTTGAATTGTTTTTTTAAGTGGGATAGAAATTTCAATAGGAATTCTATTTAAAATTATATCACTGTTAAAAAACATCAGACACTAGTCATTCTAGTAATAATAAAAAAAACTATTTTAAAATGAATTTATTATGGTTTTCTCTTGTCAAATATTATATTTGGTCCGGATTTTATCATTAAATACAATTTTGATTTCATATAAATCAGTTGTAAAGAATTTTCCTATAAAAATGTTAAAATTTTGACAGCTAGTGGCAGTCATATTTGAATTGTTTTTTTAAGTGGGATAGAAATTTCAATAGAAATTCGATTTAAAATTATATCACTGTTAAAAAACATCAGACACTAGTCATTCTAGTAATAATAAAAAAAAACTATTTTAAAATGAATTTATTATGGTTTTCTCTTGTCAAATATTATATTTGGTCCGGATTTTATCATTAAATACAATTCTGGTTTCATATAAATCAGTTGTAAAGAATTTTCCTATAAAAATGTTAAAATTTTGACAGCTAGTGGCAGTCATATTTGAATTGTTTTTTTAAGTGGGATAGAAATTTCAATAGAAATTCGATTTAAAATTATATCACGGTTAAAAACATCAGACACTAGTCATTTTAGTAATAATAAAAAAAATTTTAAAAAGGAATTTATTATGGTTTTCTGTCAAATATTATATTTGGTCCGGATTTTCCCATTAAATACAATTCTGGTTTCATATAAATCAGTTGTAAAGAATTTTCATATAAAAATGTTAAAATTTTGACAGCTAGTGGCAGTCATATTTGACTTGTTTTTTTAAGTGGGATAGAAATTTCAATAGAAATTCGATTTAAAATTATATCACGGTTAAAAAACATCAGACACTAGTCATTCTAGTAATAATAAAAAAAAACTATTTTAAAATGAATTTATTATGGTTTTCTCTTGTCAAATATTATATTTGGTCCGGATTTTATCATTAAATACAATTCTGGTTTCATATAAATCAGTTGTAAAGAATTTTCCTATAAAAATGTTAAAATTTTGACAGCTAGTGGCAGTCATATTTGACTTGTTTTTTTAAGTGAGATAGAAATTTTAATAGGAATTCGATTTAAAATTATATCACAGTTAAAAAAACATGTAACAATCATGTTATTCTGATAATAAAAAAAATCATTCAATAAAGATTTAAATTTCTTTTAGAATTGATTTTTGGATAAATAAACGTTTTCAATGAGAATGTTAAAATTTTGACAACTACGGTAGCCATGTTTGAGTTTTGTTCTAAAGCTCATTTTTTTTAAAAAAAAAATTCATAGAACGTAAATAACTAATTGACTGAATACTTGTTTTATTTCCATTGAAACTTCTGAAGTTCTTAGTGAAAAATCGTTGATTTTCCATCTTCCACTCTTTAAGGGGGTATTTTAGTCTAGACGTATGAATTTTAGACGTTTTTTCGGGCGCTATAAAAAAAAACAACAAATATTTTTACTATCAATTTTTTAATCAGTTATTTATTGACATTTTAAGAGTATAAAAAAGTATTATTTAAAACAAAAAATTCAAAATTGAAAAAGGTACAGGATGGCAAAATGGGGGCTCGAAACAAAATGTGTCTCTTGGTTCAAACCCTTCCGGTCATTTGACACAAAATTTTTTTTTTAAATTATTGAAAAAGAAGGTTGTAGTAGTATCCCCGCCTAGAGAAATTTAAAAAAAAATTTTTTTTCGCAAAATGGCGGTAGTGTGAAAAAATTGTCATTTTTTGCTCTATTTTTTCAACTTTAGGAAATTTTTAAAAATAGTAAAAAAAACAAAATTTTCAAAAAATCCTAGACGAGGGCAATTAATGTTATATTGAGAAGTTCTGTACCGAATTTCAAGTAAATCGGTCCATTAGAACTTGAGATATCGAAAAAAGTAGTTTCGAGAAAAACGCGTTTAAAGTTGATTCGGTTTGGTTGTCGCGTCACAAAAATAGCTATAACTCCGAAAATAATTCGAATTTCGAAAAATCCTCTTAACGACATATTCTCAAAGGTCTAAAGTTTGAAAATATACAAATAAAAAAAATCGATTTTTTCGAAATTTTAGACTAGAATACCCCCTTAAAATTATTTTTAAATTCATTTGATTATTTAGTTTAGTTAATTCAATTTCATTTAAGAAATAATTTACAATTCCATTTTCATTTTATAAAAAAAAACGAATAGAAAATTTCAAATACAATTTCAAATAGATATTTTTTTTAAATAAAACACGTTTGTATTTATATCCAGGATCATCCAAATGTGACGCCTGGATTTGTGTTTTATTCAAAAAAAAACATGTGTAGAGTTTTTTTTGACTAAAACACAAATCTGGGCGTTACATTTGGATGATCCTGTATAACTAGAATTTGAAATTGTTTTTAAATTCGTTTAATTATTTAGTTTAAAATTAATTAAATCAATCAATCATTGAATTAATTATCAATTAATTCAATAAATAATTCAATTTTATCCAAAAAAAATTGACAACTCCATTTTGATTTTATAAAAAACGAAACGAATAGAAAATTTCAAATACAATTTCGAATAGATATTTTTTTTTAAATAAAACACGTTTGTATTTATATCCAGGATCATCCAAATGACGTGCGGATTTGTGTTTTATTCAAAAAACAAATGTGAGTTTTTTTTGACTAAAACACAAATCTGGGCGTTACATTTGGATGATCCTGTATAACTAGAATTTGAAATTGTTTTTAAATTCGTTTAATTATTTAGTTTAAAATTAATTAAATCAATCAATCATTGAATTAATTATCAATTAATTCAATAAATAATTCAATTTCATCCAAGAAATAATTGACAACTCCATTTTGATTTTATAAAAAATGAAACGAATAGAAAATTTCAAATACAATTTCGAATAGATATTTTTTTTAAATAAAACACGTTTGTATTTATATCCAGGATCATCCAAATGTGACGCCTGGATTTGTGTTTTATTCAAAAAAAAAACATATGTAGAGTTTTTTTTGACTAAAACACAAATCTGGGCGTTACATTTGGATGATCCTGTATAACTAGAATTTGAAATTGTTTTTAAATTCATTTGATTATTTAGTTTCATTAATTCAATTTCATCTAAGAAGTAATTTACAACTCCATTTTCATTTTAAAAAAACGAAACGAATAGAAAATGTCAAATATAATTTTAGATAAAAAAACACGTTTGTATTTATATCCAGGATCATCCGAATGTGACGCCTGGATTTGTATTTTATTCGAAAGAAACATGCGTTCAGTTTCTTTTGACTGAAACGCAAATCCAGACGTCACATTCGACCGATCCTGGATTATTTAAAACGCAAAGCAGGCGTGCAATTCGCAAAACAAATGAACGATCCGAATCGTTGTTATCGATCGTCGCGCAGGTCGCTCGATCTCGAACTGTGCAAATAACGTTACATGCGTGTGTGTGGAACGACATGTGGTACTCGGAAGGCTAATTGCGTCCGACGTCATATGGTCACGAATTGCATTCGGATCTTCGACAATCGTTCTCTCTCTCTCTCGATCAGTCCATCATTCGCGGATATTCGACGGACGATCGCATATCTGGCTAAACTGGACTCGCCGGTTCTTCTATCGTTTGGCTATTGACCCTCCGACTGGCTCGGCGTCGACCTACGACTCGTGCGAGCGACGTCACGACGAGTCCGATCCGAGGATACGAACTCGGCTCGTAACGAGAACGATGACGTGCGCACGAGTTCCGTCTCTGTCGTACGCGCCGATAGAGATCTGACCCAGTTTCGAACTGACCTCCATTACGGTCCTCGTTACCGACGATGTTCACAGATGCATACGTACACACACACACACACACACATATACGCGCGCGCACTTGAAACAATTTCGGTCGAAACTCGATCTAGTAAACGGCGAGTCGACTGATGTCGCAGGTGGCTAGATGCCGATGACAGAGAATCGCAAGCGGCTAGATATCGATGATGGAGAAGAAACAAAAACGAACTGTACATGCGTACACGGGCGACTCGATATCAAAGTAATACCTGACGACTTGATCCGGACGCTTGTCTTTTTTTTAAAAATGTTTTTTTTTTAAATGATAGAACTTAAAAAAATACTTTTATCATATTTTGAAAAAGGTTTTTTTTTAAGTTAGATAGAATTTTTGATAGGGGTTCTATTTCAAGTTATATCATATTTAAAAAACACATCTATCTCTCTCTCTCTCTCTATATATATATAGGTGTTTTTCTAAGCGTGATAGAACTTAAAAAAACACTTTTATCAAACTTTTAAAAAGTGTTTTTTTTTAAATTAGATAGAATTTTTGATAGGGGTTCTATTTCAAGTTATATCATATTTAAAAAACACATCTATCTCTCTCTATCTCTCTCTCTCTCTATATATATAGGTGTTTTTCTAAGCGTGATAGAACTTTAAAAAACACTTTTATCAAACTTTTAAAAAGTGTTTTTTTTTAAATTAGATAGAATTTTTGATAGGGGTTCTATTTTAAGTTAGATTACATTTAAAAGACACATCTCTCTCTCTCTCTCTCTCTATATATATATATATATATAGAATGTTTTTTAAGCGTGATAGAACTTAAAAAACACTTTTATGAAACTTTTAAAGAGTGTTTTATTTAAGTTAGATAGAATTTTTGATAGGGATTCTATTTTAAGTTATATTACATTTGAAAGACATCTCTATCTCTCTCTCTCTCTATATATATATATACATAGGTGTTTTTTTAAGCATGATAGAACTTAAAAAACACTTTCATTAAACTTTTAAAGTGTTTTTTTTTTCTAAGTTAGATAGAATTATTGATAGGAATTCTATTTTAAATTATGTCACATTTAAAAAACACATCTCTCTCTCTCTCTATATATATATATATATAGATTGTTTTTCTAAACGTGATAGAACTAAAAAACACTTTTATCATATTTTTAAAAAAGGTATTTTCTAAGTTGGATAGAATTTTTGATAGGGATTCTATTTCAAGTTATATCACATTTAAAAAACACATCTCTCTCTCTCTCTCTCTCTCTCTATATATATATATATATGTTTTTATATATATGATAGAACTTAAAAAAACTTTCTCCCTTCCGCCTTTAAAAGTGTCTTTTTTCTCAGATATTTCGATAGCTATTCTATTCAAAAATATCACATTTAAAAAAAAAAAAGTCTCTCTCTCTCTCTCTCTCTATATATATATATATATAATGTTTATTAAGCGTGATAGAACTTAAAAACACTTTTGTTAAACTTTTAAAAAGTGTATTTTTTTTAAAGTTAGATAGAATTTTTGATAAGGGTTCTATTCCAATTTATATCACATTTAAAAAACACATCTCTTTCTTTCTCTTTCTCTCTCTCTCTCTCTCTATATATATATATAGAAGATGTTTTCCTAAGCGTGATAGAACTTAAAAAAACACTTTTATCAAATTTTTAAAAAGTGTTTTTTTTCTCAGTTAGATAGAATTTTTGATTGGGATTCTATTTCAAGTTATATTACATTTAAAAAACACATCTCTCTCTCTCTTTCTCTCTCTCTCTCTATATATATAGGTGTTTTTCTAAGCGTGATAGAACTTAAAAAAAATTTTTATTAAACTTTTAAAAAGTGTTTTTTTTTTAAGTTAGATAGAATTTTTGATAGGGATTCTATTTCAAGTTATATCACATTTAAAAAACACATCTCTCTCTCTCTCTCTCTCTCTCTCTATATATATATATATAAGTGTTTTTCTAAGCGTGATAGAACTTAAAAAAACACTTTTATCAAACTTTTAAAAAGTGTTTTTTTTAAGTTAGATAGAATTTTTGATAGGAATTCTATTACAAGTTATATCACATTTAAAAAACACACATATCTCTCTCTCTCTCTCTCTCTATATATATATATATAGAATGTTTTTTAAGTGTGATAGAACTTAAAAAAACACTTTTATCAAACTTTTAAAAAGTGTTTTTTTTCTCAGATAGAATTTTTGATAGGAATTCTATTCCAATTTATATCACATTTAAAAAACATCTCTCTCTCTCTCTCTCTCTCTCTCTATATATATATATATATATAGAATGTTTTTTTAAGCGTGATAGAACTTAAAAAACACTTTTATTAAACTTTTAAAAAGTGTTTTTTTTTCTCAGTTAGATAGAATTTTTGATACGGATTCTATTTCAAGTTATATCATATTTAAAAAACACATCTGTCTCTCTCTCTCTCTCTCTCTCTCTATATATATATATATATATATATATATATATATATATATATATATATATATATATATATATATATATATATATATAGGTGTTTTTTAAAATAGACTTAACATTAACACTTTTATCATACTTTTTTGTTTTTTTTTTTTTAAGTTAGGTAGAATTATTGATAGCGATTCTATTTTAAATTATGTCACATTTAAAAAACATCTCTCTCTCTCTCTCTCTCTCTCTCTCTATATATATATATATATATATATATATATATATATATATATATATATATATATATATATAGGATGTTTTTCTAACCGTGATAGATTTCATGCGTGGTTTTGCACAATGAGGATTGTTCAATGGAATGATAGATTTGCGTGGACGACGGCGACGGAGACGATCGATTAAGTCACGGAAATGAACGACAGGTATGCGTTTTGGCGGTCAAGGCCCCGCGTCCAATCTGACACACTTGCTGCCGAATGTTATTGACCCGAGACGTGCCGCGATGCGACCTTGCGAATACACACACACACGCGCGCGCGTGTGTGTAGTTGAGAAACGCAAACGCAACAACAACAACACTGTTTTTCTCTCTCTCTCTGAGTACCAAAAAAAAAAATGTAGAAAGAAATAAACAAAAAAAAAAAAACAAAACACGATTATTTGTTTTTTTTTTGTTATATTATATGATTTCAACGCTGTCTCGATTTTCCTCTATGTAAATAAACTGGAAAAACAAATGACCGAGCGTTCGATCGCAGCCTACTAGAACGAATTCGGTTTAAGGGGTTATACGCAGTTGCGAGGCGCAAAAACGACGTTTTTTTAGGAATTTTTTTTAGAAACAGTATTTATTTTGGAATTACAAATTATGGTTATTTGAATAGATCCTACTTTCAAGAATAAAATAACATGTCGATCATAAAAAAATATTGAAGTGCACCGCTCCTGCAGACGATGTCCCGAACGACCTCCAAAAAAAGGCGTTTGGCGGTGATCTCCATATCGGCGGTTTGGATTATCCGAAATCAAAAAATATGGTCGATTCTTTTAAAGGATAGATTAATGCAGGTATCGAACGAAGGAATAATAAAAAATTTTATTTTTGACAAAATGGCGTCTACTTGAAAAAAGTTTTTCGTTTTTTACTAAAATTTTCGCTACAAATTGTTTTAAAAAAAATTGTAATAATTTTTGTAAACCTTATTCCTTCGTTCAATACCTGAGGAATATATTTGAGAAGATTGTGTGAAAATTTGAGACCGATCGGTTCAGCCATTTCGGAGATATCGAGATCACCGACTATGAAAACATCGTTTTGAGATAAACGCGTTTGAAGTTTCGGAAGTAGTTTACACATAGTTAAACATTTTTTTTACAAATTCAGGTGTATGTCCGAAAATATTTCTCGGATTTACTTAAAATTTTCAGAGATTATACTCAAATATATGTGCATTCCGAAAATGCAAAAAAAATCGATTTTTTGAAATTTCTAACTGCGTATAACCCCTTAATTGTCTATCCTTCGTATTTGATCCGCACGATGTCCTTGTTTACAGTGCTGAACGTCGCCGCCGGCAAGGCTCCAATGCAGACGAGCACCGAGAATGGCGGTATCCCACAACGTGCGATCGACGGCAGCACGAGCACGTTCTTCACGACGGACACGTGCACGCTGACGAGACCCGAACGCGTACCCTGGTGGTACGTCAATCTGCTCGAACCGTACATGGTGCAGCTCGTTCGGCTCGATTTCGGGAGATCCTGTTGCGGTGAGTCGTCTCGAATCGTTACGGTTTGTGTTTCCTCGTTCGATCGATTTCACATAGTGACGGTCGAGTGCGTCGCTAATCAACCGATATGAGATGTGATTAAGACGATGACGACGACGACGACGACAACGTCGTCGTCGTCATCATCATCTGTCCATAGATCGACTTTCACCGGATCGATTATTGTTCTTTTTTCACACGCTCTCTCTCTCTCGTTTCATCTCTTCGACTATCGACCGATTTCGTTCGTTCTCGCTCTACGCGATCGACGTACGGTACAGTTCACACGCTTTCGGAATCCGTTCCGTTGTATGCAAATACGAAACTGATTCGATTCGCGGAATTGGTACTGATCGAATCGGGTTCTTGTTTCTCGTTTTCACATTCTTCTCGCTTGTTACGAAATCTCGACCGATTTCCAATCGAACGAACGAAAATGTCCGAATGCGATGCCTCGATTTGTGTTCTATTGAAAAGAAACAAAAAAATGCACACCTTTTTTTTTAAAAAAAAAAATATAAATCAAGGCGTTATATTTGGATAATCCTATATTTCCATGAACAATGAGAGGATAATTGAAATCGACCTGATCCTAAATACACGTACCTTGACATATGCTCTGTCTCTTTTCATTTCATTGTATCGACAATCGGCCTTACTTGTTTTTCAAACTGATTAATGATCTATGAAAAATATTTCTTAATAAACTAGTGATCTATGGAAAATACAATTCATGCCTGTTTTTCTGATAGACTAGTGAGCTATGGAAGAATGAATTCTCGTTTATCTTTTCAATAGACTAGCGTGCTATGAAACACAATTATTAATAAACTAGTGATCTATGGAAAATTCAATTCGTGCCTGTTTGTCCAATAGACTAATGATCTATGGAAAATATTTCCTGATTAAGTAGTGACCCATGAAAAATATTTCCTGATTAAGTAGTGATCTGTGGACAATTAAATCCATTCCAGTTTTCCTAATAAACTAGTGATCTATGGAAATTATTTTCTAATAGACTAGTGATCTATGGAAAATTCAATTCATGCCTGTTTTTCTGATAGACTAGTGAGCTATGGAAGAACGAATTTTCGTTTGTCTTTTCAATAGACTAGCGGGCTATGAAACACATTTATTAATAAACTAGTGATCTATGGAAAATTCAATTCGTGCCTGTTTGTCCAATAGACTAATGATCTATGGAAAATATTTCCTGATTAAGTAGTGATCTGTGGAAAATTAAATCCATGCCTGTTTTCCTAATAAACTAGTGATCTATGGAAATTATTTCCTAATAGACTAGTAATCTATGGAAAATATTTCCTGATAAACTAGTGATCTGTGGAAAATTAAATCCATGCCTGTTTTCCTGCCTGTTGCTGATAAACTAGTGGGCTATGAAAAATATTTCTTCATAGACTAGTGATCTATGGAAAATTTAATTCATGCCTGTTTTTCTGATAGACTAGTGATCTATGAAAAATCAATCACATGTTTTTTCCCAATAGACTAGGAACTATAGAAAATATTTCTTGGCGGACTAGTGATCTATGGAAAATTCAATTCATGCTTGTTTTTCTGGTAGAACAGTATGCTATGGAAAATCGTTTTCATGCTTTTATTTCCTCATTGACTAGTGATCTATGGAAAATAGAATATACGTTTGTTTTTTCAATAAACTATTGATCTATGGAAAATATTTCCTAATAGAAAAATTCAACTCGATAGACTAATGATCTATGAAAAAATTTTTGTAATAAACTAGTGATCTATGGAAATTATTTCATAATGAACTAGCGATCTATGGAAAATTCAATTCCTGACTGTTCTTCTGACAGACTAGTGATCTATGAAAAATTTTTCATAACAGACTAGTGATCCATGAAAAATAATTCCTGATAAACTAGTGATCTATGGAAAATTAAACCCATGCTTGTTTTCCCATATACTAGTGATCTATGAAAAATATTTCTTAACAGACTAGTGATCTATGGAAAATTCAATTTACGTTTGTTTTTTTTGACAGACTAGTGATCTATGGAGAATTTTTCATAACAGACTAGTGATCCATGAAAAATAATTCCTGATAAACTAGTGATCTATGGAAAATTAAACCCATGCTTGTTTTCCCATATACTAGTGATCTATGAAAAATATTTCTTAACAGACTAGTGATCTATGGAAAATTCAATTTACGCTTGTTTTTTTTTGACAGACTAGTGATCTATGGAGAATTTTTCATAACAGACTAGTGATCCATGAAAAATAATTCCTGATAAACTAGTGATCTATGGAAAATTAAACCCATGCTTGTTTTCCCATATACTAGTGATCTATGAAAAATATTTCTTAACAGACTAGTGATCTATGGAAAATTCAATTTACGTTTGTTTTTTTTGACAGACTAGTGATCTATGGAGAATTTTTCATAACAGACTAGTGATCCATGAAAAATAATTCCTGATAAACTAGTGATCTATGGAAAATTAAACCCATGCTTATTTTCCCATATACTAGTGATCTATGAAAAATATTTCTTAACAGACTAGTGATCTATGGAAAATTCAATTTACGCTTGTTTTTTTTGACAGACTGGTGATCTATGGAGAATTTTTCATAACAGACTAGTGATCCATGAAAAATAATTCCTGATAAACTAGTGATCTATGGAAAATTAAACCCATGCTTGTTTTCCCATATACTAGTGATCTATGAAAAATATTTCTTAACAGACTAGTGATCTATGGAAAATTCAATTTACGCTTGTTTTTTTTTGACAGACTAGTGATCTATGGAGAATTTTTCATAATAGACTAGTGATCCATGAAAAATAATTCTTGATCTATGGAAAATCCTCTCCGTGACCTTGTTTCCCGATCGACTACCGATCTATGGAAAATCCGATTCCTTCCGCCAATCCCAGCATTCTCTATTTAACGATCGACGTGGTGTTTACGTGCGAACGTTGAACAGAGGCGCATTCATTCGCGACCGAATAGAAATAATCACTTTCCGAGTGAAAGTAATTCGTCTTTTCGCATGTGTGTACGAAACGCGCATGAAATCGCATTACGTGTCCGTGACACATACATAAATTCCGTAACGATAACGTAAAAAAAAATCGCTTTTACGCATAAATTACGTGTCTGGAAATCGGCGGTGAAAGTTCCTTATGAGAAATTGCAATAACCATCCGTTCAGGACATCTCGATTTCGTTTTAATTTCCTCTCTATCTCCGTATCGGTCGATCGATCGCTCCTGATCTCAACCCGGAACGATAATTTCGTCTCTGGATCAAAAAAAAAAACGATTTAACTCATCCAGGTCCGAACAAACCGGCGACGATCGTCGTCCGCGTCGGCAACAACCGGCCGGATCTCGGCACGAATCCGATCTGTAACCGTTTCACCGGCTTCCTCGAGGAGGGACATCCGCTGTTCCTGCCGTGCAATCCTCCGATGCCCGGCGCGTTCGTCAGCGTTCATCTCGAGGTCGGCGCCGACGAATCGGAACAGCTCAGCATATGCGAAGCGTTCGTGTACACCGATCAGGTAATAATCGAAAAAACCCGACGACTTTTAAAACGGCTCTAATGTACGTATGAAAATTCGATATCGAGTTGGCTGTGAATAAAACAAACGAGCGGTTGTTTTATCCACGGCCGACTTCGATCGGTAATATTCCACGGCCGGCTGGATCGATTTGCATACGAATTTCGGTAAACAGCGTCGATTAACAGCATTCTAGATCTTAGTATCGATTGTGAATCTTTCTCTCTTTCACTTTTTCGACGATGCGATCGAACACGGAATTTTTTTTCCGGTAAAAGTGAAAGAGAGAACGTCGTACCAAATCGAAATTATCTCGTCTCGATCTTGGAATTCGAATGCACGGATCGAGGTCGAACCGACACGTGTGTTCCAGGCGTTGCCGATCGAACGTTGTCCGCAATTCCGCGACCAACCGCCAGGCAGCACGGCTACCTACAACGGCAAATGCTACATTTTCTACAATCGACAGCCGTTGAAGTTCCGCGACGCGTTGACGTTCTGCAGGAATCGCGGCGGTACGTTAGTCGACGAGAGCAATCCGGCGCTGCAGGGTTTCATCAGCTGGGAGTTGTGGCGCAGGCACAGGTGAGCGATTCGATTGGAAGAAGTTGCGCAATGAGATTCGCGAGCAATGGAACGAAAATCGAAATCGATTCATTGATCGTATCTCGTTTAGGAGCGACACGAACAGCCAGTACTGGATGGGCGCCGTCCGCGATCCGAAAGATCGCACCAACTGGAAATGGTTGAGCGGCGATGACGTGACCGTGTCGTTCTGGAACTTGCCGGGGGGTAACGAGGACTGCGCCAGGTACGACGGATCGAAGGGATGGCTCTGGTCGGACACGAACTGCAACTCGAACCTCAATTACATCTGTCAACACCGTGAGTATCGTCACTTTTCTCCCATATTCGTTCGATCTCGAGCTCGATTCCGGTTTCTAGAACCGAAAGCTTGTGGAAGACCGGAACAACCGCCGAACTCAACAATGATCGCTCAGAGTTTCGATGTCGGCGCTAGCGTCGATTATTCCTGTGACGAGGGACATCTGCTCGTTGGACCTACGACGAGGACTTGTCTCGAGACTGGATTCTACAACGAATTCCCGCCGGTCTGCAAACGTACGTCCACTTTCCTAAACTCCCGCTCGTTAATTCCGTAATACGCGACGATCTGTCGATTCCACAGGGATCGAATGCGGTTTCCCGGCCGATATACCGAACGGCAATTACCGGCTGATCAATGGAACGATCAGCTACCTCGGGCAGGTGATCTACGGCTGCGAGGACGGGTTCGAAATGATCGGAAGGGCGCAACTGACGTGCGACATCGACGAACGATGGAATGGACCGCCGCCGAGATGCGAAGGTATGTGGAAGACTAAATGGGGTAAAAAGAACGTGCTGAAATGTTCGATTGTTTCATTAGCTGTTCAGTGCGAGTCTCCGCCTACGATCGAGCACGGCAAGTACAGCATGTCGAACAATAGGAGTATTTTTGGAACGGTCGTCGAGTACTACTGTGCGAGGGGATACAAGCTGCACGGGCCCAAGCAGATCGTGTGTCTGCCGAGCGGGCAGTACGACCGGATACCGCCCAGTTGTAAAGGTACTCGTCGGATTCATTAAATTCCATTCAAATCCAAACATCTTTCCAATGCTAGCTGATCCTAACAACTGCCTTATAAAATGTTCCAATTCATCTATGGACTTCCAGAGAATGTTTTTTTGCAAATCTGGGAATATCAAAAAAAATCAAACGGGGTTAAATCAAATTATATAGAAATCTTCCATCAGTATTCATGTAATATTGTTCTGGAAGAAGGATTGGAGCTACGAGCAATTTTCTTAAAACTGTTTCCTTAATAACTGACAGTGATTGCAAAACTCGATTAGAATTCCAGAAAATTGTAGCAATTCCAAAAAAAAGCAATCGATCAATCGAGGATTTCAAGTACTTCCACAAAATCGACTTGCAGTGTGGACACCGAGAAATAAGATACGTTGATGTTTTTTTCCGGGCCGGAATTGCAAGCAGTTTTCTTAAAACTGTTGCCTTAATAACTGGCAGTGATTCCAAAACTCGATCAGAATTCCAGAAAATCGTAGCAATTACCAAAAAAAGCAATCGATCAATCGAGGATTTCAAATACTTCCATAAAATCGACTTGCAGTGTGGACACCGAGAAATAAGATACGTTGATGTTTTTTTTCCGGGCCGGAGTTTCAAGCAGTTTTCTTAAAACTGTTTCTTTAATAACTGGCAGTGATTCCAAAACTCGATCAGAATTCCAGAAAACCGTAGCAATTACCAAAAAAAGCAATCGATCAATCGAGGATTTCAAGTACTTCCATAAAATCGGCATGCAGTGTGGACACCAAGAAATAAGATGCGTTGATGTTTTTTTTCGAGCCGGAATTTCAAGCAGTTTTCTTAAGGAGATATTCTAGTCTAGAATTTCGAAAAAAATCGTTTTTTTGCATATTTTCAAAGTTTAGACCTTTAAAAATATGTCTTTAGGAGGATTTTTCGAAATTCGAATTATTTTCGGAGTTATAGCTATTTTTGTGACGCGCCAATCAATCCGGTCTAAACTCGAGTCCAAACTTTAAACGCGTTTTTCTCGAATTTTGACGTGATATCTCAAGTTCTAATGGACCGATTTACTTGAAATTTGGTACAGAGCTTCTCAATATAACATTAATTGCCCCTGTCTGGGATTTTTGGAAAATTTTGTTTTTTTACTATTTTTAAAAAATTCCGAAAGTTGAAAAAATAGGGCAAAAAAATGATTGTTTTTTCAAACTACCGCCATTTTGCAAAAAAAAAAAATTTTTTTAATTTCCCTAGGTGGGGATACTACCACAACCTTCTTTTTTAATAATTTCAAAAAAAAATTTGTGTTAAATGACCGGAAGGGTTGGAACCATGAGGCACCTTTTTTTTTCGAGCCCCCACTTTGCCAGCCTGTACCTTTTTCAATTTTGATTTTTTTTGTTTTTAATAATACTTTTTTATACTCTTAAAATGTCAACAAGTAACTGATAAAAAATGGATAGTAAAAATATTTATTTTTTTTAATAGCGCCCGAAAAAACATCTAAAATTCGTGCGTCTAGACTAGAATACCCCCTTAAAACTGTATCCTTAATAACTGGCAGTGATTGCAAAACTCGATCAGAATTCCATAAAATCATAGCAATTACCATTTTGCTTATGGAAGTACTCGAAGTGCTCGATAACGAATGATTGTTGTTTTCGGGATCAAACTATTTGATCCATGGAAATTTTATTTGGTTAAAAATCCAATCTTCTTCCATCCGCAGATGATAAATCGACATCGAGCATCGACCATCTCTCAACACCGATCGTCACATCGACGACGACACGCAAATCCGCACGTCCGACCCGTCCACCGCTCGTCACGTATCCGCCTCTCGTCGCTCCTCCGGTCACCGACGACGACGTCGAACCGGGCACCGTACGCGAGGAACGTCCGCATCGTCGACCGGCGATCCGACCGATCGTCGCCGGCCAGCCGACGAGACGCGTGACCGCGTCGACGTCGACGACGACGACGACGCCGTCGCGCGGCGTCGGCGCTTACCGTCCGAACGAGGAACATCCGCGCGACAACGAGATACCGAACACGATCGGCGATCGGCAGGACGGGAGCGCGAACGCGAACGCCCACGTGCCGCTGTCGGTCGACGGCGCCGAGAGACGCGAGCCGTTCGCCGCGAGGCTCAACATCGGGGCGATCATCGCGCTCGGCGCGTTCGGCGGATTCGTGTTCTTGGCGGCGATCGTCACGACGATCGTCATACTGATCAGGAGGTACGTACGAAATTAAACGATCGAGTCGCCTGTGAAACGCGACGATTCGATTTTGTTCGAACGCGTAGCCTACTCGTTCAGATCCATTACAAATAGGTCGCTGTGGAAACGACGATTCGATTGTCAGAACGTCTCGAAAACACCTACTTGATATTCTCGTAACGCCGTTCTAACATCCACGCGAGTGAAAAAGAGAGAATGAGTGCGAGCGTACGTGTGTCCGTGTGCTCTTTTTTTAAAAAATAACCGCTTGACCCGGATCCCCAGCAGCAGCGGTCGCGGCACGCTAGGGGCCCGCCGCCACCACCATCACAGACGCGGCCATCGGCCGGCGAAACTGCCGACGGCCGAAACGATGCCGTCCAGATGGTACACGCTGCTCGCGCTCCCGTTTCCCGACCAGCAGGTCGGACGCAGGGAGTTCGTCAGTCCGTCGACGATGTCGCGCGCCAACTACTGTCCGAGGACGAGGAACGCCGGATATTTTTCGAACCCGAGTCTGTGAAAAATCGATCGGCAAGGTGCGTTCCGGTGTCACGAAACGCGTCGCACGCACGTGTGTCTGTCTGTTTGTCTGCCTTATTTTGGGGGAATTGTTGTTGTTGTTGGTTGGGGTTTACGTATGTCAGATTCGGAGCACCGACGTCCGCTGCTGCATGGGGTTTGTCACACGAGATAACACGTCGCTGTCTGTTCGAACGTATGTCTGTCTTATTTTGAACGAAATAATAAGCACGCTTCACAAGCACCATTTCTCTCGATCTCGTTCTACAGAACGCATGGACAGAGAGAGAGAGAGAAAGAGAGAGAGAGACGTACACGCACTTACTTGCACGTTTGTAAATAAATAACAAAAATAAAACAAAACGTAAGGCTACATTAATCAAAACGATAGAAAAAGGTTGCTAGATATTCAAAAGCACGAGTAACAATTGATAGTAGGTCGCTATGACAACGTATTTTGTTGATTTCGTTTGTTTCAACAACAAAAACAACTGAACGCAACGCACGGCTGTCTAGATCGAGTGCCTTCAGACAATTGTTTCCGTATTTTGCCTTTGATTTTCGTGTTTTCGCCCGATAAATCATTTCGTAAATCGTCGTTTCAGAAACCAGACCGGCAAGCATTACCGTCACCGCGCGTCTCCCGACTGCAACACGGTCGCGTCGTTCGACTCGTCGAGCACGACGAACTCGCGCCACGGCGCACTGAACCGCTACTACCGTCAGGCGTGGCAGAACCTGCACGACTCGGCCGCCGGCAGTCCGGCTCAGACGAAGAGCGCCGCCCGCGGCCGTAACCATTCGCCGTTACGTCGCAAGGAGACGCTCGACGAGCCGGTGTCGTCGTACCGCGGCGCCGCGTCGACGGTCGGCGAACGACAACGCGACGGCCCGGAGACGATCGTCGGCGATGCCGGCTCGTCCGTGCGACACGGCGAGAAGAAACGACACCATCACCATCATCATCATCACGAGGAGAGGTCGCGCGGCGGCGGCGCGGGCGTAAACGGACAGCCGACCGCCGACAGACACGGAAGTAAGGAGTGGAGGGCGGGTGGGAACGGGCACAGGGAACATAGGAAATATTGACGGCCTTGTATGGTCGTCACCGTACGGCTGGAGTGACTGTTCGTGGTCGGAATCGAACAATCGCTCCTATAGGCGTTTTTAACCCATCTATTTAACAATTTAATATAGAAATATATATCTATTTTTTAAGGATAAGCAAACGTACGATCTTCCGACGAAGCTCGATTTCAACAGAAATCTTCAGATTATAAATATTGATCTTTCGTTCTTCCACATCCGACGATTTGGATTTTTTTAATACGTACAGACACGTACATATTGTGTAGATCGAGCAATCGACATTCGTTCGAGAAGATCGTATTACCACTGAATTTAGTAAAATAAATGAACCCATAACCAATTAAACAATTTTATTTTATTATTAACATACACTTATATATTTATATAAGTGTACGTATGTATAGATATATTGATGTGCGATTGAGTTCATATCCGACGAATTCGTATCGACTGGAATGGAAGAATCAATCTAACGTACGTAGATAGATTTCGAATCCAGATCGACGCGGGTTCGGTCAATTTCGAGTCTTCGCTGTAATTATATTGTATATAGTTGTTTCTTGACAAAAAAATATTGTTGCGTTTTTGTTACGATCGTCGACGTGTTGCGTAACGTTCGCTCAAACCTCAAATCTCATATATATATATATATATATATATATATATATATATATATATATATATATATATATATAAGAGGTTTCTATGGAAACGATTCCGAATAGAAATCATACATGAGTAAAGAAATAAACAGAAGGATGCTATGGAAATGATTTTTAATAATGGAAAAAGATAAACAGAAAGTTGCTATGGAAACAATTTTGAGTGTTAAAAAAACATACAAACAGAAGGTTGCTATGAGAAAAAGTTCCCGGAAATAAAAAACAAAAAAATAAGAGGTTGTTGTGAAAACGACTCAAAATAGAATCATATGTATATAAATGCTATAATAACAATTTCAACAGGACATGGCTATGGAAACAAAATTTTAGTAGTGAAAAAACATACAAACAGAAGGTGGCTATGGAAATGATTTTTAATAGTGAAAAAACATAAACAGAAGGTTGCTATGGAAACGATTCCTAATAATAAAAATTATATAAACAGAAGGTTGCTATGGAAACGATTTTTAGTATTAAAAAAAAAATAAACAGAAGATTGCTATGGAAACAATTTTTAGTATTAAAAAAAAAAACATAAATTGAAGATTGCTATGGAAAAAATTGTTAGTATTAAAAAAAACATATAAATTGAAGATTGCTATGGAAACGATTTTTAGTATTAAAAAAAAAAAACATAAACAGAAGATTGCTATGGAAACAATGTTTAGTATTAAAAAAAAAAACATATGAACAGAGATTGCTATGGAAACAATTTTTAGTATTAAAAAAAAAAAAAAAAACATAAATTAAAGATTGCTATGGAAACAATTTTTAGTATTAAAAAAAAAAATATAAATTGAAGATTGCTATGGAAACAATTTTTAGTAAAAAAAAACAACATAAATTGAAGATTGCTATGGAAACAATTTTTAGTAAAAAAAAAAAACATAAATTGAAGATTGCTATGGAAACAATTTTTAATATTAAAAAAAAACATATAAATTGAAGGTTGCTATGGAAACAATTTTTAATATTAAAAAAAACATATAAATTGAAGATTGCTATGGAAACAATTTTTAGTATTAAAAAAAACATAAATTGAAGATTGCTATGGAAAAAATTGTTAGTATTAAAAAAAACATATAAATTGAAGATTGCTATGGAAACGATTTTTAGTATTGAAAAAAAACATATAAATTGAAGGTTGCTATGGAAACAATTTTTAATATTAAAAAAAAACATAAATTGAAGGTTGCTATGGAAACAATTTTTAGTATTGAGAAAAACATATAAATTGAAGATTGCTATGGAAACAATTTTTAGTATTAAGAAAAACATATAAATTGAAGATTGCTATGGAAACAATTTTTAGTATTAAAAAGACATATAAACAGAAGATTGCTATGGAAACAATTTTTAGCATTAAAAAAAAACATAAATTGAAGATTGCTATGGAAACAATGTTTAGTATTAAAAAAACATATAAATTGAAGATTGCTATGGAAACAATTTCAAATGTTAAAAAAATATATAAACAGAAAGTTGCTAAGAAAACAATTTTTAGAATTAAAAAAAAAACATATAAACAGAAGGTTGCTATGGAAACAATTTTTAGTATTAAAAAAAAACATATAAATTGAAGATTGCTATGGAAACAATTTTTAGTATTGAGAAAAACATATAAATTGAAGATTGCTATGGAAACAATTTTTAGTATTAAAAAAAACATATAAACAGAAGATTGCTATGGAAACAATTTCAAATGTTAAAAAATTATATAAACAGAAAGTTGCTATGGAAACAATTTTTAGTATCAAAAAAAAAACATATCAATTGAAGGTTGCTTTGGAAACAATTTTTAGTATTAAAAAAAAACATATAAATTGAAGGTTGCTATGAAAACAAATCCAATAAAGGTTGCTGTGGAAACAATATCTGATACACGTCACAGTGTACTAGATCCTGGAAATTTCGCGTTCGAATCTTTACGTGACCGTCGACGTCGTTTCTGTTCATATACGTTGTTGATCCATCGTCAAGAGGACGTTGGTTATTTATTCGACTTATTATTATTTTAATTATTATTATTGTTATTAATATTATTATTGCAATTATCGTTATCAGACATATTAACATTAATTAATATATATATGTATGTGGATGTGAATTGTTTTATCATAAATATTGTTTTATTTATCGTACGTACGTGCTTCGACGATCTCGTTGTTCATAGAATATAGAGACGAGTCTCGAACGTAGTTCACCGTACGTGTCCAGTATTAAAAACAAAAACGTTCGATCTCGAGCCATCCCCTCGTCTCGGTACACGAAACGAGCCGGATGTGAGTCCGGAAACGCGTCCAAGTCCGTCGTATTGTCACGGAAAAACGAACCGGAGCTCGAGCCGGGCTCGCCGAGAGTCGTCGTCGATCCTCCGGACCGCGATTCGAAACAACAACGCGACGTCGAAACACGCGTGCCATTTGTCAGTCGAGAGACGCGCGTTTCCGGACGGCGTCGTTTTCGCACGTCGTCTATATTTCTGAACAACGAGATTATCCGTTCGTCGTCTGTTAACGTTTCGAGAACGGAACGTGCGCACGATCACTTGATTATAAATGTAAATGTCTATGTAAATAAATCATTTGGAAATGAACTGGTTGTCGTGTGTGTTGATTACTAGATTAGAACCGGTCCTGAACTCATTTTTTCCCATCCACTCGTTATTCCACACCGACGTGTACGATCACGTGATCTATGGAAAATTCAATTCTTACCTGTTTTCCCAATAGACTAGTGATCTATAGAAAATATTTACTGATAAACTAGTGACCCAAGAAAAATATTTCCTGATAAACTAGTGATCTGTGGAAAATTAAATCCATGCCTGATTTCTCAATAAACTAGTGATCTATGGAGAATCTATCCCTAATTTTGAGAATTTTTTTGAAAATTTTGAAAATTTTTTTGAAAATTTTGAAAAAATTTTTTAAAAAAAATTTTCAAAAATTTTGAATATTTTTTGAAAAATTTTTTTTGAAAATTTTGAAAATTTTTTTGAAAATCTTGAAAAAAAATTTTTGAAAATTTTGTAAAAATTTTTTTGAAAATTTTTTTGAAAATTTTTTTGTAAATTTTTTTGAAAATTTTGAAAAAATTTTTTTGAAAATTTTGAAAAAAAATTTTGAAAATTTTGAAAAAATTTTTTTGAAAATTATGATAATTTTTTGGAAAATTTTGAAAGTTTTGAAAAAAAATTTTTGAAAATTTTGAAAATTTTTTTGAAAATTTTGAAAAAATTTTTTTGAAAATTTTGAAAAAATTTTTTTGAAAATTTTTTTGGGAAATTTTGAAAAAAATTTTTTGAAAATTTCGAAATTTTTTTTGAAAATTATGATTTTGAAAATATTTCTTGAAAATTTTGAAAAAATTTTTTGAAAATTTTGAAAAAAATTTTTTTTTGAAAATTTTAAAAATTTTTTTGGACAAAAATTTTTTTTGAAAATTTTGAAAAATTTTTTTTGAAAATTTTGAAAAATTTTTTTTGAAAATTTTGAAAAAAATTTTTTTGAAAATTTTGAAAAAAAATTTTTTAAAATTTTGAAAAAAATTTTTTGAAAATTATGATAATTTTTTTGAAAATTTTGAAAGTTTTGAAAAAAAAATTTTGAAAATTTTGAAAATTTTTTTGAAAATTTTAAAAAATTTTTTTTGAAAATTTTGAAAAAATTTTTTGAAAATTTTGAAAAAAATTTTTTTTTGAAAATTTTAAAAATTTTTTGGACAAAATTTTTTTGAAAATTTTGAAAAATTTTTTGAAAATTTTGAAAAATTTTTTGAAAATTTTGAAAATTTTTTGAAAATTTTGAAAAAAATTTTTGAAAAAAATTTTGAAAATTATGATAATTTTTTGAAAATTTTGAAATTTTGAAAAAAATTTTGAAAATTTTGAAAAGAAAATTTTTTGGGAAATTTTTAAAAATTTTTGAAAATTTTGAAAATTTTTTTGTAATTTATGATTTTGAAAATATTTTTTGAAAATTTTGAAAAAATTTTTTTGAAAATTTTGATAATTTTTTTGAAAATTTTGAAAAAATTCTGAAAAAATTTTTTTGAAAATTTTGAAAATTTTTTTGAAAATTTTTTTGAAAATTTTTTTGTAAATTTTTTTGAAAATTTTGAAAAAATTTTTTTGAAAATTTTGAAAAAAAATTTTGAAAATTTTGAAAGTTTTGAAAAAATTTTTTTGAAAATTATGATAATTTTTTGAAAATTTTGAAAGTTTTGAAAAAAATTTTTGAAAATTTTGAAAATTTTTTGAAAATTTTGAAAAAATTTTTTTGAAAATTTTGTTGGGAAATTTTGAAAAAAATTTTTTGAACATTTCGAAATTTTTTTTGAAAATTATGATTTTGAAAATATTTTTTGAAAATTTTGAAAAAATTTTTTGAAAATTTTGAAAAAAATTTTTTTTTGAAAATTTTAAAAATTTTTTTGTACAAAAATTTTTTTTGAAAATTTTGAAAAATTTTTTTTGAAAATTTTGAAAAAAATTTTTTTGAAAATTTTGAAAAAAAATTTTTTAAAATTTTGAAAAAATTTTTTTGAAAATTATGATAATTTTTTGAAAATTTTGAAAGTTTTGAAAATATTTTGAAAATTTTGAAAAAAATTTTTTAAAAATTAAAAAATTTTTTTTAGAAAATTTTGAAAAAAATTTTCAAAATTTTGAAAATTTTTGAAAATTATGATAATTTTTTTGAAAATTTTGAAAGTTTTGAAAAAAAATTTTTGAAAATTTTGAAAAAAATTTTTTTAAAATTTTTTTGGGAAATTTTGAAAAAATTTTTGAAAATTTTGAAAATTTTTTTTTGTAATTTATGATTTTGAAAATATTTTTTGAAAATTTTGAAAAAATTTTTTTGAAAATTTTGATAATTTTTTTGAAAATTTTGAAAAAATTCTGAAAAAATTTTTTTGGGAAATTTTGAAAAAATTTTTTTGAAAATTTCGAAAAAAATTTTTTGAAAATTATGATTATTTTGAAAATATTTTTTGAAAATTTTGAAAAAATTTTTTTGAAATTTTTTTTAAAAATTTTGAAAAAAAAATTTTTTAAAATTTTGAAAAATTTTTTTTGAAAATTATGATAATTTTTTTTGAAAATTTTGAAAGTTTTGAAAAAAAAATTTTTAAAATTTTGAAAATTTTTTTGAAAATTTTAAAAAATTTTTTTTGAAAATTTTGAAAAAAATTTTTTTGAAAATTTTGAAAACAAAATTTTGAAAATTTTGAAAGTTTTGAAAATTTTTTTTGAAAATTATGATAATTTTTTTGAAAATTTTGAATGTTTTTAAAACAAATTTTTGAAAATTTTGAAAAAAATTTTTTTAAAATTTTTTTGGGAAATTTTGAAAAAAATTTTTGAAAATTTTGAAAATTTTTTTTTGTAATTTATGATTTTGAAAATATTTTTTGAAAATTTTGAAAAAATTTTTTTGAAAATTTTGATAATTTTTTTGAAAATTTTGAAAAAATTCTGAAAAAATTTTTTAAAATTTTGAAAATCGTTTGGGAAATTTTGAAAAAATTTTTTGAAAATTTCGAAAAAAATTTTTTGAAAATTATGATTATTTTGAAAATATTTTTTGAAAATTTTGAAAAAATTTTTTTGAAATTTTTTTTAAAAATTTTGAAAAAAAAATTTTTTAAAATTTTGTTAAAAAATTTTTTTAAATTTTGAAAGTTTTGAAAAATTTTTTTTGAAAATTTTAAAAATTTTTTTTGAAAATTTCGGAAATTTTTTTAAAAATTTTGAAAAGAAATTTTTGAAAATTTTTAAAGAAAATTTCTGAAAATTTTGTAAATTTTTGAAAATTTTTAAAGAAAATTTCTGAAAATTTTGAAAATTTCTGAACTAATTTTTTCCCATCCACTCATTATACCACACCGACGTGTACGATCGCGTGATCTATGGAAAATTCAATTCACGCCTGTTATCCCAATAGACTAGTGATCTATGGAAAATATTTCCTGATAAACTAGTGACCCATGAAAAATATTTTCTAATTAAGTAGTGATCTGTGGAAAATTCAATAATGCATGCATGTTTTCCTGATTTACTAGTGATCTATGGAAATGATTTTCTAATAGACTAGTTGATCTATGGAAAATTTAATTCATACTTGTTTTCTTAATAGACTAGTGATCTATGGAAATTATTTTCTAAGATACTAGTGATCTGTGGAAAATTCAATTCCGGCCTGTTTTCCCAATAAATTTGTGATCTATGGAAACCATTTTCTAATAGACTAGTTGATCTATGGAAAATTCAATCCATGCCTGTTTTCCCAATAGACTAGTGATCTATGGAAATTATTTCCAGATTACTGACCCGTGAAAAATAATTCCTGATAAACTAGTGATCTGTGGAAAATTAAATCCATGCCTATTTTCCTGATAGACCAACGATCTACGGAAAACTGAATACACGTTTGTTTTTCCGACAGACTAATTACCGGATCTGCCCCTCACTCCGCATTCACCCCAACTGAAAGAAGTACACCGAATTATAACAGATTTTAATTTCATTCCATACACCCGAATCGTAAGTACAATGTATGATCTATTGATAACCACGGCACGCCACATCAGACCGTTTCGAATTTGTCGAGCGCCTCGTAATCCAAATTGTTCTCGTAGTAGTACCCGCCCTC
Organism: Neoneuromus ignobilis; assembly: GCA_029203775.1. Lineage (NCBI taxonomy): Eukaryota > Metazoa > Arthropoda > Insecta > Megaloptera > Corydalidae > Neoneuromus > Neoneuromus ignobilis. The sequence continues at coordinate 3,024,397 of CP092098.1, read as the reverse complement.
CTCCTCCTCGCCGGCCATGTCCGACAAATACTTCTCGTACGCCCGTCTGTCGGCGATCTCTTTCGCCAGATAGACGAGCTCGAGCAACGCCTCGTACGCTTCCCTCTCGAGGTTCCTGTGCTGCGGATCGATATAAAGGGAAAAACCGTGTTCAGAGAATCCTAATATCGAATACCGTACCCTCGTCTCGGCCGCGATCCTGATACGCATCTCGGTCAGCTCGTCGAGCTCCTGTTTCTTGACCTTCGTCACTTCCTGGTTGTACCTGAACTTGATCAGCCAGTGCGCGAGGTAATGCACTGGATCTTCCGGCTGTCTGGCGACGATCTCTGCGAGCGCGAGCGTCAGCGGTCCGCCGACCGTCTGTTTGAGGTACTTCGTGTCAGCCGTCGAGATGAACGACTCGGTCGAGCCTGGAACGGACGTCGCGGATCGACCGGAAAACTCGGAAAAACACTCCGGAATACTCACTCTCGCTCAATCCGTGCGACACGATCGTGACGACGCTCATCGATTTGCTCCGGTAATGTTTCGGGAACTGGACCATCGACTCGGCCGGCGAAATACCGGCGAGAGTTTGATCTTCGTCGACTGTAAAGTAAGATACGGATAGGACGCACGTGCGGAAGATCCTCAAAGAACGTACCTTGTTTCTTGTATATTTCGTACAGCTCGTCGAGCGTCGCGTCGTCGACGGCCGCCTTCTTGAAACACTCGTCGATCTCGCCGTCGAGCTTACACACTTCGTCCTCGTTCTCGACGAGCCGTTTCCGGTCCTCGAGCTTGTCGATCTCGCGCTCGTAACGTTCTACGAACATCGAACCGTGTCAATCAGAGATCGAGACGCTCGCACCGTGCCACACAAACTGACCGAGATTCCCGCACGCCATCTTCAACGAATCCAAATAGCCGAGCTGCAACGTCTTCTGCGTCTTGTGGAAGCCGATCTTCACGTCGAGCTGAATCTTCTCCCTCGAGTTGTCCGTCTTCTCTTTGTTGCCCTCGAACGTTTCGAGTCGCTCGCCGTGTTTCTTCGCCTGCTCGCTGAAATGCTTCTCGAGGATGACGACGTCGATCGACGAACGACGCTTCAACTGAAACGAGCGACATCGTTTTAAATCAAAGACTAGTGATCTACGGAAAATATTTCCTGATAAACCAGCGACCCATGAAAAATAATTCCTGATAAACTATTGATCTGTGGAAAATTAAATCCATGCCAATTTCCTCGATAGATCAATGATCTATGGAAAACTGAATACACGTTCGTTTCTCCGACAGACTAGTTTCTAGTCCGCCGGTCACGAAGTGCACGTACCGTCCTTCCGGCTTTCTGTCGGAACTGTTCGGCGGCCGCGAGATCGCTCTGCTTGACCTTCAACCGTTCGATCTCGGCGTCGATCTCGGCGAGCAACCTCGCCTTCTCCTCCTCGGTCAGATCGGTCCTGGCCAACAGCTCGAGCCTCTTCCTCAGCAACGCGTCGATCTCCGACTGGATGTCGCCGTCGCCGGACACGCGCTCGAGCAGCCCGCTCAGCTTCTCGAGCGACAGCAGCCGGTTACGTAACATCAGACACTTGTGTCCGAGCTCGGTGACGACGACGTCGTAATGCGTCTGTATGTTACGGATGTCCTTGTCCATCGACGACAGTTCCTCGTCGAGCACGTCGATCGATTCGAGCTTCTTCTTGATCTCCGACCTCTTCCTCGCTACTTGCTCGGCGATCTCGCTGTCACGCTCGACGACCTCCTCGATCTTCCTGTCGATCGTGCGCATCAGCGACTCGGACGACTGGCCTTTCGCGCGCAGTCGCAACACTTGTCTCTGGAAGATCAGGTGGTGGAGATTGGCTGCAATCGGAACGAGCGATCATTACGGACTCGGATTTGTTCACGGACGGACGGACGTACCTTGCGTCGACGTCTTCAGACAGTCGATGTTCTTCTGGATGTTCAGCAGGTCCGAGTACGCCGACTCGGGATCGAGCAGCCGGCTCGGATCGAACAGGCTCGATAACGTCCTCGACAGCATCTCGATCTCGTTCCTCGTGTCGGTGTTCAGTTTCCGGATCGTGTCGAAGTCGATCGCGCCGAACGACTCGTAAGAGAGGTTCTGCGCCTCGTCGGCCGTGCCATAATCCTCCTCCTCGTTCGGTTCGGGCGACGGCAAATCGCCCGGTACTGACTGAGACGAGGCCTCCTCTTCGGACATGATGCGACGACACGAATGTGACTTGGATTCGTCGAGTTCGAGGGATTCGATCGTGTAGAGCGTACGTTTCGAACGAGCATCTAGATTGATGTCAGCGTTTATGTCTTCTAAGGAGAGACAACAACATTCACAGTTATCAGACGACGAACTCTCGTACATCGTGACGGGCGTGTATGGAAATCGTACAATGTATTACGTATTCTTAATTAACGACAACAATAACGAAATGTATTTATAGAAATTAACAGATAAATGTTACGTATAAACTAATAACAACCTTCGTCGGACAATCGTCGACCGTACACACAACTTTAACGCATAAAAATATCAATATTTTTAAATAAATAAATAAATATTAACACTAATGTCAAAATAAAATAAGTATTTCTACATAAAAAACAACAAACTGTGAATGTAAATAAAAACAGCCAACTACTCCCATAAACAAATATATGTATGTTGAGTTGACAGGTAATTGTGAACTGCTGATCACAAAAATGCAGATCTCCCTCAAGCACCCAGGAGTTCCCAAAGATTCAGTCCTGAGACCGGTTCTCTTCAATATCTTTACTCACCGGCGCATCGGTCAAACCCTCCGTACTATTGAAATCCACCACATCATTCTCTACCCTACGTAGATTCAGAAACGACAACTAAATCACACCGAGATTTCAAAGGCCGGCACAACCACACCATCTTCGTACCTTTTGGAAACGAGACCGTGATCGAGTATCTCGGCCAGGAAACTAACTTCTCTCCACCCGCATCGTCGAAATTCATATCTATATAGGTATGAATTAGGCTTATATCAGATCAGTCCCGACTTGGTGCACCAACTCGTCCACCGGTATCTCTAAAATCGTGCGCTCGTTCTCTCCGAACCCCAAACTACCACAATAGACAATCTCTCGTAAGACCGTAACTAATTACCTCACCGGATCCGAGCTTCATCCCAATCCTCTCGTACACAACCTCGACCGATCTCCAAATCTAAAAGAGTAAGATCAATAGTCTTTCCCTATATGACCAGGTTCTGATGACATTAACCCGCTCGCTCAAGACAGGTTCTTGCAGCGGATCAGCCACTAAACAAGACTTTGTCATGGATGCAACCCATTTTTTATTGTCTGTTATTGACAGAACGAAATTTAGGAACCCAATTCTGGTACTTTCGTTCTTTAAAGACTTCACCACCTTACACAGTACATAAAAATATTTAACCAAATCATGCAAAAGTAAGGTTAAATATACCCATGACAGTTACATCTAAATCAATAATCATTTCTTTCAATAAAAAATAATTTAATATTCTTTAAATAATCAATTAAATATATATATATATATATATATATATATACACATATATAAGTATCACTTAAAATTATACATCTATGTTTTTAAGAAACGTAATCAAAACTTTTTATTATTACACGTATCTTTCATAAAATAAGTTGTGTTGTATTTGATTATACATTCAAATTCAATTTCATAATAAATAATTACAAAATTCGATTTCAAATAATCAAAAAATGTTTTTAGCATAAAATTCATCAGTCAATTGAAATCGTACAACAAATTATATGGTAACGACCAAAAATTACTTAAAACAATATTTTTAGTATTTAGTCGGACACCTCTTGTTGTTTTCTAGTTTGTAGTCGTCTAGGTATAGAAGCAATTAATTTTTCACGATTTTTCATTGTTTTTCCATTCTTCTCGTAAGATCTTTTTTTAGATTTATGTTTGATTTGTATTGTTTTGGTTCACTCTATTTTAAATTCTCCTTTATTATATCTAGATATACCCACTTAACCGTTATTCCATTGATCAACACTAAACTGTCTACTTGATACACTGATATCCGATCCCGTACCATTACGTTTCACCGTTGATTACATTTCGAACATTCATTTCCTTATTCGGTTTCTTTAACATTCCTACTTTCTATTCATAATTTAACGATTTAACCAAGTATCTATCGACTTCAATACATGCTTTGGATTTGAAGTCGGTATGGATTTATCTGCCTAGATAAAATATTGAAATTTTAGACCAGTTGTAGTTAATTGAATACTCTTTGATATTCCGTACTCATTTATTCGTAATTAAAATTTCAAAAGTTATTAATCGAGAAAGAAACCGACAATAAAATCTATTTATTTCAATACATAATTTGTATTTGAGGTCAGTACGAACCTGTTTTTCTACATAATGTTTAGGATTTTACATACTTATAGTTGAATATTCTTTGATATTCCGTACTCATTTTCCAAAAGTTATTAACCGAGAAATAAACCGACTTAACCAAACTTCTATTTTAATACATGATTTGTATTTGAAGCCAGTACGGGTTTGTTTTTTACATAAAGTAGTAATCAATTAAATATCTTTGATATTCCGTATTCATTTTTCATTCCTAAGTAAAATTTCAAAAGTAATTAATCAAGAAATGATAGACATAACCAAACTTTTATTCATTTCAATACTTGCTTTTGGTTTGAAATCAGTACAGGCCTGTCTATTGACACAGACGTTTAAAATTCGGAACAGCGATAGAAAATCGATTATTCTTTGATATTCCGTACTCATTTTCCAAAAGTTATTAACTGAGAAATAAACCGACTTAACCAAACTTCTATTTTAATACGTGATTTATATTTGAACACAGTACGGGTTTGTTTTTTACATAAAGTAGTAATCAATTAAATATCTTTGATATTCCGCATTCGTTTTTCAGTCCTAAGTAAAATTTCAAAAGTAATCAATCAAGAAATGATAAACATAACCAGACTTTTATTCAATTTAATACTTGCCTTTGATTTGAAGTCGGTACGAATATATTTGTCTAGATAACAGATTGAAATTTTAGACCAGTTGTAGTTAATTGAATACTCTTTGATATTCTGTACTCATTTATTCGTAATTAAAATTTCAAAAATTATTAATCGAAAAATAAACTGACAAAATCTATTTATTTCAATACATTTGTATTTGAAGTCAGTACGGACCTGTTTTTGTACATAAACGTTTAGGATTTGAAATACTTATAGTCAGTTGAATATTCTTTGATATTCTGTACTCATTTTCCAAAAGTTATTAACCGAGAAATAAACAGACTTAACCAAACCTCTATTTTAATACAAGATTTGTATTTCAAGCCAGTACGAGTTTGTTTTTTACATAAAGTAGTAATCAATTAAATATCTTTGATATTCCGTATTCATTGTTCAGTCCTAAGTAAAATTTCAAAAGTTATTAATCGAGAAATAAACCGACAATAAAATCTATTTATTTCAATACATAATTTGTATTTGAAGTCAGTACGGACCTGTTTTTCTACGTAAACGTTTAGGATTTGACATATTTATAGTCGATTAAATATTCTTTGATATTCCGTACTCATTTTCCAAAAGGTATTAACTGAGAAATAAACCGACTTAACCAAACCTATATTTTAATACATGATTTGTATTTGAAGCCAGTACAGGTTTGTTTTTTTAAATAAAGTAATAATCAACTAAACATCTTTGATAGTCCGTATTCATTGTTCAGTCCTAAGTAAAATTTCAAAAATAATTAATCAAGAAATGATAGACATAACCAAACTTTTATTCATTTCAATACTTACTTTAGGTTTTAATCAGTACAGGCCTGTCTATTGACACAGACGTTTAAAATTCGGAACAGCGATGGAAAATCGATTATTCTTTGATATTCCGTACTCATTTTCCAAAAGTTATTAACCGAGAAATAAACGTACTTAACCAAACCTCTATTTTAATACATGATTTGTATTTCAAGCCGGGTTTGTTTTCTACATAAAGTAATAATCAATTAAATATCTTTGATATTCCGTATTCATTTTTCAGTCCTAAGTAAAATTTCAAAAGTAATTAATTAAAAAATGATAGACATAACCAAACTTTTATTCATCTTAATACTTGCCTTCGATTTGAAATCAGTACAGGCTTGTCTATTGACATAAACGTTTAAAATTCGGAACAGCGATAGAAAATCGATTATTCTTTAATATTCTGTACTCATTTTCCAAAAGTTATTAACCGAGAAATAAACGGACTTAACCAAACCTCTATTTTAATACATGATTTGTATTTGAAGCCAGGTTTGTTTTCTACATAAAGTAGTAATCAATTAAATATCTTTGATATTCCGTATTCGTTTTTCATTGCTAAGTAAAATTTCAAAACTAATTAATCAAGAAATGATAGACATAACCAAACTTTTATTCATCTTAATATTTACCTTTGATTTGAAATCAGTAAGGCTTGTCTATTGACATAGACGTTTAAAATTCGAAACAGCGATAGAAAATCGATTATTCTTCGATGTTCCATGTTCATTTTAAATCCAAAACTGAAATTCCGACGAGAAAGAACAGTCAAAAGCACGTTCTTTACCAAAATACACAGAGTATAGATTAAAAGACAGGGCAGGATTGGGATAAATATTTGTAGGGCCGTTGTCGAAATAAACGATCTCGTCATCTTCGCAGGCACAATTTATTTGTCAATGAGAAGAAACGAACAGAGAAATGAACGAACAGACAAACAGAAAAATAAAACCCAAATCGATCGTTTCGATTTTCGAAACGAACGGACATTACAAACACATAAAAACATAATCGTAATAATAATTCGTACAGTAAGTAGTAAGTGGTTAAGTAAATAAGTAAGTAATTGACAATAAGAATAATTATAATAATAATAATAATAGTAATAAATTGGTAATAAATCGATAATTATAATATTTGATTATTCATTCAACGACAGTGCAAATGGTACTTTGTTTCATACTTAATTTATTTATTTTTTTTGATTCAATTCACACGTTGTTTCCTTACAAACTAGAGAGACACTACGTTTCGAAATAAATACACTAAAAATCTGGTTTCATAAATAATTGTTATCCATTTAAAATTCACTCTTCTAAATAATTGTATATATGTATATATATAGTTTTTTTTTTATTTCTTTTAATCATATATGTATATAAATATAACGCTATGTTACTTTTTGGTATCCTCCGTGCGTGCGAGCTGAGACCGCACGCACCGATCAATCAATCAACAGGACGATCCGAACGACACCGAACGGTCCAGACTTATATTTGCTATCATTTACTATCATCCGGTTTCATTAGGACCACCCTGTATACGGGTCCGATCATCGGACCGAACGTACAAACGAAAAAAAAATTTAAATAGGTGTTTTTTCAAACGTGACAGAACTTTACATCGAACTCAATTTGAATTTCTATCACGGTTCAACAAACACAACTCACAGTCCAAACATCAAAACCCTATTTATTGTTTAATAATTAATTTATTATTGCTTCGTGGAAATTCGTTCATTAGATACTAAGAAGGCCGTGCAATTCGTTTTTTTGTTTTTTTTTTTTGTTTTTATGTTTTTTTTGGTTTTGTTTTTCAAATCGACGATCTTGCGATCGAGTGCGCGTACGTATATATTTCTTCCTTAAAATACAAACAACGGAACTGAAGACATGATAAATAATTTTACAGAATAACAACAGAAACGTTTAGACGAGACGACACGATTTTTTTCCTCTACATATTTCTTAAGCCACTTTTGAATGCACAGTAGGTTTAGTTTAGTTTAGTATTTTCAAATATATCTGTTTACATATATTATATTCTTTTTTTTAAAAGAAAAAAAATATTTAAGTGCACTTTTTGGCTCGAACAGGCGTCGGGATCGCGCGTGTACGCCCACGTACCGTCTGGATCTCTATATAGAGAATTTAGTGTGCCGTGGACTCGGTTCAAACCGACTCGATCCGAACGAAACAAAACACTCGAGAGTGCTGTGGACGACGTTCAACTATCCGATATATTGAATTTGACAACTCGATCGAGCGTGCTGGAATTCCACAGACCGTCTGGAATTCCTCGACATGTCCGTGGACGTACACGCGCGTGGAACGTACATCTACCGTTTTATTTACTTATTCTTAATATAAAAAATTGTCCACGATTGGTCCGGTCGAACGCGATCGAATCACGTGCGCCGGTCCGAAAAGGCAGGAAAGTAAGTAAGGCTCCTCGTTCGAATCATAAATATATAGATTATAAATAACGACATACAGTTAATGGATAATAATAATAAATGGTACTTATGTTATTTATAAATGGTTCGACGCGACGCACGGGACCGCTAGATTTATATGTTACATAAGTCCCGCCGTCGACGACCGAAATGGCGTCTGTTCCGGGGCGGACGGACCGACGACGATCGACCGATATAGCGAGTAATTCGATCGCGACATGAATCCGTACGACCGTCCGGACCTCCCCCCCGAAATCCCACATCCACCCCACACGACGACCCCACCCCCCCGAACCACCCCCGTATGTACAACGATTCAATTATTTGGATTAGTAGCTGTTTCTCGTCGGGACTGTACGTCCGTCCGCACGAAATATTAAATTATTATCGAGAATTATCGACTCTACTAGCGTTCACACTCATCCCCGAAACGAGAGCGAGAGAGAGAGAGGAGAAGAGAGTACCGGTACGGTCGAACGAACGAAAGACCTCGGACCAAGACGGAATATCGAATTTCGGGACCGATACATGGATGTGCGACGTCACACAATCTGACTAGATATCGATTCGACAAGATGGCTGCCGATTTCGTTCGTTCGAACGGCCGGAAATACGAGAAATTGTTTGTTTTTTTTGTTTTTCACAAGGCCACGGCGCTCTGCGATTTTTTCCCTTACCCCGTACAAGGCCTACCGCGATAAACTACACTATGTACAATCTTAACCTAACTTTATTCAAAAACAATTTTTTTTCGTTGTTTTCGTCATCTTCAACGTTATTTATATATATATTTATATATATATAATTCAATATGATATACGAATATATATATGTATTAAAAAAAATTAACAATGTACAAGAATTAATTCAATCTTTGGGATCGTTGCTGTGAGTACGTCTCTATGTTGACAAAATGGCGTCTCGTTACACGTGTAGACATTTTGTTTTAGTCAAGAGAGAGCGTGTAGAAGATCAAGTAGTCGCGTGATATCTTTTGTTTTTTTCTCTCTTTGTTTTTCATACGACAGATCGAAGACATCTTCGATCGTCTGTTCGATGACTGTTTTTAACGATTTTTCGATGTAAACTCCATTCGCACGATTTAAAACGAACGTTCCTATTCGGTCTTGTCGACGCCGAGCAGTTTCGCCGCGTCGTCCGCCGAGCTGACGAGCACCTGGTCGATGATCGACCTGTCCCTGATCCCCAACAAGTTCCCGATCAGGTCCGATCCGTGTTCGCCCTCCTCGCTCGACGACTTGCGATCGTTCGTGCCCGAATCGGTCGTCCGCTCTCTCTCGCTCTCGGTCTCGTCGTCCTTGACGCCCGTCGTCGCCGTCGCCGCGTCCTTCTCCTTGTCCGCCGCCGCCGTCGTCGCGTTCACGTTATGCTTCTTCCTGTGCCTGAGCATCGAGTGCTTGAGCGTGAACCGTCTCCTGCACACGTCGCACGAGAACGGTCTCGCGCCGTTGTGCGTCCTCATGTGCCGTCGCAGATCCTCGGCCGACCAGAACCGGCGCATGCAGAACGCGCATATCACTTTTCGGTTCGCGTAGTCGGGGAATTTGCCGCGCATCGTCGCCGCCGAGCTCGACGCGTGCTCGTCGTGGTCGTCGCTCGCGTGCTGGTCGGTCTGCTCGCCGCGTTTCCCCGACAGATCGACGCCGTGGCATCTCGTCGTCGGCTCGGTGGCATGTTCGGTCGACGGTTGATGGTTCGACGTCGTCTCGAGCGCGCCCTTCGACACGAGCAGATCGTACTCGGCGCCGTGGTACTCCTTGATGTGATCGAGCGTCTCCTGTCGGTCGGCGTACGAGCCGTCGCACAGATGACACTTGAACGGCAGCTCGGAATTGCAAACGTTTCCCGGATAGTTGACGGTCGGCGCGTCGGTGTTCGTCTCCCAGTCGGAACTGTTCTTCCGTCTGGCCGAGCCGTAACGCTCGTCCTCGCTGCTGTGACTCTCGTATCCGTACTGCGACGAGCCGGGCCTCGTCTGCGCGCCGTCGTCGCAGCTGCGCGGACTGCCCGGGTCCGACTGACCGGCGTGCTTGAACGAGATGTGCTTCTTCAGATTGTTCAGCGTCGAGAACGTCGAACTCGGACAGCTCGAACACTTGAACGGGCGTTCGGGCACGTTGCGCATGAGGAAATTCGACGACGCGGACGTCGTGGTCGTCGTCGGCGGCGGCGTCGTCGTCGCTATCGTCGTCTGTTCCCGTCGCACCGAACTCTGCACGACCTTCGTCTCGTGTTGCTGGCCGCTCTTCGCGACGTTACCGTGCTTGCGTAACAAGTGCCGATCGCAGTTGGACTTCGTGGTGAACAGCAACGGACAGTGCGGACACTTGTACGGTTTCTGGCCGGTGTGCGTGAGCACGTGCCGTCGCAACGACGAGGACCAGGGGAATTTACGGTGGCAGTACGGGCACGTGACGCGGTTCGGTGCCAGACTGTACGCCGACTTCTTCTTCTGCGGAGCGGGCGTCGACGTCGACTTCTTCGGCATCGATTCCGGTTGAGACGGTTTCGTGCGCCGCGATTCCGGTTCCGAGCTGCGGGACGAACGAACCGATCAGAACAGATAACGGGATGAAAACGGGAAAAGGACTCGCGTCGATACTGACCGATTTCCGTCGCTGCCCGACGCGTTCCCGCCGGATTCACTGGCGCTTCCGCTCGCCGACACGAGTCCCTCCTCGTCTTCTTCCGAATGCGTGACCTCCTCCTCGCCGTCGCCCGCGCCGCCGCGCCTGAAGTACTCGCTGAACGGGATCTGCGACGCGTTGTCGAGCAGCCGCGATACCGGGACGAGATCCTGCGCCTCGTCGTCGTGTCTCTTCGTCGGTTCGGTCTCTCTAGTCGTTTCGCGTTCTTTCTCGTGCTCCCACAACTTCTTCTGGATCAGTTTCAGTTTCAGCATGCTCTCCTCGATCGTCAGTTTCTTCTTCTCGTCGCAGACGTCGTCGGCCGATTTCGATTCTTGGCTTTGGGATCTCTCGTCGATCACGAGCGTATCGATCTCTTCCTCGTCGTCGTCGTCGGTCTTGCCGGTCGATATCACGACGTCGTCCTTGCGCATCACTTGCTTCAGTTGCTGGGCAAGGATCGCGTATTTGACTTGATCGCTGATCGCGGTCGGTTGCTCGACGTTCTTCTCGAACTCGCCGTCGAGGCGTTGCTGCAACGCCGTCGTCGTCGCAGAAAGCACCTCGGATCGTTTCGTCGCGTCGACGACGACGTTCGCCTCGTGTCCTTTCGCGTAAAACTCGTACTTGATCGGCTCGTACGTCGTCTGATTCTGTTGATGTTCGAAGAACGTCTTTGACGTCGTGTTCGGCTTCCTGCCCGGCACGCCGGCCACGTTCGACCGCTGCCTCTGCGACCAGAACTGCGGATGCTGCTGCTTGATGTGCCGCTCCATGTTCGAGCGGAGCGTGAACCGTGCCGAGCAATGCTCGCACGAGAACGGCCGCTCGGTCCTGTACCGTCTCTGTTTCTGTTTCGGCATCAGCACGCCGTTCTTGATCACCATCTTGACGGAATTCGGCGTCGTCGCGATGATGCTCTCGGCCGCCTTGTTCGACGGCGTCTTGCACGGCGAGCCGATCTTCCCGTGCTCGAACACCACGCCGCCCGTGTCGATCTGCAACGGTTTCATCTCGTCGGACTTGACGATCAGACCGTACGGCGTCTTTAGCTCGGCTTTCGAGTCGCCGGGCGTCGGCAGACCGGCGAACGAGGACGTCTGCGCGTATCTGTCGTGCGCCAATTGGTCCATGATCAGTTCTCCGCCGCTGAGCTGCAGCCCGCGCATGATCTCCTTGTGAAAGCGGCTCTGCATCTCTTGCAGTTCGAGCGGAGACGTCGTCGGCGTGAGGAACGGATGTGGAGTCGTCGGATGATAGTACGGGTTGATCCCGAGCGTCGGAATGTTCGGAAACGGTACGTGTTTCCTGTACATGTTCGCGAAGAAGTCGAGCGGGAAGTTCGGCACGGGCGTACCGACGCCCTTGAACAGCTGCTGCGCGAACAGAAACTGTTTCGTTCTATCGAACCTCAAATCCGACGACGTAGGCGTCGTCGTCGTCGTATCCGTCGAATTTCCTCCCTCGAGCGTCTTCTTGCTGAAATCCTTCGGCTCGTCCTGCACAGCTTCACTCGACTCTCCGTCATCTTCCGAACGATCCGCGTCTCGTCCCGGACGTCGCTTCTTGCTGAGATCCAGCACGTCCATCGACAAATCAATCGGGTCCTGGTATTCATCTCTAAACCTCGACAACGGAGTTTCAACCGCATTCGAAGGCCCGCTTCCACCGACCGTCCGTCCATCCGACGAGCGTCTCTCATCATCCGACACGACTGCTTCCTCGTCTGAACCGATCGACGTCCTTTTCAAATCATCGAACCTTCTCACGTGTATCTTCGGCATTTGGACCGTATCGAGCGGTTCTTGTTCCTTGTCAGGAACGTTCGACAGATTCAACACTTCCGGATAGATCTTCGGAACGTTTAGGGAGTTCGGACCGAGTTTTGGAACGTCCGAGTACGTCGGTTTCGGTATCACGCATACGGGAATATCGAGAGGTGTCGAGAGAACCGGTAGAGTCGGTATGTACTTCTTCAATTCGTTCAGATCGGGGATCTGGAGTCCGTACCGCGAGTCCGATGCGGCCGATGAAGGCCGCGCGACGTTCCTGATCTTCGTCATATCGTTCAGGATCGGCATCGGAGGTGTGGGTGTCGAGTTGAACAGAATCGATCTCGTCTGTTCGTCCTTGGCAGCGTCGTAACCGCTGCCCGTCGTCTGTCTGACGTTGCTGTAGATCTTCGCGGCGATCTCCTCGTTCGTCGGATCCTCGGACGGATGGTATATGATCGAGCGCTTGACCTCCTCCCGCGTGACTTTCGCGTGCCTGTTGCGCAGATGTCGTTCGCAGTTCGCTTTCGTCGTGAACGCGTAATTGCAAATCGAGCACTCGTACGGCCTGTCGCCGTTATGCGACCGCATGTGACGGACGAGCGCGGCCTTATCCCCGGAACTGTGCGGGCACATGTTGCATCTGTACGGGCCGACGTTCCCGGCACCGGTCAGGTGGGTCCTGTTGTGGCCTTTGAGCGCGCGGAGATTCGGGAACACGGCGTTGCACAGTCGGCACGGGAACTCGCCGCGCAGTTTCATGCGACGGAATTCCGCCGCGAAGTCGTCCTGGTGCTCCTCGTCGCCGGTGTGGTTCTGATTCGAATCGCTGTTCGTTCTATGAGAATCGATATCTTCGTTACAAGCATCTTCTGGTGTTTTCGGTGCGGTCTTTGCGGTGAGTTGAGTCAATAACCCGCCGCTAGATGTCACCGAAATGATCGATTCGATGTCGGCGAGATCTTTCATGTCTGTATGTTTGAATTCCGGTTTCACCGATAGATATTCTTTGAGTTTCAACGTAGGACCGGTTTCCGGGTCTCTCGTGGATCCGTCGTCGGAGCTATCCGACGCGGACGTGTTCCTCAGATCGAGCTGCGCGAAGAACATGTCCCTCCGTTTCCGTCCGAGATCGAGCGGCACGTCGCGCCCATCGCCCGACATCGAACTCCTACCGACGTCGCACTCCCTCGCGTGTATGTCGAGCGACGCGGCGCACGGAAACGCGCGTCTGCACGTCGAACACTCGAACCGCACGCCGTCGTCGACGTCCACTTCGCGGATCTCCCTTTCGCACGCCTCGCGCGCGATCACCGGAAACTTCTCGCTCGAGAAGTCGACGAACGTGAGATCCTTGAACCCTCGGATCGGCGTCGTCGTCGCAGCGTCGGCGCATCCTCCGTTCGACCGTCGCGGCGCGCGGATCGGCCCGACGTCGTGCCGGAACATCGATCTGTGCAGATTGAGCACGCGGTGGTTCTTGAAGTTGATGTTGCACGACGAGCACTTGATCTCGTACTCGGGATGTTGGTCCTCGAGATGCGTCTCGAATATGTTCAACGAGGCGAAATCCTCGCGGGCGCACACCGGACAACGGTATTTCTCCGGACGAGACTCGACGTCCACGTCGTCCTTGTCCTCGTCCTCGTTGTTGTTGTTGTTGGCGATCGAGTTCTGTTTCGATCGTTTCTTCGCGTGGCTCGAGAACTCTTGATCGGATTCGTTCTCGACCGTTTCGATCTTGAAACAATCCGCTTTCCTCTTATTATTGTTATTGTTCTGTTCGGCGGACAGACTATAACTGTTGTTGTTATTCTCGATCCGGCGTTTCCGTCCCGTCTTCCTCCCGCTCGGTCTCGCGCAATCCTCCTCGCTGTCCGTGCTCGCGTCGTCCGTATCGAAATTCGTCGTCCGGTCCACGTGCCGATCGAGTTCGGGACTCGACGTGCACGTGAACGAGACCGGATCGGCCATCGTCGTCGTCGTCGTCGCCGACGTCAGTTTCCGGTACTGGGTCTTGCGCGTCGGTCGCGTCGCGCGGTTCAGCAACGAGCGGCTATGATTGCGCGTCGTTATCTGGTACGGGACGTCTTTCGGCTCGACGCTCGTTTCCGATTTGGGGTCCATCGTCGCGCGATCTACGAACAGAAAACGAAACAGGTCGGATCGGGAAAAAAAAACTTTTTGGGAAAATAGCGACGATCGATCGTTCTACGAACAACCGTCTTATCGGAATCGTCGAGTCGTCGTTTCCTGGAAAAAGATAGTCCGATCGAATTTTTTTTTCGGTGATAAAGACACACACACACGTCGAACTATTGATATTCATGTCGTGTGTGTGTCGATAAATGAAACGAACGGATCGACCGATTCGGCGATAAGACACGAACGAGATGATTAAATGGGAAAACCGACTCGATTATCCAAATATGGTTTCTATGTGTGTGTGTGTGTGGAAAGAGACGCATCATCTGCGGCGTCATCTTCTAACGAGAAAACAATAATAATATTTGACTGAATCATTCGTGTCGTTTTACGACGAAAAATAAATTAGATTTTACGCACTTTACGTATACAACACACGTACACGATTGTTTATTTATACACACACACACACACACACACACATATATATATATATATATATATATATATATATAGCCTATATATATTAGGTAAAGCAGAAAAAATGACGTTTTTTTTACAATGTGAAAAAAATTATTTCCAAAAAAAAAATGCAGAACATTTATTCCAATAGATAATTTCCATGGTTATTTATTGGATTGGCACAAAAGTCATTGCGTTTTTTTCCGCTCGATGGTTGTAGTCATTCTAAGTAGTTCTTCTCCATTGCAAACTTCAGACCGTATACGGTATTTGACAGCTGACATTTCATAGATTATTCAGTAAAAAAAGTTTTACGAGGTCGTTTGATAAGTCCGTGTAAATTCCGAAAGATGGCACCACTGGTGCATATCGAGGTTATTTTTAATTAGTAGCACCTCTTGGAAGAACACACATCAAGTTTCAGCCGTATCGGTCTATTCCTTTGTGTTTGACAATCGTTGGAATCAAGGAAATCGAGTGAATGTCAAATAATGGACGAAAAAGAATTTCGCGTGTTGATTAAACACTACTTCATTAAAGGCAAAACGCCTCAAGAGACTAAACGATAAACATTATGGTGACTCTGCACCTTCGATTAGTGCGGTTTATAAGTGGTTTCAACATTTTCGGAGTGGCCATATGAGCACAAGAGACGCTGAACGTTCTGGACTCACGCCCTGTTGAGGTCACCACTCCAGAAATCATTGATAAAATCCATGATATGCTGATGGATGACAGAAGAGTGAAAGTGCGTGAGATTACTAGTGCTGTAGGCATCTCGTGTGAACGGGTACATAATATTTTGCACCGACAATTGGACATGAAAAAGCTATCCGCCAGGTAAGTGCCGCGATTGCTCACGATCGACCGAAAACGAGGTCGTGTGAAGTGTTGCAAGAACGGTTTGCAGCTGTTTCAGCGAAATCCGCAGGACTTTAAGCGTCGTTTCATCACTGTAGATGAAACATGGATACGTCACTACATTCCTGAGACCGAAGAGCAGTCTAAACAATGGGTAATCAAGGGGGAATCTGCTCCGAAAAAGGCGAAGACAATTCCTTCGGCCGGGAAGGTTATGGCGACTGTCTTTTGGGATTCGCATGGAATAATCTCTATCGACTATTTGTGAAAGGGTAAAACCATTACAGGTGCATATTATTCATTGTTATTGGATCGTTTGAAAACCGAGTTGCAAGAAAAACGTCCCCGATTAGCCCACAAAAAAGTCCTCTTTCATCACGACAACGCACCAGCTCACACCTCAGCAGTTGTGGCCGCAAAACTAATGGAAATAGGGTTCCGAATCGTTTCACATCCCCCTATTCTCCAGACTTGGTTCCATCGGACTATTATTTGTTCCCTAATATGAAGAAATGGCTCGCGGGAAAAAGATTTTATTCGAACGAGGAGGTGATTACAGGAACGAATGACTATTTTACAGACTTGGACAAATCCTATTATTCGGAAGGGATCAATAAACTAGAGCAGCGTTGGATGAAGTGTATAAGCCTAAAAGGAGACTATGTTGAAAAATAAAAACGATTTATTCAAAAAAATGAAGCAGTTTTTATTTTTACACGGACTTATCAAACAACCTCGTAAGTTTTGTTGTTTATTTAGTGTTTTACATTGACTTGAAATGGATATTCCAGACGGTCATTTTCGCCATATTTTACTTGATTACTTCCGGAAAGGTAAAAACGCAGTGCAAGCTCAGAAAAAAAATGTGCGGTTTATGGTGAAGACTCACTAAAATTTTCAAAATTGGTTTGCTCGTTTTCGTTCCGGAGATTTTCATCTCGAAGATGCACCACGGTCTGAAGTTGACGACGACAAAATAAAGGCAATGATCGAAAATCACCGGCGTAGGACGACACGAGAAGCTTCACATATCACATACAAACGTCGAAAGACATTTAAAACGACTCGGTTATGTTGATAAATTCGATATTTGGATTCCACACAAGTTGAAAGAAATTCATCTCGCTAAATAAATTTCCATCTGGGATTCATTGCTGAAACGTAACGTTACCGATCCATTTTTAAAGCGAATTATAACGGGCGATGAAAAATGGGTTGTTTACGATAACAAAGATCATGGAGCAAGCGAGATGAGCCTGCGCAATCGACATCAAAAGAAGGTTTTGCTGAGTGTTTGGTGGGATTCCAAAGGTATTGTTTATTTTGGTCTGCTACCAAGGAACCAAACCATCGATTCGGATGTCTACTGTCGCCAGCTAATGGAATTGGACAAAGAAATTAGGGAAAAGAACTGACAAATCGTAAAGGCGTCATCTTCCATCACAACAACGCCAGACCACACACATTTTTGGTCACTCGCCAAAAATTATTGGCGTTAGGCTGGGAAGTGATGCCTCGTTCACCGTATAGCCCTGATCTCACACCATCAGATTATCATTTATTCCGTTCACTTCAAAATCATTTGAATGGAAAAACATTCGATTCCAATGAGGCTGTCAAAAATGAGTTGGTTCAGTTTTTTTCCTCTAAAAACCAAACTTTCTACGAAAGCGGAATTATCAAGTTGACTGAAAGATGGCAAAGGTCATCGAACAAAACGGCCAATATATAATTGATTAATGTTTGCTATTTATATTAATAAAATTGCTTTGAAAATCATAATTAAAAAACGCAATGACTTTTGTGCCAATATATATATATATATATATATATATATATATATATATATATATATATATATATATTAAAATTTGAATTATTTTCGGAGTTATAGCTATTTTTGTCACGCGCCAATCAATCCGGTCTAAACTCGACTCCAAACTTTAAACGCGTTTTTCTCGAATTTTGACGTGATATATCAAGTTTCAATGGACCGATTTACTTGAAATTCGGTACAGAGCTTCTCAATATAACAATGATTGTTCTCGTCTAGGATTTTTTGAAAATTTTATTTTTTACTATTTTTAAAAGATTCCGAAAGTTGAAAAAATAGGGCAAAAAATGACTGTTTCTTCACACTGCCGCCATTTTGGGAAAATTTTTTTTTTTAATTTCCTTAGGCGGGGGTACTACTACAACCTTATTTTTCAATAATTAAAAAAAAAATTGTTTCGGATGACCGGAAGGGTTGGAACCACGTCAACCAGGAGACACCTTTTTTTTCGAGCCCCCATTTTGCCAGCCTGTACCTTTTTCAATTTTGAATTTTTTGTTTTTAATAATACTTTTTTATACTCTTAAAATGTTAATAAATAACTGATTAAAAATGGATAATAAAAATATTTGTTGGTTTTTTTATAGCGCCCGAAAAATATATCTAAAATTCGTGCGTCTAGACTAGAATACCCTCTTAACGCAAATATAAGTGTGCTATGGAAACGATATGTTATTTGAATCCATGGTAACCGAATTGTTTACATAATTCCTGTATGCGTAGTGTGCTTTGAAATGTTCATATATATATATATATATATATATATATATATATATATATATATATATATATAATAGGTTGTCAAATATCTCCCTTCCGCCTTTTTGTCTTTTGAATTTCTGAATTTCGCGGCTATATACAAAGCGTTACAGAGCTCGTATCGGGCAACACTATACATCATTTGAAAGGTCTTTACATAACCTACAAAACGACGCTATGCATGATTAGTTTGGATACTGCGTTCAAAAGTTATAGACGTGTAAACATGGAGTTCACTAACGCCGAAGTTCGCGCTATTTTGAAGTTTTCCTTCGTTAAAGACAAATCCGCTAGAGAAACGTTCCGTGAGATTAATAGTGTTTCGGGGGATGGTACTCTATCACTTCGAACCGCGGAGGAATGGTTTCGACGATTCAGAGCCGGTGAAAACGACACCATGGATAAGCCAGCCGGCGGAAGACCTGTGACGACGAATACCGATCAAATCATGGAAATCATGATTTGATTTGATTTGACCTTCTGGACCGAATCAACGTCTGCGATATGCTGCTGAAACGGAACGAACTCGACCCATTTTTGAAGCGGACGGTGACTGGCGACGAAAAATGGATCACATACGACAATATTAAGCGAAAACGGTCGTGGTCGAAGGCCGGTGAATCGTCCCAAACAGTCGCCAAGCCGGGATTGACGGCCAGGAAGGTTTTGCTGTGCGTTCGGTGGGATTGCAAAGGAATCATCCACTATGAGCTGCTCCCATATGGCCAGACGCTTAATTCTACCATCTACTGCGAACAACTGGACCGCTCGAAGCAGGCGATCGACCAGAAGCGTCCAGAATTGGCCAAGAGGAAAGGTGTAGTGTTCCACCAGGACAACGCCAGGCCACACACATCTTCGGTGACTCGTCAGAAGCTACGGGAGCTCGGATGGGAGGTTTTATCGCATCCACCGTATAGCCCGGACATAGCGCCAAGTGATTACCACCTGTTCCTGTCCATGGCGAACGCCCTCGGTGGTGTAAAGTTGGCCTCAAAAGAGGCTTGTGAAAAGTGGCTGTCCGAGTTCTTCGCAAATAAGGAGGGAGGGTTCTACAAGAGGGGTATTATGAAGTTGCCGTCTAGATGGAACCAGATTATCGAACAAAACGGCGCATATTTGAACTAAATCCGATCACTGTAACACTTTTTATAAAGCATTGAATAAAGAGCAAAAAAGCGGAAGGGAGATACTTGACAACATATATATATATATATATATATATATATATATATATAAATCATGTAATTAATCGAGTGATCTTTGAAATCCATGTCATTTTCCACAGCCGTCTCGTTTTCACACATTCGCATCGTTGTCGTACGCGCGCGTTTCCATAGCAACCGTTCAAACAACCATTCAAATTCTTCAATAACCCCTCAGTGACAAAACTCTTAGCGCCTAGTAGAGCCGCTTTAAACAATGTTTTTAAATAGGTTAAGTCAGAAAGTAAGCTATTTACAACTAAATCAGTATAATTAATTAGGATAATTAAGTTAGCATAAGTTAAAATAGTTAAAAAAAAGTCACGTTAAAACAGGTTTTTTGACATTTTTCCTGTATTGTTACAAAAAAATCTCACTAACACATATCGCAAATAATACTCGACCATTGGCACATTATCATAAGATAGGCAGCCTAACTAACCCCGAAAATATCATGTAAATTATTAGACAAAATAATTTTTTTCCGATTCTGATTCTGAACCGTCGTCGACGCCGTTCGTCATTTGTCGAATTTCCACGGCAACCATGTTGTGTTAAAAAACGACGTTCGGTTGTTTATTGTCGTCATCCAACGCCATCTCGACGCCGATTATAACGTCCGCACGTTTCTATGGACCTTGATATCTCGTTTTTTCAACATGAAAAAATAATATAAACGTATATCTGTTCGATATGAATTTTCGACACGTAGCAATATTATTTTATCATTTTATGTCCATAGCGCGTTATCGTCGGCTATAATCTTAAATTATTTCCTCTTAATCTCGATACAGTGTCAACATGTCGGTCAGAGTTTTATCTCGACGTATTGCGGTTTTCCTTTACCTTTCAGATAATGTATCTTATTTTGTCGAAAGAGTAAACAACACATATGTACATATTTAAACATACACACAAATATATATATATATATATATATATATATATATATATATAAATGTATATACGAGTACGATGTTACGTTATGTAGGAAAAAAATCGCGTAGATTGAAAGCAAACGGCTATTAGGTCAATACAATAACGAAATTGTAACACGTCTTCATGGTTGTTGCGTTGGAAAGCAGAACTTATGAACACATAATCATAACATAAACGTTATCCATCCATAGAAATATAATATATAATATATTTATATGTGTGTGTGTGTGTGTATGAAGAAACCATCTCGATATAAAACGTACGGGTGTTCGATCGACGCCATCATCGTTCGACTGACGCGCCGAGACGAATAACCGAGACGACGTCTCTCATCCGTGGACGTTTGTCACGCGATTTTCGTTTCGAATACTCGGAGATATATATATATATATATATATATATATATATATATATATATATATATATATATATATATATATATATATATATATATATATATATATATATATATATATACACACGAGACAATAATCGAGTATTGAAAAATTGACAGAGAGAAGAAAATGGCCGTTTTATAGATCGTTCAATCACACAAATAAATCAAACGTATTAAATCAGAGCTGTTTAAACGGATGCCCGCGGGCCGCATGTGGCCCGCGAAGGGGCTTTATGCGGCCCGCGAAACATTTTTCCATAGTACATATATTTAATTCCAGTTGTGAATTATAATTGTGTTTTTTCATTGTGTGGATGTAAATTCAATTCAAGTATTTGTAATTTTCTTAATATTAGGTTGGCAAGTATCTCCCTTCCGCTTTTTTTTTTTTATTTTTTTTTATTATTTTTTTTGTACATAGCCGCGAAATTCAAAAGACCAGAAGGCGGAAGGGAGATATTTGCCAACCTAATATTTGTATAGTAAGAAATTAACACTAAACCTACCGCGAGGGGTCAAATGACCCTTTTTAAACTTTTTTTTCAAAATTTCTCACATAAAGCGTTATCACATCGCTAGTGGACTTTATGACTTTTAATATAATTTACATACAATGCATTTTTCAATATTTACTCCTCTCTTGTTATTTTTTTTACCGAGAAATAAATGTAATGTGCCTTAACTACCGCAACGGGGTCATTTGACCCCTGCAAAGATTCATATGATATCATGAAGATTTGTATGTGTGGTTGTGATACAAAACCATTGCATTATACATTTTTGCTATTTCATCATATATTTTGCTGTATTGCGTTATATTTGTTGTTGGCTGACGAATGAATAGCGAATTTCACTCTACTCCAAGCGAGCGATAAAAAAGTCAACGAAGCCAGCGTTTACAAACAGATAAATTGGATTTAATCTCTGAAGTATGGTACAAATTCATCGAGAATAGCCAAAATTGTTACAAGCCTGGGGAACATGTAACTATCGATGAACAGCTTTTCCCAACCAAAGAGAGGTGTAGATTTACGCAATATATGCCGAACAAACCGGATAAGTTTGGTATCAAATTCTGGCTAGCATCTGACGTCAGCACCAAATACATTATAAATGGATTTCCATATTTGGGAAAGGATGAAAACAGAAGAGCTTCATCTCCGCTTGGGGAATTCGTTAGGCAAACAAAAAAGTCCTTCTACTAAGCTCAAAGCATAAATCTATAAGCATCGAAAAAAACGGTAAGCGTATACCTGAAACGATCTGATTCTACAATAATACTAAATACGGTAAAATGTCTACACATGACGGATCAAACGGCAAGAAAATACTCCGTGAAATCGAAATCGCAAAGATTTTTCTTCAATATTCTTGACCAGGCTGGAATCGACTCGTGGGTTTTATACAGAGAAACAACCGGCGAAAAAATTTCTAGACAACAATTTTTATTCCGATTAGCTGAAGAACTTGCCGAAGATTTTCAACATGAGCGACAGGAAGAAAAAGAAATTATACAGAAAACGTCAACAAATTCAAGTTCGGATTCTCGTGTGCAAATGCGAAAAAGGTGCCAAATAGGTTTTATAAATAAATAAATAAACAATTTTGAATCGTTATTTGAAAAAATTGTTTTATTCATGTACCAAATTGTGCTAAATGATATATTTTTCGCTATACATAGTAATATATATAACATTTTAAAGAGGGGTCATTTGACCCCGCTGTGGTAGGAATAGGTATACATGAAGTATCGGTAGGTTTAGTGTTAAGGGGTTATACGCAGTTAGAAATTTCAAAAAAATCGATTTTTTTTTGCATTTTCGGAATGCAGACAAAACTTGCATGCAGATTAGCCATCGAATCTTAGTCTTATTGCTTATAAACAAATAGTCCGATTCCCATCGGATCTGGTACATTCGAATGTCATTTTCAATTTTTTTCCTCATCTCATGCATGGTTTTCTAAAAATAAATAATAAAAAATATTGCCGGCATTCATAATGTCCATAAAATGAAAAATATTATGTTGTCAAGTATCTCCCTTCCGCTTTTTTTTTTTTTTTGTACATAGCCGCGAAATTCAAAAGACAAAAAGGCGGAAGGGAGATATTTGACAACCTAATATTACATATAGTTTTTTATGAAATTTAATTTGCGAAAAAAATGTTTTTCTTTGTTAACACTAAACCGAAAGATAATTAATATATACCTATTATTCCTACCACAGCGGGTCAAGTGACCCGTCTTTAAGGGGTTATACGCGATTAGAAATTTCAAAAAATCGATTTTTTTTTGGCATTTTCGGAATGCACATATATTTGAGTATATTCTCTGAAAATTTGAAGTAAATCCGATAAATATTTTCGGACATACACCTGAATTTGTAAAAAAATTTTAACTATGTGTAAACTACTTCCGAAATTTCAAACGCGTTTATCTCAAAACGGTGTTTTCATAGTCGGTGATCTCGATATCTCCGAAATGGCTAAACCGATCGGTCTCAAATTTTCACACAATCTTCTCAAATATATTCCTCAGGTATTGAACGAAGCAATAAGGTTTACAAAAATTATTACTATTTTTTTTAAACGATTCGGAGCGAAAATTTTTGTAAAAAACGAAAAATTTTTTTCAAGTAAACGCCATTTTGTCAAAAATGAAAATTTTTATTATTCCTTCGTTCAATACCTGCATTGATCTATCCTTTAAAAGAATTGACCATATTTTTTGATTTCGGATAATCCAAACCGCCGATATGAAGATCACCGCCAAGCGCCTTTTTTTGGAGGTCGTTCGAGACATCGTCTGCAGGAGCGGTGCACTTCAATATTTTTTTATGATCGACATGTTATTTTATTCTTGAAAGTAGGACCTATCCAAATAACCATAATTTGTAATTGCAAAATAAATACTGTTTCTAAAAAAACGTCATTTTTGCGCCTTGCAAGTGCGTATAACCCCTTAAATCTCCTTTCAGATAGCCATTGGTCGAGTGCCGAAAAAAGCTTAGGACGTTTTTTTGCTCTTCGGAAAAAATAACAATATTTCTTAAAAAAAAGTGAAGTCTGATACAGAACTACTTGAGCATCAGATGCAGGATCACACATTTTTATCAGACCTTGCATTTTTAACTGACATGACTAGTCACTTGAACGAGTTCAACTTAAAACTGCAGGGTGAAGGTCAAAATATTGCAAACATATATGGTCATTGCAAAGGTTTTAAAAGAAAGTTGCAGCTCTTCAAATCAATATTTATCAATAGCGATTTGACTTTTTTCCCTAGTCGCAAGGAACATTTCGAAGAAATGAAGAATATGAATGTAGAATATGAGGAAAGTCCCATAAGTACCCGGCCTGGCCTAGAGATGGCGGTAGTTGTTTGAAAAATATCACTGTATTAGAAAGTACATAATCTATAAAGCATATGTTTCAAGTTTAAGGACGCCACGTTGTTTAGTATTTGTTTGGCAGCCATCAATAGTGAACGTTTTCAGTGAATTTGTGAAAATGGAGAAAATTGGTCATCGTTACGTGATACAATACTTTTATTTGAAAGGCCTCAGCCCAACCGATATAAAATCTGAACTGGATTCTACTCTGGTCGAGTCTACTCCTTCGTTTACAACAGTGAAATATCGGGTAGCAGAGTTTAAACGAGGCCGTACGAGCTGCCAAGACGAGCATCGCAACGGTCGACCAAATGAGGTGACGACTCCAGAAACGGTGAAGAAAATCCACAAAGCGGTACTGGATGATCGTCGACTGAAAGTGCGCGAGCTAGCAGACATAGTAGGTATTTCAAAAAGTGCGGTACATCGCATATTATCTGAAAATTTGAACATGAGAAAGCTGTGTGCAAGATGGGTGCCGCGTTTGCTCACACTCGAGTGTCATGAAGATGTTTCAATTGAGTGTTTAGCGACATTTCACAGCAACAAAGCAGAATTTTTGCGCCGTTTCATAACCATTGATGAAATATGGGTCCGTCATTTCACACCCGAGACAAAAGAACAATCAAAACAATGGACTGAAAAGGGAAAACCGGCTCCAAAGAAGGCGAACACCGTTTCATCTGCAGGCAAGGTCATGGCGTCGGTTTTTTGGGATGCGCATGGGATAATTTTCATTGACTATCTTGAAAAAGGAAAAACTATCGACGGCGAGTATTATGCGAACTTATTGCAACGTTTGAGCGAAGAAATCAAGCAAAAACTAAGAAGAAAGTGTTGTTTCATTAAGACAATGCACCAGCTCACAAATCCGTCATTGCAATGGCTAAAATTAATGAACTAAAGTTTGAATCGCTACCTCATGTACCCTATTCGCCAGATTTAGTCCCCACGGATTATTTTCTGTTCCCAAATTTGAAAAAAACGGCTCAGTGGTCAAAGATTTCCCAACGATGAAGAAGTGATGTCGGCAGTTAATAGGTATTTTGAGGAACAAGACAGTTGTTATTATAAAAAGGGTATCGAACTTATTGAACATCGCTGGGAAAAGTGTATAAGGCTAAAAGGAGATTATGTTGACAAATAAATATATTTTTTTCCAAAATTTTTATGTTTTCTTTGTTGGGTCGGGTACTTCTGGGACCACCCTCGTATATTGAAGATATAATCAAGGAATTTCAAGAACGATATTTCGATTTTGGAAATTTCGAACAAGAATTTTACTTTTTTTTTTGTCATACTGCGAAATTCAAAAGACCAGAACAAGGGAGATTAATATTACAAAACGTTAATATTACAAACGTAAAATCCGATTTGCAGTTAGAGTCGTGCGATTCGCAAACAGATCCCTTGTCTAGTAACGAATGTCAAACAGGAGGAGATTTTTTTTTCAATTATTACCAGAATGAAAGTATCCTAAATTGCGAGACTTTGGTCTTAGAATGGGGCCAATGCTCGGCAGTACTTATCTTTGTGAAAGTACTTTTTCAACAATGAAATTTATCAAAACTAAATATGGAAGTTCCATGACGGACAAATCGTTATCAAATTTACTGCATTTGGCTACTATAAACATTGAAATTGATATAACTACATTAGTAAAGGAATCAGAGTTACCGCAAAATTCTCATTGAAATACACAATTTTGTTAATATTTTCTAATAAAGCGGTCGGCAACCTATGACTCGCTGGTCACCAAGTGACCCACTTGAGTTCCGCAAATAAACTATAATATATAGAAATAAATTATCAAACAAATTCTTCAAAATTAATATTATTTGGAACTGACATAAAAACTAAAATATTTCTTTTCTTTCTTTTATTAAAAAAAGCCAATATGGAAGAAAATATCGATGAAAGCAATCTAATTATGTTCGAAAGTTGAATTTTGAACATTAGAAGTGAATTTGAAAGTAGATTTCAAAGTTTTAAGTAGCACGGTAAAATATTTACATTTATAATAAAGCCCGACGAAATAGACAAAAATAGTTTAGATTTGCACTATTTCAAATATCTTGAAATTGACAATTTAAGGTTAGAAGTGATTGATTTTAAAAGTCCAACGTTGTGGACGTATAAATTCAAGACAGTGCCGAAAGATTTATAAAAAACGGAAGATAATCATCTTCTTATGATATCAACGTCTTGGGTATCACTTCCTACGAAATTTTCATCTTTGAGAAAAATTAATTTTGCCATTTTGTCCGCGTTCGGTTCTACTTACGAGGTCAGACAATTAAGTAATGCGACCGATTTTTTTTCTCAGCCTGTGGTCGTGTGAAGTGTTGCAAGAACGGTTTGCAGCTGTTTCAGCGAAATCCGCAGGACTTTAAGCGTCGTTTCATCACTGTAGATGAAACATGAATACATCACTACACTCCTGAGACCGAAGAGCAGTCTAAACAATGGGTTATCAAGGAGGAATCTGCTCCGAAAAAGGCGGAGACAATTCCTTCGGCCGGGAAGGTTATGGCGACTGTCTTTTGGGATTCGCGAGGAATAATCTTTATTGACTATTTGGAAAAGGGTAAAACCATTACAGGTGCATATTATTCATTGTTATTGGATCGTTTGAAAACTGAGTTGCAAAGAAAAGCGTCCCCGATTAGCACACAAAAAATCCTCTTTCATCACGACAACGCACCAGCTCACAACTCAGCAGTTGTGGCCGCAAAACTAATGGAAATTGGGTTCCGAATCGTTTCGCATCCCCCCTATTCACCAGACTTGGCTCCATCGGACTATTATTTGTTCCCCAATATGAAGAAATGGCTCGCGGGGAAAAGATTTTATTCGAACGAGGAGGTGATTGCAGGAACGAATGACTATTTGACAGACTTGGACAAATCCTATTATTCGGAAGGGATCGACAAACTAGAGCAGCGTTGGATGAAGTATATAAGCCTAAAAGGAGACTATGTTGAAAAATAAAAACGATTTATTCAAAAAAATGAAGCAGTTTTTATTTTTACACGGACTTATCAAACAACCCTCGTATATGTATAAAATGATCTCACGATATCAATAAATTATATCACCTATTTCCCCCCTTTAAAAAAACTGAACGTCGATGTAAAATAACACAGTTGCCATGGATACGGATGTCGAATTAAATGAAAAATCGAGTCGACTGTGACGACGATTTGTTGTGAGTGGAAACGAGACGGCTGTGGAAAATTAAACAACGCGCTGCGATTGTCACGAAAGACACGAATTTCATAGATCACTCGATCAAGTACACGATTTTATATATAAATATGAGATTTTTTCGCTATTGAAAAAATCGTGTAAAAATAAATATAATTTTTACTAAAAAACGACAATAATGAAATTGTCATTAAGAACAAAACTCAAATAAGATTTTTTAAATAACTCCAATTTTCGATTTTGTCTGTTTTGTAATTGCGCTGGATTCACTTTTTTTTACACAAACGGATGTTTATTTGTAGTGTTGGCGAATTAAAAACTCACTTGTGTTCCGATAGTTTCAATAATTTTGTGAATAATGAGAATTTTCAAAAATTGATTTTTCCTATCTAAAATCATACAAAAAGTGTTTTTCTAGGTTTGATAGAACTTTCGATAGGGATTCGATTTAAAGTTCTATCACAATTAAAAACACACACACACACACACACACACACACACATATATATATATATATATATATATATATATATGAGATTTTTGGTATTGAAAAAATCCTGTAAAAATAAATATAATTTTTACTAGAACACTGCGAACCTGTAACTCCGCCACCGTAATAGCAGATCCCTACTCTCCCGATTGAGACCTTGACCACCCTCGTACGATCATTTCTTCGCCAGCTGTTTAGTGTTTTGTAACAACGCGCGAGTAGTGCATGTCACGAAAATGGAACAGAGAAATTATTATTATTAGTGATCCTACTCTTCTCGATCGAGTTATTACTGGTGATGAAAGTTGGTTCTTTCAATATGACCCCGAAACTAAACGACAAAACCAACAGTGGCTGTCCCCTGGAGCACCGAGGCCAAAGAAGGCGAGAACGAGCAAGTCCAAAGTGAAAACCATGTTGATTTGCTTCTTCGACAGCAAAGGGGTGGTTCACAAAGAGTTCGTACCACCTGGACAAACCGTAAATCGAGTATTCTACCGCAATGTGCTCGAAAAATTACGAAAAAGGGTGCTCGGAGTACGTCCAGAGATCGCGAAGACTCGGGTTCTGCATCACGACAATGCTCCCTGTCACAGTGCGTTCAGTGTCTCTCGGTTTTTGGCGTCTGAAGGCATCGCAACGTTACCACGACCGCCCTATTCACCGGACATGTCACCCTGCGACTTTTTCCTATTCCCCCATATGAACAAATTCGTCAAAGGTCGACATTTTGACTCCGTTGAAGATATCCAAGAATCTGTGACGAGGGTCCTCGGAGAGGTCCCACAAGAAGTGTTCCAGAATTGTTACGAAAACTGGAAAACTCGCTGGAATAAGTGTATAGATGCGGGAGGGGACTACTTCGAAGGGGATCGCAGCGATGTACCTTAATTTTTAAATATACTCGATTTTTGAATTTTGTCGCATTACTTAATTGTCTGACCTCGTATAAATGCGAGTAAATATTTTCACACATGAAATTTATTTTAAATAAGAACAAGAGCAACTTAACTACCGAAAATCCAGACGCTTCTATTTGTCTCACGATGATTAATCATAAACCAGACTTGACTAAATTGGCATCACAAATTCAGCATCAGGGGAGCCATTAAAAACGAAGAGAACGTTATTATTATTATTTATCTTATTATTCGCTAAAAGACTGTTTTAACACTAAACCTACCGCGAGGGGTCAAATGACCCTTTTTAAACTTTTTTTCAAAATTTCTCACATAAAGCGTTATCACATCGCTAGTTGACTTTATGACTTTTAATATAATTTACATACAATGCATTTTTCAATATTTACTTCTCTCTTGTTATTTTTTTTACCGAGATATATATGTAATCTGCCTTAACTACCGCAACGGGTCATTTGACCCCTGCAAAGATTCATATGATATCATGAAGATTTGTATGTGTGGTTGTGATACAAAACCATTGCATTATACGTTTTTGTTATTCCATCATATATTTTACTGTATTGCGTTATATTTGTTGTTGGTTGACGAATGAATAGCGAATTTCACTCTACTCCAAGCGAGCGATAAAAAGTCAACGAAGCCAGCGTTTACAGACAGATAAATTGGATTTAATCTCTGAAGTATGGTACAAATTCATCGAGAATAGCCAAAATTGTTACAAGCCTGGGGAACATGTAACTATCGATGAACAGCTTTTCCCAACCAAAGAGAGGTGTAGGTTTACGCAATATATGCCGAACAAACCGGATAAGTTCGGTATCAAATTCTGGCTAGCATCTGACGTCAGCACCAAATACATTATAAATGGATTTCCATATTTGGGACAGGATGAAAACAGAGGAGCTTCATCTCCGCTTGGGGAATTCGTTAGCCAAACAAAAAAGTGCTTCTACTAAGCTCAAAGCATAAATCTATAAGCATCGAAAAAAACGGTAAGCGTATACTTGAAACGATCAGATTCTACAATAATACTAAATACGGTGTAGATATGACGGATCAAATGGCAAGAAAATACTCCGTGAAATCGAAATCGCAAAGATGGCCTGCGCAGATTTTCTTCAATATTCTTGACCTGGCTGGAATCAACTCGTGGGTTTTATACAGAGAAACAACCGGCGATAAAATTTCTAGACAATATTTTTTATTCCAATTAGTTGAAGAACTTGCCGAAGATTTTCAACATGAGCAACAGGAAGAAAAAGAAATTATACAGAAAACGTCAACAAATTCAAGTTCGGATTCTCGTGTGCAAATGCGAAAAAGGTGTCAAATGGGTTTTATAAATAAATAAATAAACAATTTTGAATCGTTATTTGAAAAAAATTGTTTTATTCATGTACCAAATTGTGCTAAATGATATATTTTTCGCTATACATAGTAATATATATAACATTTTAAAGAGGGGTCATTTGACCCCACTGTGGTAGGAATAGGTATACATGAAGTATCGGTAGGTTTAGTGTTAAAATGAAAATACCACTGACCCGAAACGTCTTCTTAATAATCACATTTTCGTTGATTTTGACTCGCAGACAAAAAAGGTTTCCGACCTCTGATCTAATATTTCAATAAAACATAGTTAAACAGTAATAAATGTTTTTTATTTCAGATACGACCCGTGGATAATTTTTATTTTCATATTACGGTCGTTGGGTTCCTCGAGGTTAGACAGCCCTGTATTCGATAATAAAACAAGATCACATCTTGTACGAGGATGTGAGTAAGATTAACAGTTGGTCATCGTACTGTATATATTAATTTTCAGTTACACATATGTGTACATCGGGTTGGCAAATAAGTAAATTCGGTTTTTTTAAACCGACCGTTTTTTCGTTCCACCACTTGTCATTACCATCTTTCAATCATTTACATAATTCCGACCATTTTCGATCTTTCAACGAAATTAATAAAAACAGCAATTACTTATTTGTCAACCCGATAAAAATATATATGTGTGTGTGTGTGTGTGTGTATAAAAAAATTTAGGCGCGTGCCGGTCGAAAGCAGGTGTTCCGCCGCACACCCTTTAAACATCATTACCGCAACGACCGACTCTGTATTTCTTTCGTTCTATGTGTGTTACACACACACACACACACGATGAGAGTAACTTCCACGTTTGTCTGCGCCGTACGCGTTTCAGGTATATAATATCGAAGGACAGGTGTTAATATTGAGTTTTATCTCCCCTCGATTTTCTGTTTTGGTCGGCGGCTGCGGCGACCGATGTCCGTTTCTCTATCGTCGAAATACGTTACGGAGATCTCGAATACACATAAGTAATTATATATATATATATATATGGAGAGATAATTACATACAGGACGGTTACGTGCGAGAGATACGAACTGGGAATCGTCTCGATTCGGTTGCTATAGAAACGGACGTACAACAAATGACTGTGTCGAGTCGAGGCGGCGTTGGATTCGGTTAAGAGGGGAAATCGATGTAGATGTTTCGAAAAATTCAATTGTTTTTTCCATAGATCGCTTGTGAAACTCTTCGAAAATATAGTCGTAAAATTTCAAAACGAAATTCCGATTCGGTCAAAAGTTATCACCGATCGAGTGAGTGTCCCTCGTTGAACGCGTTTTTCTCGAAACGACTTGTTTCGAGTTTCTGTACACTCCAGTTTAAAAAAAATTTCAATCACTCATTTCGAAATTTTGTATATAGTTTCTTTATAGAAATACGCTCTATTCGAACCTAAATCCTAAACAATATCTTTATTTAACCCTTTAACTGTTTAATGTCGAGTATACTCGTCAGAGCGGAACGAAAATTTTTCGCATAATGTCGAGTATACTCGTCGTGAAGATAACAAAAATCGCATTCGTATTATTATTAAACGAATCAACTGTAATTTTTTTCCCTGAAAAAGGGCAAATAAAGATCTTTTAAAAAATGTACATTTTAGAATATTCGTTAGTCTGGCAACCTTATTTATTTTAATACACAATAGCTTGTATATTTTCTAAAAAATATATATTTATAAATAAAAAATATATATTTTCTAAAAAACCAACACGCAACTTTTGATTTTTAATCATAATTGTCTACTTTTATAGGCAGAAACATTTTACTCTGTTTATGTCGAGTATACTCGTCTTCGCTGGAAAATAATTAAGCAGACAGAAAAAGTTTTTCGAAACAAAATTAAACAGTTAAAGGGTTAAACTATTTTTTATTGTAAAAAAAAGTACCGAAAAAATTGGTAAAAATCATGCTTCATGTTCACACTCATCTAAAAACTACTAATTTTCAATTTTTTTTTGAGGAGAGTGGGGTTCACATAGAAGAGACATATCAAAAAAGGAAAATTCTCAGATGAAAATTGCGACCTCCAAGATGTACACAAACTGCTTAGTCAGATGGCGATCTACAATGTATATCTCTGTTAATTTTCTAGGAAAATTTTCAAAAATTTCAGATATATTCTTAAATATATGTATAAAAATGATCTCGCGATATCAATAAATTATATAGATTCTTTGTGTGTTGAAAAAATTCATGAAAATCATTGCAAAAACGCCGTCGTACACCTATTTCCCCCCTTTAAAAAAATAGAACGTCGATGTAAAATAACACAGTTGTCATGGATACGGATGTAGAATTAAATGAAAAATCGAGTCGACTGTGACGACGATTTGTTGTGAGTGGAAACGAGACGGCTGTGGAAAATTAAACAACGCGCTGCGATTGTCACGAAAGACACGAATTTCATAGATCACTCGATCAAGTACACGATTTTATATATAAATATGAGATTTTTTCGGTATTGAAAAAATCCTGTAAAAATAAATATAATATTTACTAGAAAACGACAATAATTGTCATTGAAAACAAACTCAAATAAGATTTTTTAAATAATTCAAATTTTTGATTTTGTTCGTTTTGGAATTTCGCTGAATTCACTTTTTAACACAAATGGATATTTATTTGTAGTGTTGGTGAATTAAAAATTCACTTGTGTTCCAATAGTTTCAATAATTTTGTGAATAATGAGAATTTTCAAAAATTGATTTTTCCTACCTAAAATCATACAAAAAGGGTTTTTTTAGGTTTGATAGAACCTTCAATAGGGATTCGATTTGAAGTTCTATCACAATTAAAAACACACACACACACACACACACACATATATATATATATATATAAGAGATTTTGGTATTGAAAAAATCCTGTAAAAATAAATATAATTTTTACTAAAAAACGACAATAACTGTCATTGAGAATAAAACTCAAATGAGATTTTTTAAATAATTCAAATTTTTTGATTTTGTCTGTTTTGAAATTGCGCTGGATTCACTTTTTTTTACACAAATGGATATTTATTTGTAGTGTTGGTGAATTAAAAATTCACTTGCGTTTAAATAGTTTCAATAATTTTGTGAATAATGAGAATTTTCAAAAAATTGATTTTTCCTACCTAAAATCATACAAAAAGGGTTTTTTTAGGTTTGATAGAACTTTCAATAGGGATTCGATTTGAAGTTCTATCACAATTAAAAAAACAAACACATGTATATTTAGAGAGAGAGAGAGAGAGGTGTACAAACACACGCGGTTTTCGAAGAAAAAGATATTGACTCGATTTCGAGTGATATTTTCATCGAGCAGTGGATCGAAATGTGCTGTTGTTGATGACGATGAGAATTTACAAAAATTGATTTTTTCTATCTAAAATCGTACAAAAAGTGTTGTTTTTTTAAGTTTGATAGAACTTTCGATAAGGATTCAATTTAAAATTCTATCGCAATTAAAAAAACAAACACATATATATTTAGAGAGAGAGGTGTACAAACACTCGCAGTTTTAGAAGAAAAAGATATTGACTCGATTCGAGTGATATTTTCATCGAGCAGTGGATTGAAATGTGCTGTTGTTGATGACGATGAGAATTTTGAAAAATTGATTTTTTCTATCTAAAATCGTACAAAAAGTGTTGTTTTTTTAAGTTTGATAGAACTTTCGATATAGACCAATCAATAGGGCAAAAACAAGGAAATTAATCCGGAATGGATGAGGCCGTTTTTTTTTTGTTGGGGGCGATGTTACAAGTAACAATATGTGTTTTGCAACTGAAAAAACCGCAGAATAAAGGTACTAGGAAGGTGCAAAGTTGGCGAAATTATGTTTTTCGTTCTTCAAGCATAGAAAATGCATTTTAGAGAAAAAAGTTTTAGATAAAAGTTGTAAAGAATGAAAAAACCTTTAATTTGAGCCATTACATGATAAATTACGTTGACTGATTATTGCAAAAAAAGCGAAAAACCATAAAAAATGGCCATTATTTACAAATCAATTATTTATTGCATTTTTCACTTTTTGAAACTTTTTCGGCATGCGCGGTGAAGCTTATACGGATTTAAACAAAATGCCGTGTTGAAAATTCGAATTCGTTCATTAGTTGCTAACTTACTGTAAATTGTTTATCCCGAGATGCCCAATGTACGAGGCTATAACTTTCTAATGGCCGAAAGTTTCCAGTTTGAAAAGGGCTCAAACTCTTTAGCAAAATATATATTTTTATGTTATATTAGCGGCGTATAAAAATTTTGTATTTTATTGCATAAAAAGTCATTAGAAAAAGTAGTTCCTTATTTGCTAATAAACAATTAAATTTTCAGCGATCCTATACATTGTGGCAATTTATAAAATAGAAAATCTGAAAGCTTATTGCAAGACGCAGATTTAAAAAAAAAAAAAATCTGCCCAATAGAAAGCCAGATACGATTTTTTTTTAAACAATCGTAGCCCTTTTGTTTATAACATTGAAGAAACAAATTTAGCGGCGATGGGTACCGTAAACCCTATATTTTTAATATTTTTTAAGTAATTTCAAAAGCTAACATTTATTTATCATCAAAATTGAAGGAAAACTTGACTATTTGAAAAGTAACGGGCCGGTCAAGGTGGTGGGGGGACGTCTGCCAACGAACTCTAGCGCGGCCGAAACAAATTGATTCTTACCTTTGAATTAGAATCGCTCGGTCGCTCGGCGAATTTCTTGATAATTTATTATTTAAAAAAATCGTATCTGGCTTTCTATTGGGCAGATTTTTTTTTTTTTAAAAAAATCTGCGTCTTGCAATAAGCTTTCAGATTTTCTATTTTATAAATTGCCACAATGTATAGGATCGCTGAAAATTTAATTGTTTATTAGCAAATAAGGAACTACTTTTTCTAATGACTTTTTATGCAATAAAATACAAAAATTTTTATACGCCGCTAATATAACATAAAAATATATATTTTGCTAAAGAGTTTGAGCCCTTTTGAAACTGGAAACTTTCGGCCATTAGAAAGTTATAGCCTCGTACATTGGGCATCTCGGGATAAACAATTTACAGTAAGTTAGCAACTAATGAACGAATTCGAATTTTCAACACGGCATTTTGTTTAAATTCGTATAAGCTTCACCGCGCATGCCGAAAAAGTTTCAAAAAGTGAAAAATGCAATAAATAATTGATTTGTAAATAATGGCCATTTTTTATGGTTTTTCGCTTTTTTTGCAATAATCAGTCAACGTAATTTATCATGTAATGGCTCAAATTAAAGGTTTTTTCATTCTTTACAACTTTTATCTAAAACTTTTTTCTCTAAAATGCATTTTCTACGCTTGAAGAACGAAAAACATAATTTCGCCAACTTTGCACCTTCCTAGTACCTTTATGTTGCGGTTTTTTCAGTTGCAAAACACATATTGTTACTTGTAACATCGCCCCCAACAAAAAAAAAACGGCCTCATCCATTCCGGATTAATTTCCTTGTTTTTGCCCTATTGATTGGTCTAATAGGGATTCAATTTAAAGTTCTATCGCAATTAAAAAAACAAACACATGTATATATATATATATATAGAGAGAGAGAGAGAGGTGTACAAACACACGCAGTTTTAGAAGAAAAAGGTATTGACTCGATTTCGAGTGATATTTTCATCGAGCAGTGGATCGAAAATGTGCTGTTGTCGATGACGATGACACGATGCACGCATTCGCACACCCTTCGACACACACACATACAGAGCGAGAGAGGGAATAAAACGTCGACAGAATCGTAAACGTTCGCATATAATGAATATTTCAGACCGTTCGCGTCCATTTCGCTTATCGATCATTTTCGTGACACGATCGATGCTATTTTTTTTTTGCGCGCACGTACCGCGCCTACTTCGCAACGCGCGCGAGTTCAATAATCTCGACTCGTCGGATACGCGACACTCGCGAAATATTCGCAGATGCATCAACGGAAAAAGTGCACGCGAGCAACGACACACACACACACACATATCTATATATATAAATGTGTATGTGGTGTTATATGGAATTGTTCATCTACACTGCACATGATTTTCGTTTCTATTGACCTAATCAGATCGGTCATTCGTCGTAGAAAATTCCGAAAAAAAAAACGTACTTAAATGTTTTTTTAACCGCGATAGAACTTTCGAGAGCGATTGAATTTGAAATTCGATCGCGATTGTAAACAAAAAACACTACATACGAGGTCAGACAATTAAGTAATGCGACCGATTTTTTTTCTCGGCCTGTGGTAACACTGCGAACCTGTAACTCCGCCACCGTAATAGCAGATCCCTACTTTCTCGATTGAGGCCATGACCACCCTCGTACGATCATTTCTTCGCCAGCTGTTTAGTGTTTTGTAACAACGTGCGAGTAGTGCATGTCACGAAAATGGAACAGAGAAATTTAGATTTTGTGCAAAACTCGGCGAAACCGCGACAGAAACTTATAAAAAAGTGCTTAAAGTGTATGGTAGTGATGCCCTGAGTCGTAGTCAGGTGCTTCGATGGCATGCCGATTTTAAAAAAGGCCGTGAGAGCGTCAAAGACGAGGCGCGGAGCGGAAGGCCAATTCAAGTGCGAACCGACGCGAATGCGCAGTAAAGGGGTCTCACAAAGAGTTCGTACCACCTGGACAAACCGTAAATCAAGTATTCTACCGCAATGTGCTCGAAAAATTACGAAAAAGGGTGCTCAGAGTGCGTCCAGAGATCGCGAAGACTCGGGTTCTGCATCACGGTAATTCTCCCTGTCACAGTGCGTTCAGTGTCTCTCGGTTTTTGGCGTCTGAAGGCATCGCAACGTTACCACAACCGCCCTATTCACCGGACATGTCACCCTGCGACTTTTTCCTATTCCCCCATATGAAAAAATTCGTCAAAGGTCGACATTTTGACTCCGTTGAAGATATCCAAGAATCTGTGATGAGGGTACTCGGAGAGGTCCCACAAGAAGTGTTCCAGAATTGTTACGAAAACTGGAAAACTCGCTGGAATAAGTGTATAGATGCGGGAGGGGACTGCTTTGAAGGGGATCGCAGCGATGTACCTTAATTTTTAAATATACTCGATTTTTGAATTTTGTCGCATTACTTAATTGTCTGACCTCGTATCATACGAATGCGATTCGCAAATGTTTGATTGTTTAACAAGGATCGAGCGTGCTGTGAACTTAGCACAGATAACTAGATATCTGTACGAGTATCGTCTATCCGTAAACTAGCAGAACTTGCTCGTTCGAAATGCGCGCGTTCGCGGCAACTCGTTTCGCGTTTGTTTTTCATGTTGGCACGTCTGTTAGTGACGCTCGTGTCGAATTTCACGACGTTGCGTTCGACGGTCGATAATTTGCAATGGTTTTTCGTTCGAGACGATTTTCATGATAAGTAAATATATGTTTATATAATGTGTATGTGTGTGTGTGTGTGTGTGTCTACACGATTGTGTATACAATTCGTCAACTTCCGTTTAGAAATATAAAAAAAAAATCAACGTCGAGAAAACCGACTGTGTGCGGTTTATGCGTCTGATGTAACAGTTACGTTGTCGATTCTGTGTAATTGAAACGAACAAAAAAAAATTGGTCATATACATACATACATATCTAGTATCCTTGGATAATCGTGCAAAACAGTCGAATATCATGGATACTCAGATCGATATATATATATATATATATATATATATATATATATATATATTTTTGTATTAGGTTGGCAAGTATCTCCCTTCCGCTTTTTTTTTTTTTGTTTTTTTGTTTTTTTTTGTTTTTTTTTGTACATAGCTGCGAAATTCAAAAGACCAGAAGGCGGAAGGGAGATATTTGCCAACCTAATATATATATATATATATATGTATATATATATATATATATTCACATAATCATGTGGTAACTAGATCATATATTGTTTCACGATCTAGTCATCTTTAAATAAAACAAATCAATAAAAGTAATGTGTAAAAGTAATGTGTAAACAAATCAATAAAAATAATCAATAAAACAAATGTGTTTCCGTAATAAAAGAGATCAAGCAAACTTAGACAAACGAAAATATGTTTTGTACGAATTTTCGAAACATCTGATATTTCAATATCATATATACATATATACATATACATATATATATATATATATATATACATATATATATATACATACACACACATACAGAATGACTGAAATGAGATTAGTTTATAGACAAGGATTGAAGGTCAAATCTTACAATCTTATTTCGACCACTCTCTCTCTCTCTCTATATATATATATATCACTAGAATTGCCAAGAGCGTCATTTTGACGATTTTCAAATTTCGTGCTTAAAAATTTCGATATGATTTATGTATTGTTCTAGAATTTTATAACGACTTTAATGAAATATACGAGTAGATGTAAGATCAACGAAGAAAAACAAAAAAGAGCATGAACATCAATAGCAAGAGAATGTATATATAAGTATAATATAACAGAACATTCAGTAACTGGTTTTACACCAAAATATCTCTTAGAGAGAACTAATACAGACCTTCTGCCAATAGAATTACAAACAGTAAAAACTAAAAAAAAAATGGATAGAAGATAAAAAATTAGCACTAGAGAATACAATAAGATCACATGAGTATAACAAAAAACTATTTGATAAAAATAGAAAGGAACATGAGTTCAACATAGGAGATTTAGTATACCTGGAGAACGGCAACAAATTAATTTGAAATAATGGAGAAAGTATCAAACTCGATATATAAAATAAACTCTGATAGAAGAAATCAAGATACATCATTCGTCCATAAATCTAAGCTGATTCCAGCAGCAATATGTTATGATGAAAACTCCGAAGAATTTTCACAGGAAGGTGGGGAGATGGAAAGAAAATAATTTCTTTAATCGAATTTGCCGCGCTTCATAGATTATTGCGCGCGCCCTTCTGGTAGTCCCCGCTAGATGGGACAATCAATAATGATTTGCAAATTTTGAAGATTTTAATGTATGAGTAAAACAAGTGAGTAATAGATAGAATACAGAGTATTAGAAGAATATTAGAACTAATAAAAAGATAGACTTAGTTAAAATTATAAAATAAATTGATTGAAGGAAAGATAGTAATAGACTTTAATTGTCGTTTCGTTATTTACAGCAACAAAATTTCAGTTTATTGCTAAATCCTTACATAATAAATTAATTGTCTTATATATATATATATATATATATATATATATATATATATAAAAGTGGATAAAAATGATTATAGAAAATCTTCTATCGACGTTCCTCAAACTTCCAAATGGACTAAATGTGTATAAAAACGTATTGTCGGGAGAAGAACTATGACTGAACACGTTTATCTCGTCTACGGAATGAGGTGATTCGCGATAAAATTTAAGAACGTTCTCGATACGATCGAAAACAACTCGTACACACACACACACACACACACACACACATACATACACACATACATACATATCCCTTATCAGTTCTATTATTCACGTTCGGTTCCGTCGAAACAGACTGAATCGCATTTTCGACGATCGACATCTTATCTGTGTACATTATTAACTCATCTGTCCTTTGTTCATCGACACACACACACACACATATATATGGATATATAACTAGATCGTATATTGATCCAACGATCTAGTCATCTTTGCTAATAAATCAAACAAATGTTTCCGTAGTAAATGAGATCTAGCATCCTTAGTCAATCGAATGACAACGCTATATACACATATAACACGATCTAGTCATCGTTGATAACGCATGAAACAAATACGTTTTTTTCGTAACGAAATCGATCTAGTATCCCTGGATAATCGTGTGAAACAGTCGAATATCACGGATACTCGGATCGATAAATATACACATAAACATATGGTAACTAGATCGTATAATGTTTCAACGATCTAGTCGTCTTTGCTAATAAATCAAACAAATATGTGTCGGTGACAAAAAGTGATCTAGCATCCTTAGACAATCGAATGACACGCATACTTCGATCCACATACACTTATAATTCGATCTTATGTTGTTTGAACGATCTAGTCATCGTTGATAACGCATAAAACAAATATGTTTTTTTCGTAACGAAATCGATCTAGTATCCTTGGATAATCGTGCAAAACAGTCGAATATCATGGATACTCAGATCGATATATATATATATATATATATATATATATATATATATATATATATATATATATATTATATTGGCAAGTATCTCCCTTCCGCTTTTTTTTTTTTTTTTTTTTTTTTTTTTTTTTTTTTTTTTTTTTTTTGTACATAGCTGCGAAATTCAAAAGACCAGAAGGCGGAAGGGAGATATTTGCCAACCTAATATATATATATATATATATATATATATATATATATATATATATATATATATATATATATATATATATTCACATAATCATGTGGTAACTAGATCATATATTGTTTCCACGATCTAGTCATCTTTAAATAAAACAAATCAATAAAAGTAATGTGTAAACAAATCAATAAAAATAATCAATAAAACAAATGTGTTTCCGTAATAAAAGAGATCAAGCAAACTTAGACAAACGAAAATATGTTTTGTACGAATTTTCGAAACATCTGATATTTCAATATCATGGATACTTGGATCCATATGAGTAATAATCTACTGTAACTAGATCGTATATTGTTTCAATGATCTAGTCAATAAAACAAACGTGTTTATGTAACAAAAGAGAGCTAGCAACCTTAGACAAACGAAAATTTGTTTTGTACGAATTTAAGAAACATCTGATATTTCAATATCATGGATACTTGGATCCATATGAGTAATAATATAATGTAACTAGATCGTATATTGTTTCAATGATCTAGTCAATAAAACAAATGTGTTTATGCAATAAAAGAGATCAAGCATCCTTAGACAAACGAAAATTTGTTTTGTACAAATTTGAGAAACATCTGATATTCCAATATCATGGATACTTGGATCCATATAACCAATAATCTACTGTAACTAGATCGTATATTGTTTCAATGATCTAGTCATCATTGCCAATAAATCTAGCATCCTTCGACAATCGAACGACACGCATACTTCGATCCTTATGTTGTTTGAACGATCGAGTCATCGTCGATAACGAATAAAACAAATGGCGCGCGTTCGTAACGAACTCGATCGAGTATCCTTTGATCGAGTCGTACGAATCGTTCGAAACATCTGACAATCGAATATCATAGATACTCGGATCGATTCATATACGATTTTCTCCTTTTGTTATTCGTTTCGACACACATGCACCGATTTTTTTAAAAAAAAAAAAATACTTGCACACTTGTCGAAAGATATCTGTTGAGAGTCGACGCAATAAATATATATATATATATATATTAATAATTTTGCACGGATCTGCGTTTCGCTCGTACACATGTTCATTAATCGCTACGAATATCTCCGTCGCGTTCGTACGATTTTTTTTTAATTAACGAAAATCGAGCCACGTACGCGGTGAACAGAGGAACACAAACACACACACACACCGTGCGCATAATTAATCAGATATAGATATAATACGATTAGCATCATCGTTCTTATTGTTATTATTATTATTATTAGTATTTTATATATATATATATATATATATATATATATATATATATATATATATATATTTAGAAAGTTTACAGTAATCCGTTATGGTCCATAAATTAATTGCCTAGATGTTACGAAAAAAATATATGTATGTGTACACACGAGCGCGAATTTTCATACATATTTATGTCCATAAATGCGTGTATCATTTCTTATTAGTGTAGATAGATGGACGGATAAATAGATGGACGTGCGTTCGAATTAAATATTCATCGGACAGCGTTCGTTCTTTTTTTAATATATATATATATATATATATATATTAAAAACGAAAAACGGTTACACAATTAAAATAAACGAGCGAGATCGATACGTACGCATATCGTCGAGAACGAGACGGACGACCTTATTAGAAAGGAACGAGATGTTACGTTACATGGAAGAGGGTAATTTCGAGCGGCTTTATCTGATGAAAATATCAATATTTATTATTAATATATTTACACACACACACACATGTTTCGTGTAAAGAATTCGTCGACTTTCGAAACGCACGAAAATAGATCGCGGCTGGCCGTGGTTCGAGACGAGAGAAACAAATGAAATACGATCGAATGATGGCGACGACGCTTTTTCGTACGTTCGATCGACATTCGATGAATTTTTATACACACACACGTGATTGGTACATCGAAACAATATATTAGGTTGGCAAATATCTCCCTTCCGCCTTCTGGTCTTTTGAATTTCGCGGCTATGTACAAAAAAAAAAAAAAGCGGAAGGGAGATACTTGCCAACCTAATATGATCGAAGTATGCGTGTTATTCGATTGTCAAATATCACCGAAATTCAATTGACGATTGGCGGAGGTTACGAGATCCGATCGAATCGAACAGAATGACATTTTGATGGCGAGAGAAAAAAAAACATTTATTAATCAGAAATGACTAATTACATTTGATTAATTATATTGATCCGAGTATCCATGATATTGGAATGTCAGATGTTTCTAAAATTCATACAAAACAAATTTTCGTTTGTCTAAGGTGGCTTGATCTCTTTTGTTACATAAACACATTTGTTTTATTGACTAGATCATTGAAACAATATACGATCTAGTTACAGTACGAGAGTAGTCCCATAAGTACCCGGCCTGACCTAAAGATGGCGGTAGTTGTTTGAAAAATATCACTGTATTAGAAAGTACACAATCTATAAAGCGTATGTTTCAAGTTTGAGGACGTCACGTTGTTTAGTATTTGTTTGGCAGCCATCGACAGTGAACGTTTTCAGTGAATTTGTGAAAATGGAGAAAATCGGTCATCGTTACGTGATGCAATACTTTTATTTGAAAGGCCTCAGTCCAACCAATATAAAAGCTGAACTGGATTCTACTCTGGGTGAGTCTGCTCCTTCGTTTACAACAGTGAAATATCGGGTAGCTGAGTTTAAACGAGGCCGTACGAGCTGCCAAGACGAGCATCGCAATGGTCGACCAAATGAGGTGACGACTCCAGAAACGGTGAAGAAAATCCACAAAGCGGTACTGGATGATCGTCGACTGAAAGTGCGCGAGCTAGCAGACATAATAGGCATTTGAAAAAGTGCGGTAGATCGCATATTATCTGAAAATTTGGACATGAGAAAGCTGTGTGCAAGATGTGTGCCACGTTTGCTCACACTCGAGTGTCGTAAAGATGTTTCAATCGAGTGTTTAGCGAAGTTTCACAGCAACAAAGTAGAATTTTTGTGCCGTTTCATAAGCATGGATGAAACATGGGTCTATCACTTTACACCCGAGACAAAATAACAATCAAAACAATGGACTGAAAAGGGAGAACCGGCTCCAAAGAAGACGAAGACCGTTTCATCTGCAGGCAAGGTCATGGCGTCGGTTTTTTGGGATGCGCGTGGGATAATTTTTATCGACTATCTTGAAAAAGGAAAAACTATCAACGGTGAGTATTATGCGAACTTATTGTAATGTTTGAGCGAAGAAATCAAGCAAAAACTAAGAAGAAAGTGTTGTTTCATTAAAATAATGCACCAGCTCATAAATCCGTCATTGCAATGGCTAAAATTAATGAACTAAAGTTTAAATCGCTACCTCATGCACCCTATTCGCCAGATTTAGCCCCCTCGGATTATTTTCTATTCCCAAACTTGAACAAATGGCTCAGTGGTCAAAGATTTCCCAACGATGAAGAAGTGATGTCGGCAGTTAATGAGTATTTTGAGGAGCAAGACAGTTCTTATTATAAAAAGGGTATCGAACTTATTGAACATCGCTGGGAAAAGTGTATAGAGCTGAAAGGAGATTATGTTGAAAAATAAATATATTTTTTTCCAAAATTTTTATGTTTTCTTTGTTGGGTCGGGTACTTCTGGGACCACCCTCGTAGATTGGCTATATGGATCCAAGTATCCATGATATTGAAATATCAGATGTTTCTAAAATTCGTACAAAACATATTTTCGTTTGTCTAAAGTTACTTGATCTCTTTTGTTTCGGAAACGTTTGTTTTATTGATTATCAACGATGACTAGATCGTTTGAACAATATATGATCTAGTCATCATACATCGATCCAAGTATGCGTGTCGTTCGTTTGTTTGTTGTTAATCAATTTTCTTTGTTTGTACGTGTTTTTTTTGTTTCGTTTCGTACACA
The DNA here is from genome assembly GCA_029203775.1 of Neoneuromus ignobilis. Classification (NCBI taxonomy): domain Eukaryota; kingdom Metazoa; phylum Arthropoda; class Insecta; order Megaloptera; family Corydalidae; genus Neoneuromus; species Neoneuromus ignobilis. The sequence continues at coordinate 2,979,463 of CP092098.1, read as the reverse complement.
AAATCGATCAGTGACATCGAGTTCGACGGATCTCGTCTCCTGAAACATGCCGAGTCCGATTAGAGGAACGAACACGTCGATCTCGGAAATCGTATTTGTCGTGTGCGGAGTTGATACAACGCAGAACCGTTCGAAGAATGTCTGAATGACGATTAGGAAACGCGTTCTCGTTTATCGTTCGTCCTGCGGTCAAGCACGTCAGCCCGAGAAACGACGAAGCAACACACGTTGCGTAATCGCGTGCGTGTAAACAAACGAATGATGTGTCGCCCGTGCGTATTTTCCGTACGGTCGCATCGGCCTGCTCGAGATCCGATCGGTTCATTTCCGTACGACGTGTAAACGGAACGCTGCGACTTCATCATCGACGGTTTCCGTCCGTACGACGTTCTTTTGTTCTGCAACCGATTGCGAAAGAGACGAGAGAGCGATGTGACGAAATGAGGGAAATATATATATATATATTTATTTATTGATGTCGACTCATCGTCGGACCGCACGATTCGATCGAAAATCGTCACGTCGTCGACGAAACGATCGGACGATTCGACGTAAACGAGACGGTCGTCATACTGACATACGTGGGTGGCGGTACTTCGACGTAGAAACGAAAAACGTGTAACGGATTCGTACGAAAATTACGGAAAAATACCCGACGGGTTTTGTCATTTTCAAATTTCACAAATGAATAAATATGTATATCAATTTAACTAGATCATATTAGGTTGGCAAATATCTCCCTTCCGCCTTCTGGTCTTTTGAATTTCGCAGCTATGAACAAAAAAAAAAAAAAAAAAAAAGCGGAAGGGAGATACTTGCCAACCTAATATATCAATCCGCTGATCTAGTCATCTTTGCTAATCAATAAAACAAATGTTTCCGTAACAACAGAGATCAAGCAACCTTAGACAAACGAAAATTTGTTTTGTATGAATTTTAGAAACATCTGATATTCCAATATCATGGATACTTGGATCCATATAACCAATAATCTATTGTAACTAGATCGTATATTGTTTCAATGATCTAGTCAATAAAACAAATGTGTTTATGTAACAAAAGAGATCAAGCAACCTTAGATAAACGAAAATATGTTTTGTATGAATTTTAGAAACATCTGATATTCCAATATCATGGATACTTGGATCCATATAACCAATAATCTACTGTAACTAGATCGTATATTGTTTCAATGATCTAGTCATCTTTGCAAATGATTAAAACAAACGTGTTTCTATAATAAGAGAGATCTAGGATCTTTGGATAATCGAAAACGTGCATTGTTTTAAGGGGGTTTTCTAGTCTAGTCACACGAATTTTAGGTGTTTTTTCGGGCGTTATAAAAAAAAACAACAAATATTTTTACTATCCATTTTTAATCAGTTATTTATTGGCATTTTAAGAGTATAAAAAAGTATTATTAAAAACAAAAAAATCGAAATTGAAAAAGGTACAGGCTGGAAAAGCGGGGGCACGAAAAAAAAGGTGTCTTCTGGTTGACGTGGTTCCAACCGTTCCGGTCAACCGAAACAAATTTTTTTTTGAAATTATTGAAAAAGAAGGTTGTAGTAGTATCCCTGCCTGGGGAAATTTAAAAAATTTTTTTTCGCAAAATGGCGACAGTGTGAAAAACAGTCATTTTTTGCACTATTTGTTTCAAATTTCGGAATTTTTTAAAAATAGTAAAAAACAAAATTTTCAAAAAATTCTAGGGGAAGGAAATCAATGTTATATTGAGAAGCTTTGTACCAAATTTCAAGTAAATCGGTCCATTAAAACTTGAGATATAGCATCAACCGTGTCGAAAAATGTACTTTCGAGAAAAACGCGTTTAAAGTTTGGAGTCGAGTTTAAACCGGATTCATAAAAATAGCTATAACTCCGAAAATAATTCGAATTTCGAAAAATCCTCTTGAAGACATATTATTAAAGGTCTGAACTTTGAAAATATGCAAAAAATCGATTTTTTCGAAATTCTAGACTAGAATACAAAAATTCTAGATTTAATTAAAAAAAACGAAATCTTTTTCACAAAAATACACAAAATAAGGCAAAAACTTTTCGTTTTTTTTATACAATTTTTTTATAGAATTTCATAAAATACCCCCTTTTTTATAGAATTTCATAAAATTCTATTAAAAAAAATACGAAATCTTTTTCACAAAAATACACAAAATAAAGCAAAAACTTTTCGTTTTTTTTTATACAATTTTTATAGAATTTCATAAAATTCTAAAGAAAAAACGAAATATTTTTCACAAAAATTCACAAAATAATGTAAAAACTTTTCATTTTTTTATAGAATTTCATAAAATTCTATAAAAAAAACGAAATCTTTTTCACAAAAATACACAAAATGAGGCAAAAACTTTTCGTTTTTTTTTATAGAATTTTTATAGAATTTCATAAAATTCTATAAAAAAAAAACGAAATCTTTTTCACAAAATGAGGCAAAAACTTTTCGTTTTATTTTATAGAATTTTTTATAGAATTTCATAAAATACCCCCTTTTTTTATAGAATTTCAAAAAATTGTATAAAAAAACGATTTTTTTTCACAAAAATTCACAAAATAAGGCAAAAACTTTTCGTTTTTTTTTATAGAATTTTTATAGAATTTCATAAAATTCTATAAAAAAACGAAATCTTTTTCACAAAAATACACAAAGTACAGCAAAAACTTTTCGTTTTTTTTTATAGAATTTTTATAGAATTTCATAAAATTCTATAAAAAAAAACGAATTTTTTTCACAAAAATACACAACATAAAAAAAAAACTTTTCATTTTTTTTTATAGATTTTTTTATAGAATGTCATAAAATACCTCCTTTTTATAGAATTTTATAAAATTGAATAAAAAAACGATTTTTTTTGTCACAAAAATACACAAAATAAGGCAAAAACTTTTCATTTTTTTATAGAATTTCACAAAATACCCCCTTTTTTATAGAATTTCATAAAATTCTATAAAAAAACGAAATCTTTTTCACAAAAATACACAAAAAAAGGTAAAAACTTTTGTTTTTTTTTTATAGAATTTTTTTATAGAATTTCATAAAATTCTATAAAGAAAAACGAATTTTTTTTCACAAAAATACACAAAATAAGGCAAAAACTTTTCATTTTTTTTATAGCATTTTTTTATAGAATTTCATAAAATTCTATAAAAAATACGAAATCTTTTTCACAAAAATACACAAAATAATGTAAAAACTTTTCGTTTTTTTTTATAGAATTTCATAAAATTGTATAAAAAAACCGAAATCTTTTTCACAAAAATACACAAAATAAGGCAAAAACTTTTTATTTTTTTTATAGAATATTTTTATAAAATTTCATAAAATATCCCCTTTTTTATAGAATTTCAAAAAAAATTTATAAAAAAAAACGAAATCTTTTTCACAAAAATACATAAAATAATGTAAAAACTTTTCGTTTTTTTTATAGAATTTCATAAAATTGTATAAAAAAACCGAAATCTTTTCACAAAAATACACAAAATAATGTAAAAACTTTTCATTTTTTTTATAGAATTTTTTATAGAATTTTTATAGAATTTCATAAAATTCTATAAAAAAAAACGAAGTCTTTTTCATAAAAATACACAAAATAAGACAAAAACTTTTCGTTTTTTTTATAGAATTTTTTGTAGAATTTTTATAGAATTTCATAAAATTCTATAAAAAAAACCGAAATCTTTTTCACAAAAAAATTTAATAATACTTTTTTATACTTTTAAAATGTCTATAAATCTGATTAAAAAATGGACAGTGAAACACAAAATAAGACAAAAATTTTCGTTTTTTTTTATAGAATACCCCCTTAAAACATTCCTTCGTTTTCCGTTGATCCGCACGATCGAATGATCGAACATCCACCGTTCGATATAAACCATAATTGTTTGTTTTTATTTTCAAGAAATCAAATCGAACCTCATAACAGATTCCAAAAAAAAAAAAACGGAAATCTATCCGAGCACATGGACTTTTCGATCATCCTCGTGCTGGAATTCACCTCGACCAAATATTGACATTATTATTCAAGATCCGAACGAAATGTTCGCGATACGAATTTCCGAAAAGTCCGTTATCGTGCGTGCGTGCATGCGTGTAAGTATGTGTGTGTGTGTGTGTGTACGTAAATTTTTTTCATCTCGCAGGCTATTAAAATGCAGGTGTATGGTCAATAACCAGAACGACACGACGATAATTTACTTTTTCCCTCGTGTAACCGACATTCACACACACACACACACACACAATCGTACGACAGTAACAGACGTACGAGGATCCGTGGAAATGCACGACGATTCCAAACATCTTACGCTCTATCGTACACACACACACGCCTCGAATACGACTTCCTGTCGACAGACGTCGCATCATCGTTTCCGGTTTAGTCAGACTCGAACGTACGCCCTTACCAACATGAATTTTTTTCTCCTCTCGTTCGTCCGATGTGAAAAGTTCGTTAGACGTTTCACAGGTGCGCGTACGGTTTTAGGGACGATTATCACGTCGCTGAGGCACTGACGAACGATCGTGGCGTGCCGTGACGTGTGTTTGTCAACAACGTTTCGTTGTCGTGACGACGACGACAGAAAAACACACGTAGCTAGCTGTGAGAAAAACAACAAACGCCGAAACGGAACAGGTCAAAGTTGGCCGTGGAGATAGACAGTCGACTATCGACGATGAACCGAAATCGTTATTTAGAGAGAGAGAGAGAGAGAGAGAACGATATTCGAATTCGATCTTCTCGCACACTCATTTTAATCATATTTATGGATGCGAAATGATCCGGTCGTAATGGTAATTACGGTCGCGTTACACGAAATGATTCACGGTTTAACGCAGGGGATTTTCCCTGTTCAGGTGGTGATCCAGCCCCGACCGACCGGTCACGTACGAGCAGGTGGTACAGTCATAGTACGCACGCAGCATTCCACCCCGTTGTGTGTTCAAACATGAGGGTCGTACGCGTTAGACAGTAGGCGGTGGAAGGAAAAAAAACAAAACAAAGCGATACGTTGACTTTTCGGCATCGAATAATCATTGATCGAGAGAGAGAGAGAGAGAGAGAGAGATGGATGATTGAAGAGAATTTCCAGACGATTTCCAGATCGATTTCCAGATCGATTTTCGATCGAAATGGCGGAATAACAGAGATAAATGAACGTACAACGGTCGGTGTTTGAGAATTGGAAAAACAGATAGGTGCTTAAGACGGTATTCTAGTCGAGAATTTCGAAAAAAAACAACGATTTTTTTTTTTTGGCATATTTTCAAAGTTTAGACTTTTAAGAATATGACAGTTGAACACTTCAACTGTTTTCACTCGAATCGTATGATCTGTCATAGATTACTTGATCGTTGCAAAGTAGGCACTGAAATCTATGAATGTGTATAAATCGAAGACGGCCATGAGATCCGTGTATCAAAAACGATTATTGTAAACAGTCATCCAAATGTGACGCCTGGATTTTGTATTTTGTTCAAAAGAAACTATACACATGTTTCTTCCTAATAAAAAAATTTGTCAATTTTCAATTTCTCAATTTTCTCAATTGGTATTGATGATCTATAAGCACCAAATCAAAAAAACAAAAAAAAAAAACAAAAACAAAAAAAAATCATCTTGAAAAACACTTCAATTGTTTTCTCTCGAATTGTATGATCTGTCACAGATTTCTTGATCATTGTAAAGTAGGCATTGAAATCTATGAAATATCTATAAATCGAAGACGGCTATGAGATCCGTGTATCAAAAACGACCAGAATTATTCGGATGTCAATTTTAAACAGTCATCCAAATGTGACGCCTGGATTTTTGTTTTGTTCAACAGAAACAAAAGAAACTATATACATGTTTCTTTCTAATAAAAAAATTTGACAATTTTCAATTTCTCAATTTTATTAATTGCTATTGACGATCTATAAGCACCAAATCAAAAAAACAAACAAAAAAAAATCGTCCTGAAAACTACTTCAATTGTTTTCATTCGAATTGTATGATCTGTCACAGATTTCTTGATCGTTGCAAAGTAGGCACTGAAATCCATGAAATATCTATAAATAATATGAAGAAATGGCTCGCGGGAAAAAGATTTTATTCGAACGAGGAGGTGATTGCAGGAACGAATGACTATTTTACAGACTTGGACAAATCCTATTATTCGGAAGGGATCAACAAACTAGAGCAGCGTTGGATGAAGTGTATAAGCCTAAAAGGAGACTATGTTGAAAAATAAAAACGATTTATTCAAAAAAATGAAGCAGTTTTTATTTTTACACGGACTTATCAAACAATCCTCGTATATATATATATATATATATATATATATATATAAACATTTGAAGGGGGGATGTAAAAATTCTGTCAAACATGGAAACTGAATCAATCGACCGACACGTCACAGATATGAAACAGTTTCGAATCTGTGATGCATGTTTACTCGAAATGCCGCGCCTTTGTTATACTTACGGATAATCAACACTTGCACATTTCAAAACACACACACACACACATTTTAATACACGTGTGTGTGTGTATTTAGATATTAATTCTTATCTATTAGACAGGTTTTATTAATCACGAAAAATACATTTGTGAACCATAAGCACATTACAGTTCGATATTTTCTATCACACACACACACACACACACACACATACATATATATAAATATATCAAAGTGTGCTCATACGAATGCCATTTTCGTATCGCGACTCATTTATTTCGTGGCAAAGTGCGGTTTCCCCATAAGTCTTATCTCGAGATAAATCCATGTCTGAATCTCTATACAATATAATTATATATATATATATATATATATATATATATATTTATATATATATATATATATATATATATAATATATAAATAAATAATCTGAAAATAGCGATTGTTTATATTATTTATAATTCCGAAGCCTACTGTTGGACAACGACTCGAGAAAAACAAC
>CP092098.1:2892500-2962500 GCA_029203775.1 Neoneuromus ignobilis | reverse complement strand
TTTTTCAATTTTGATTTTTTTTTGTTTTTAATAATACTTTTTTATACTCTTAAAATGTTAATAAATAACTGATTAAAAATGGATAATAAAAATATTTGGTTTTTTTAACAGCGTCCGAAAAAACACCTAAAATTCGTGCATCTAGACTAGAATACCTCCTTAAATGATCGGGACATTTAAAAGGAATGCTAGAAAAATGTATAAAAGAACACTAGAAGGAACGAGGCCAAGGTCAAGGATGGAAGAATGACACTTGACGACAGAACACATCTAATTATTGGGAGTATTCGCACTAGTCAACATTCATACAGTATTCACGGCCCATTATCACTCGTCTCACACGCTCTTACCCGAAAACTAATTTTTTCAGGTGGAGGAATTTGCTGATAAGCGGGTGTAAGACGAGCGGTAATAGCCGTGAATACTGTATGAATGTCGACTAGTGTAAATACCCCAATTGTAGAAAATCGCGATGGAAATTTCAAGAGACCAGAGACTGGAATTGTCTATGAAAATCAGTTCGTACGAACGATCGATCAGAGGAACATGGAATACGAATTATAGATCATTTCATTGTAGATGACGATGATCGCAAGATGTAGAAAATGACCACTGAGGAATGACTCGAATGGAACTGACAGCTGTACATACGTACGAGGTGTGATCAAAAAGTAAGGTGAATTTTGAAATTTAGCGGGCTACATCCATTCGATCTTCGATTTTTTTATTTGGTTATGTTGGTACACTCGTCTCGAATATATGTTCCAAATTTCAGCTACGTAGCATGTTTAGTTTGTTGGTGAGAGGCATAAAAGTTAGAAGTGTTTTGCAGGCTCCACGATTTTCCGCTGTCGAAAAGCATGGATCAAAGAGTTTGCATTAAATTTTGTGTGAAAAATGGAATCGAGTGCTTCAAAACACTTGAAATGTTGAAAGTGGCATACGATGAGTCTACTTTAAGCCAAAAAAATGTTTACAAGTGGTATAAACTCTTCCAAGAAGGCCGAGAAGACACCGACGACGAACCTCGTTCTGGACGCCCCAGCACGTCAACAACCGATGAGAACGTTGGAGAAGTGAAGAAAATAGTGTTGGGGAATCGTCGAATTACCATTAGAGAAATTGCTGATGATATTGGCATCTCGTTTGGTTCGTGCCAATCGATTTTAACGGGTGTTTTAGACATGAGACGTGTGTCAGCGAAGTTTGTTCCGAAATTGCTCGATTTCGACCAAAAGAACCGTCGCATGAGCATTGCCCAAGAGCTATTGAATGACGTCAACGACGACCCAGATTTACTCGACAGGGTCATAACAGGTGACGAAACATGGGTATACGGTTATGACGTCGAAACTAAGACTCGATCGTCCCAGTGGAGGCATTCCGGATCACCGAGACCAAAAAAAGCACGCCGAGTTCGATCGAATGTGAAGGTTTTGCTTACGGTTTTCTTTGATTGCAGGGGCGTGGTGCATCGTGAGTTCTTGCCACGGGGTAGAACAGTAAATAAGGAATATTACCTGCAAGTTATGCGCAATTTGCGCGAAGCAATCCGCCAGAAACGTCCGAATTTGTGGAAGAACAAAAATTGGCTTTTGCAGCATGATAACACGCCCCTGCTCGCACATCGTTGCTTGTGCGCGAATTTTTGACTAAAACCAACACACTAACGATGCCGCAGGCACCGTATTCCCCAGACCTGGTCCCTCTGTGACTTCTTCTTGTTCCCGAAACTGAAGAGACCCATGAAAGGACGGCGTTTTGCAACGATCGAGGAAATAAAGACGGCATCGAAAGAGGAGCTGAACAAGATCACAAAAAATGATTTTTTTGAAATGCTTTGAGGATTGGAAAAAGCGTTGGCACAAGTGCATTATATCCGAGGAGGATTACTTTGAAGGGGACAAAATAAAAATTGATGAATAAATAAATATTCTTTGAAAAAAATAAAAATTCACCTTATTTTTTGATCACACCTCGTATATCAGTTTTTTTTATAAAAAAACAAACATTCGATTGTTCGAGACAGAGAGCGATATACGATCGGCTGCACATCGGACGGAAATAGAACGATCTTGTCGATTAGGATTTTTTTTCAACACGAGCCTCTCTCTAGTTTGGTCCATCGGACGCGTGGATTGAATTTTAAAACGACGGACGTGAAAGCTGATTTATACATTATGTATTTATTTATATATATATATATATATATATATATATATATATATATAAATGTGTGTGTGCATGTGGAATTTCGATCATGAATCGATTCGTCGTAACGGACGTAAATCATTCCGTGAAATTTCCACAACGATCTCGAAACGACAATGAGTGAAACGGAGATGGATATATCGACCGTATCTAATGTTAGACAGAGATCGATACGTGCACATCTGTTTGTGTTCGGTTTCTATGGTAACCGCGCTGTATGTACATACGTGTATATGTAAATATGGTTATTAATTTTTTTTATAACCTAAATATGTAATGTCAAAATGAAAATAACGCTTTTTCGAAATCGTGGTTCAACAATCGGCCCATCGTTCGTACACAAATCATCTCGCCGCGGCCCGACAATCCACGTACAAAGAATCCCAGTCGAATTTTCAACCCGCGCGCGTGTATGTGTGTGTTCGAACGTCCGTACTGCGAAACGCGTCCGTACCGTCGAGCGTGTCCTCCTGCCAGCCCGTAGCAATGCGGCACTCCGGACGTCCAAAAATAAATCAAACGAGAAACACGGAACGTGGAAGGCAGGCGAACCGACAGGAGGAGCCTGCGTGTTCAGATACCTGCAGAGGCGAAAATCCATAATCTTCGCATGTACGGACGGGCGGGAAGGAATGATGCAGCAGCGGCGCGGGCGAGGCGGAGCAGGAGGCGCCCGAAAAACACATCCGGCGTCGGCGATGCTCCGTCGCCGCCGCCGTCGTCCGCCGCGCGAGCACGGTACGACGAGATGACGACGGATGATAACCGAACGACGGCCATCTTGTTTAACGGCGTCTCATCGCGCGAGATGACGACGTTTCGAACGCGGATTTAAACGGTGGATTTAAATGAAATGTTAACGGATCTTACTTGGTTGTCGATCGGTCGACGGCGACGTCGGGTCGACGATCCTCCGGGCGGCGGATCTTCGCGACGAACAGACACTCGCGCGGAACAATAATGACGGACGCATCTCGCGAGACGTCGAGAGATTCGTACGATGGTGATTTTGTTACGAACGTTTTGTCTCCGGTTACTATATTAACCGGCGATTACCTAATTGTAGATACGACGAGATCGAGCGAGACGACGAGATCGAGCGACGGATGTATCGGACGAAGACAACATGCGTCCGATCTATGAAACAACGACCTGATCGATTGACTGACTATTGACATTTGGCGAATCGAATGAGATTTTATGTATTTTTTTTAAATAAATCATCACACACACACACACACACACATACATACACAAATCCTTATAATATCCATCGGTTAAATTACAGGAATCTACAGAGAATGGTCATAAATATCGACCGTGTTATGGATTTTCATACGGCATGCGAGTGCGACAAAGATAGACGGATTGCGTATTACGTGCGTGCGAGAAGGAGAGTTAGATATTACGTGCGAATTTTGAAAAATCGAATTTCATCTCGAATTTCGTTTTTTTATCTCCTTTACGGTATATCAACGCGTTTCTGTAGCCAATGAGCCAATATCGATTCACTTTTTGTGTCTAATCGTAGGTCGTTTCATGTCGTTTTCTCTCAACACACACACCACGTTGAGAGAGGGATGAATAGATAAACAAACAGAAAATTAACTTGATAAATAGATGGAGAAATAGACATATAGACAACTAGTTAAATAGACGAATGGTAGATAAAAACGTACACAGACAGACAGATAAATAGATAGGCAAATAGATGTATATTCAGGTAAACAAATGGAGAAATAAATCGATAGACAAGTTGATAGGCAGGAGAGATAAATGAATGGAGAGATAGATGGGTGGACGTACAGACAGATAAATGTATGAACACAAAAATCAATAGAGAGATAGACAGATTGATAAATGGATGGATGGAGGGATTGACAAACAGGTAGATGGAGGGAGAAGTAGATAGGCAGATAAACAGACAAATAGATTAAAAAAGAAGAGATAAATTGACAGATAAATGAATTAAAATTCAAATAGATGCATTGGCAGATGAATAAAGAGAGAGAGAGAAATAGATAGATAAATATATAGGTAGACAGAGATGAATAGGCAGATAAATAACTGAATAGGTAGATAAATAAAAAAACAGAGAACTTGATAAATAGATAGAGAAATGGCTGATAACAAATCGAATCAATAGAGAGAGATAAATAGACAAACAGGCAGATAAATAGAGAGAGAGAAAGATAAATAGACAAATGAATTTGTAAATTAATAAACAGAGAGATAAGTGGATGGATTAGAGGGATTGACAAACAGGTAGATGGAGGGAGAAGCAGGTAGAAAGATAAACAGACAAATAGATTTTAAAAAAAACAGAGATAAATGAATTAAAAGTAAAATATATACATAGGCAGATGAATAGAGAGAGAGAGATAGAGAAATAGACAGATAAATAAATGAATAGGTAGATAAATAAAAAAACAGAGAAATTGATAAATAGATAAAGAAATGGATGATAAAAAAATCGAATCAATAGAGAGAAATAAACGGATAAATTGACAAACAGGCAGATAAATAGAGAGAGAAAGATAAATAGATAAATGAATTTATAAATTAATAAACAGAGAGATAAGTGGATGGATTAGAGGGATTGACAAACAGGTAGATGGAGGGAGAAGCAGGTAGGAAGATAAACAGACAAATAGATTTTTAAAAAAAATAGAGATAAATTGACAGATAAATGAATTAAAAGTCAAATAGATACATAGGCAGATGAATAGAGAGAGAGAGAGATAGACAGATATACATATAGGTAGACAGAGAAATGAATGAATAGGCAGATAAATAAATGAATAGGTAGATAAATAAAAAAACGGAGAAATTGATAAATAGATAGAGAAATGGATGATAAAAAAATCGAATCAATAGAGAGAGATAAATGGATAAATTGACAAACAGGCAGATAAATAGAGAGAGAAAGATAAATAGACATATGAATTTATAAATTAATAAACAGAGAGATAAATGAATAGGCAAATAAACAGATTGATAGATAAATAAATGAATAGGTAGATCAATTCAAAAATAGAGAAATTGACAAATGGATAAAGAAATGAACGATTAATAAATCGAATCAATAGAGAGAGATAAAAAGATAAATAGATGAATAGACAAATGGGAAGAAAAATAGAGAGAGAGAAATAGACAAATGAACATATAAATTGATAAACAAAGAAGATAAATGAATAGGCAAATAAACAGATTGATAGATAAACAAATGAATAGGTAGATAAATAGAAAAATTGACAAAAGGATAAATAAATGAACGATTAACAAATTGAATCAATAGAGAGAGATAGAAGGATAAATAGATGAGTAAAAAAATAGACAAATAGGCAGATAAATAGAGAGAGAGAAAGATAAATAGACAAATTAACTTATAAATTGAGAAACAGAGAGATAAATGAATAGGCAAATAAACAGATTGATAGATAAATAAATGAACAGGTAGATAAATTAAAAAATAGAGAAATTGACAAATAGATAAAGAAGTGAACGATTAACAAATCGAATCAATAGAGAGAGATAGAAGGATAAATGGATGAATAGACAAATAGACACATAAGTAGATAAATAGAGAGAGAAAGATAAATAGACAAATAAACTGATAAACAGAGAGATAAATGAATAGGCAAATAAACAAATTGATAGATAAATCAATGAATAGGTAGATCAATTGAAAAATAGAGAAATTGATAAATAAATAGAGAGATTGATGATAAAAAAATCGAATCAATAGAGAGAGATAAATAGACAAACAGGCAGATAAATAGAGAGAGAGAGAGATAAATAGACAAATGAACATATAAATTGGTACATAGAGAAATAAATGAATAGACAAATAAACAGATTGATAGATAAATCATCGAATAGGTAGATCAATTGAAAAATAGAGAAATTGACAAATGGATAAAGAGATGAACGATTAACAAATTGAATCAAAAGAGAGAGATAGAAGGATAAATAGATGAGTAGACAAATAGGCATATAAATAGAGAGAGAGAGAGATAAATAGACAAATGAACATATAAATTGAGAAACAGAAGATAAATGAATAGGCAAATAAACAGATTGATAGATAAATAAATGAAGAGGTAGATCAATTGAAAAATAGAAAATTTGACAAATGGATAAAAAATTGAACGATTAACAAATCGAATCAATAGAGAGAGATAGAAGGATAAATGGATGAATAGACAAATAGGAAGATAAATGAAGAGAGAAAGATAATTAGACAAATGAACTTATAAATTGATAAACAGAGAGATAAATGAATAGGCAAATAAACAGATTGATAGGTAAATAAATGAATAGGTAGATCAATTGAAAAATAGAGAAATTGACAAATGGATAAACAAGTGAACGATTAACAAACCGAATCAATAGAGAAAGATAAAAAGGATAAATAGATAAATGACGAATAGAAAAATAGACAGATAATTAGATAATTGAATAGAAGAAAGGTAGATAGATAAACAGATGAACGAACGGACGAATGTATTAAATTACACATCGGCCTACTTTGCTTCTTTCAATTTCTGCATAACGTCAATGAGTGAGACAGAGATCGAACGATCGATCGGCAATGATACAGATAAGGAACGCATCTTGTCCTGATGTGGAGTTGTGTATTTTTATTGTTGTTTTTTAAAAAAAAAAGAAATCTGATTCGATTTCTCTCTCTCTCTCATATATATATATATATATATATATAACTATATATATATATATGTTTTTTTAAGCGTGATAGAAATTTAAATCGATTTTAATATAAAAATCTGTCACGCTTAAAAAACACCAATATATCTAATTGTTATGTATGTATGTATATAAGATTCCATCGAAATACAAAATGATAAAGCTCGTTCCTGGAACTGATGAAAAGCGCTTGCGTGTCGAGCTTCGAACTAAATAAGCACAAAGTGATGTATACACACACACACACATATATATATATATATGTGTGTGTGTGTGTGTAGGTACATTTGGACCGTCCCGGGGCTCGAACGTGAATATCTCGACCGGCCGGATCGACCAATCCCGAAGGCCGTGGGAGCAAATCTATACGGCGGCGTTTGTGTGCGCGGCGTCGCGACGCGTCGCCATGACGACGTAACGACGCTATCTCGAAAACAGACGCCGGACGCGCTGCTCTCTCGTCGACGACGACAGCGGCGGACGCGGCGACGACGACGACACACGTCCATGTTTATTTTCGAAATTGACCGACCTCGCATAACGCGATTTTCATCCGCGGCCGCCGTGAATGAAATCGGGAACAAAATGTACGAGATCGAAACCGAGATTAAAAATGGAATTTGCAAAAAAAAACAGACACGAGAGAGAACGAAACCGAAATGAGGATCGTTTGAAAAAATGAGGAAAATATTTTTCTTTCAAAAAAAATATTTTTATACATGGAGAGAGAGAGAGAGAGAAAAGATCAAGAGAGAGAGAGAGACGAGAAGACAATTGATAAAAATCATTATTGTTCACAGATGACGTGATTCTTCTTGTGGAATTGTTTTAAACAAATGCCGTCGGACAGTACACGCCTACCTACTCGATCATAAAACATTATTGAATTGTTATCTCCTCTCTCCATCTCTATATATATATATATATATATATAAGAGAGAGAGAGATATTTTCGAGAGTTGACATTAATTATTTTTTAATTGACGATCAGTACGCGTCGATTTTTACCGTTCGTTTCGGATGAAAATGAACAATGGCCGTCGACAAGACAATTGAATTGCATCGATTGAGATTTATTCGACGTCGGTTTGAAAACACCACTAATTAATAAATATATATCATGATTTAGTAGCTAATGTCCATTTGAAATACAAAGTTCCATCTATTTCGTGAATCCCATTAACAATTTCGGTCTCATTTCGTCTGTTCCATCATCGTTGGTGTCGATGATCCAGGATTTTTTTTTTTTTTTTTGGATAAAAAGATCTTGGATGATTTCTAATAAATTATTTAGATACGAAATTTCTCACAGACAACAATGATTCAAATATCGAAATCTGATAATTCAGCAAGATCTGACTTTTGTTCATTTTCTGTTTTCTTTTCTTTATTTCAAAGAAAAACAAACAAACGTCTATCATTGTTTTGTCGCAGACGACTGCGATTCTTGTAACGAAAGCACGTAAATTCAGCAAGCTCTGACTTTTATACTTTTTTTTGTTTTTTGTTTTTCTTTTTTTTTATTTCTCTTCGTTGGACAAATAAACATTCGTCATTGTTTTTTCACAGATCGACACGACGCAAATAACGAAAATTGATAATTTTTTTATTAATTTGTTTTTTTTTCGAATCGTTGTTTTTCTACGATTATAAATAACGAAATGGATAAATGTATCAGGTTTTGATTGTTATTTATTTTTTAAAAAACACTTAAAACTGATAAATTCAGCAAACTTTGACTTTTATTGATTTATTTTGAAAAAAAAAATCTTATCATTGTTTTCTCACAGACTGCTACGATTCGAATAACGAAAACTGGTAAATTTAGTACTCTAATTTTTATTAATTTATTTAAAAAAAATCAACGTTTTTTCATAGATTGCCACGATTCAAATCATAATAAATGATTAATTTAACAACCTATGATTTTTATTATTTTTTTCAAAAAAAAATTTTTTTTTCTCATAGACAGACATGATTCAAATAAAACAACTGATAAATCTAGCAAGCTTTGATTTTTGTTTATTAAAAAAAAACACATTTATCGTTACTTTTTCACAGACTGCTATGATTCGAATAACGAAAATTATGAATATAGCAAGCTCTGATTTTTATTAATATATTTTTTATCAAAAAAAAAATACTTGTTTCCTCGCAGATTGCCATGATTAAAAAAAAGTGATAAATCTAGCAACCTTTGATTTTTATTTATTTTAAAAAAAACACATACTCATCGTTGTTTCTCACAGACTGCTACGATACGAATAACGAAAACTGGTAAATTTAGTAAGCTCTAATTTTTATTAATTTATTTTAAAAAAAATAATGTTTTTTCACAGATTGCCACGATTTAAATCATGATAAATGATGAATTTAACAAACTCTAATTTTTATTTATTTTTTGAAAAAAAATAACGTTTTCTCACAGATTGCTACGATTCAAATTATGATAAATGATCAATTTAACAAGCTCTGATTTTTATTTTTTTTTTCAAAAAAAAAATTTTTTTTTCTCATAGACAACCATGATTTAAATAAAAAAAACTGATAAATCTAGCAAGCTTTGATTTTTGTTTGTTAAAAAAAACATTTATCGTTACTTTTTCACAGACTGCTATGATACGAATAACAAATTGTATTTATTTTTTTTTCAAAAAAATAAATGTTTTCTCATAGACAGCCATAATTCAAATAAAAAACTGATAAATCTAGCAAGCTTTGATTTTTGTTTATTAAAGAAAAAAAAACAACTATCGTTGCTTTTTCACAGACTGCTATGATTCGAATAACGAATTGTATTTATTTTTTTCAAAAAAAAAATGTTTTCTCATAGAGAGCCATGATTCAAATAAAAAACTGATAAATCTAGCAAGCTTTGATGTTTGTTTATTAAAAAAAAAATACTCATCGTTGTTTCTCACAGACTACTACGATACGAATAACGAAAACTGGTAAATTTAGTAAGCTCTAATTTTTATTAATTTATTTTTTTAAAAAATAACGTTTTTTCACAGATTGCCACGATTCAAATCATGATAAATGATCAATTTAACAAGCTCTGATTTTTATTTTTTTCAAAAAAAAAAATTTTTTTCTCATAGACATCTATGATTCAAATAAAAAAACTGATAAATCTAGCAAGCTCTGATTTTTGTTTATTTTAAAAAAATATATCGTTACTTTTTCACAAACTGCTATGATTCGAATAACGAATTGTATTTATTTTTTTCAAAAAAAGAATTGTTTTCTCATAGACAGCCATGATTCAAATAAAAAACTGATAAATCTAGCAAGTTTCAATTTTTGTTTATTAAAAAAAAAACACATACTTATCGTTGTTTCTCACAGACTACTACGATACGAATAACGAAAACTGGTAAATTTAGTAAGCTCTAATTTTTATTAATTTATTTTTTTTAAAAAAATAACGTTTTTTCACAGATTGCCACGATTCAAATCATGATAAATGATCAATTTAACAAGCTCTAATTTTTATTTTTTTTTTAAAAAAAAAAATTTTTTTCTCAGACATCTATGATTCAAATAAAAAAACTGATAAATCTAGCAAGCTTTGATTTTTGTTTATTAAAGAAAAAAAAACAACTATCGTTACTTTTTCACAGACTGCTATGATTCGAATAACGAATTGTATTTTTTTTTTCAAAAAAAAAGAATTGTTTTCTCATAAACAGCCATGATTCAAATAAATAAACTGATAAAGCAAGCTTTGATTTTTGTTTATTTAAAAAAAAACATTTATCGTTACTTTTTCACAGACTGCTAGATCGAGCAAGCTCTGACTTTGTGCTTTTAGGAAGAAAATTGTTTTTTCACAGACCACTACAATTCGAATAATTAAATGTAATTATATTCAACAAGCTCTTATTTTTGTTTTGTTTTTTTAAAAATAAAAATGAATAGATTTTTTTCTCACAGACGACTATGATTGAAATACAACAAACTGTTTTTTCAATAAACGATCAGTGGATTATTTTTTTTTTTCAAAAAAATGTTTTCTCGACTTATTTACAATCTAACGAACAACAATCGAATTCGATCCATATATCGACAATATTCAAAAACGAACAGATTTGAAACTTTCGATCATTTTGGATAAAAATATTTTTCTTGTTAAAAAAAAAACATGTTGAACCGATATATCAACACACACCTGTTAAAATATTCATACGTTACTACGATCGTTTCCAGACGAATAATCAACGATCTTTTGATTTTTTTTTTTGTTAAGAAAAAAACAAATTGTTGATTTTTCGAAACAAAAATATGCGTTTTCAGACCGAAAACAATCGAAACAGCCTGCTTCGATTCATCTAGGAAAAAAAAAACCGATCACGTTTCACAACAATCAACTATCGAGACAGTCGACTGTTTCGACAATCGACAAATGATTCATGGCTAGTTGCGATTTTTAGATAAATCGTATGTTTATTACAATGTAATTTTTGTTTTTTTTAAAAAATAGAAATAAATAAATATGAAAATAAAATAAAAATAAAACATACTTGTGTTCGAACGATACGATGAACTGTTGAATCTCGGTCGAAACTGAACTGTCACTTGAATTATCAACAATCACCAGCACAACAATAAAAAAAAATCTATACTAGTTGAACAGAAGAGAAAAACAAAAAAACGAAACGATACAGTGGTGTTTTCGTTGGCTGTGCGCGATCGATCTCGGATCAAACGTGCCGAGAGACTGGACGTCGTCGTCGGACCGCGCACGAGCGATCAGTTTTCACCGTCGTCGGACCCGTACCGTCCTTTCGGTCATTCCGCCGATACCGAAAACCGAACAAACAGAACACCCGAGATCTATGTGTGTACCGCCTGTTCCAAACAATGCCCGGATCGAATCCGGATGATGTCTCTCGCGCGACAATCGTACACGCACTGGACTCGTCGAGACGATCACAGACCGACCGATCCGACAGAGGCGCGCGCGCGCGCTCTCTCCGAACGTCGGCGCGTCGCTCGCTCGACACGCACGCACGCACGTGAAGTACAAAACGGACGGACGACGGTCTCGTCTCGCGGTGGTCGTCGACGTGCGAACGAACGTGAAGATACGGTTGTTCTGCGCCCGTACGAGACGAGAGGAGTCCGACGCGCGAACGACAATCATCTGGGAGACGGCGAGCGCGCGAAGAGTCTCATTGGACGAGAGGCGAGCGGCCTGGACGATACGGACAGAGAGCGAACGATGCGGACGAGACGGACGAGAGAGCGAGATCGGACGCGTGATCATCGAACGATTTATCGGTGAGGAATGACGCGAGCTCGGATCGTCGACACCGGCTGTACGGGAAATGAGAACGAGACGGAAGATACGGACATTTGGAACGGGAGAGAGAAAAAGTAATCGTCGGACACGATTCGAACAGTCGACTGTCGTTTAGAAAGATTCGAACACAGGACCAAGATGAGAAAAAGTATTAGATCATCCAAATGTAACGCCTAGATTTGTATTTTGTTCAACAGAAACAAAAGAAACTATACATATGTTTCTTCCTAATTAAACAATTTCTCAATTTTATTAATTGGTATTGACGATCTATAAGCACCAAATCAAAAAAACAAAAAAAACAAAAAAAACAAAAACATCCTGAAAAACACTTCAATTGTTTTCTCTCGCATTGTATGATCTGTCACAGATTTCTTGATCATTGCAAAGTAGGCATTGAAATCTATGAATATCTATAAATCGAAGACGGCTATGAGATCCGTGTATCAAAAACGACCAGAATTATTCGGATGTCAATTGTAAACAGTCATCCAAATGTGACGCCTGGAATTTTGTTTTGTTCAACAGAAACAAAAAAAACTATATACATGTTTCTTTCTAATAAAACAATTTCTCAATTTTCAATTTCTCAATTTTCTCAATTGGTATTGACGATCTATAACCACCAAATAAAAAAAAACAAAAAACAAAAAACAAAAAAAAATTGTCCTGAAAAACACTTCAATTGTTTTCTCTCGAATTGTATGATCTGTCACAGATTTCTTAATCGTTGCAAAGTAGGCACTGAAATCTATGAAATATCTTTAAATCGAGGACGGCCATGAGATCCATGCATCAAAAACGACCAGAATTATTCGGATGTCAATTGCAAACAGTCATCCAAATGTGACGCCTGGATTTTGGTTTTATTAAAAAAAAAAACAAAAAAAAAAAACTTGTGTTTAGTTACTCTTGTTTCGTTTTAACAAAACACGAATCCAGGCGTCACATTTGGATGGCTATGTTTTTTTAACCATGATAGAAATTTAAATTGAATCTCTATCGAAAGTTTTAACTAAATTAAAAACACACTCTCTCTCTCTTTATCTCTCTCTTTTTATGTCTCTCTCTCTTTATCTCTCTTTCTCTATTTATATAGAGATGTTTTTTTAGGTTAGATAGAACTTTCAATAGGAATTCAATTTAAAGTTCTATCGCAGTTAAAAAAACAATTTCGAAATGGGGATCGAGTAGTCGTCCAGTTCGACTGTTTGAAAAATAAATGACTATCAGACGAAACCTACTCAATCTTTGTCGACTTATTGAAAACTCTTTGATAATATTCTCTCTCTCTTTCTCTTTCTCTCTCTCTCTCTCTATTTATATAGAGATGTTTTTTTTAGGTTAGATAGAACTTTCAATAGGAATTCAATTTAAAGTTCTATCGCAGTTAAAAAAACAACTTCGAAATGCGGATCAAGTAGTCGTCGAGTTCGATTGTTTGGAAAAATAAACGACTGTCAGACGAAACCGACTTATTGAAAACTCTTTGATATATATTCTCTCTCTCTTTCTCTTTCTCTCTCTCTCTTTCTATTTATATAAAGATGTTTTTTAGTTTAGATAGAACTTTCGATAGGAATTCAATTTAAAATTTTATCACAGTTAAAAAAACAATTTCGAAATGCAAATCGAGTAGTCGTCGAGTTCGACTGTTTGGAAAATAAACGACTGTCAGACGAAACCGACTCGATCTTTATCGACTTATTGAAAACTCTTTGATATATATTTTCTCTCTCTCTCTCTCTCTCTCTCCCACGCTTTATTTGTATATACAGGTGATCCGAATTAGTTTCATCCGAGTCACCCCGTATAATCGAGTTGACGTGTGAGTGGATATAGATAAATAGAGAGAGAGAGATAGAGAGATGTAAAGACCTGTCGCGTTCAATCGCATTAACGCGAATTTCAATTATCAGCTCGTCGTTCTGCCCGACCGACCGCAACCATATTGTCAGGGGTTCGAGTAATTGTGTAACATTTAGTCAAACCACTTAGTGTATAAATACGCGTACGTATATTTCGACGAGACGAGCGTGTCTTTTAGGGGATGTTGTGTTGTCACACAATCCACCCTAATCATATTACATTGAACCGTTCACAAAAGGATTTATTTACGTACGGTGCGAGATGAGAAGCCGGTCGGACTATTAAGTCACACACACACACACACACACGATCTCACCCCATTCTGACTCCTGACGAATCGACTTTTGAAAACGCACACACACACGCGTTACGTCATTGTTGACATTCCGCGGGTCGAGCGCGCGACCTCGTGACATCGGGATGTCCGTACGTTCGTGGACCAGTTTCTCGTCCGTCCAGTTTTGTTCGTTTCCCGTTCCGTCGTTCGTTGTCGAACGCGCGTGCGATTGTTTCGCGAGAAAACAAACAAAACGAGACGTGGTGTACGCGCGAATGTGTTTTTTGTTTTGCTTTTTCGCTTTTGTTTTCGTGTCGCGGACGAGATGTTCTCTCGGACGTTGTGTCGTCCGGTACATCGAGATACATGTGACGTTCGCGTCGACAGGTCGACGGGTCGTGGGTTCAACCGTGTACGTACGCGGTTCTCACGGTCGCGAACACTTGTTACATATATATATATATATATATATATATATATATTCGTTTGCGCAATCTCTATACTCGGATTTGAATCCACATTCAGCTGTAAATCACTCGCTGGTTCCCTAATCAACATCGATACGATCAACGTAGGCAACGGATCAAAGCCAACTGTCAATTTCGTTTGTTTCCATAGCTAACTTCGTTAAAATCGACATAAACAACGAATCAAAGCCAACTGTCAATTTCGTTTGTTTTCATAGCTAACTTCTTTAAAATCAATATAAATAACGGATCAAAGCCAATTGCCAAATTCGTTTGTTTCCATAGCTAATTTCGTTAAAATCAACATAAACAACAGATCGAAGTCAACTGTTTCCATAGATAACTTCTTTAAAATCAACATAAACAACGGATCAAAGTCAACTGTCAAAATCGTTTGTTTTCATAGCTAATTTCTTTAAAATCGACATAAACAATGGATTAAAGCCAACTGTCAATTTCGTTTGTTTTCATAGCTAACTTTGTTAAAATCGGCATAAACAACGGATCGAAATCAACTGTTTCCATAGCTAATTTCTTTAAAATCGACATAAACAATGGATCAAAGCCAACTGTCAATTTCGTTTGTTTTCATAGCTAACTTCTTTAAAATCGACATAAACAACAGATCGAAGCCAACTGTCAATTTCGTTTGTTTTCATAGCTAACTTCTTTAAAATCAATATAAATAACGGATCAAAGCCAATTGCCAAATTCGTTTGTTTCCATAGCTAATTTCGTTAAAATCAACATAAACAATAGATCGAAGTCAACTGTTTCCATAGATAACTTCTTTAAAATCAACATAAACAATGGATCAAAGCCAACTGCCAAATTCGTTTGTTTCCATAGCTAATTTCGTTAAAATCAACATAAACAACAGATCGAAGTCAACTGTTTCCATAGATAACTTCTTTAAAATCGACATAAACAATGGATCAAAGCCAACTGTCAATTTCGTTTGTTTTCATAGCTAACTTTGTTAAAATCGGCATAAACAACGGATCGAAATCAACTGTTTCCATAGCTAATTTCTTTAAAATCGACATAAACAATGGATCAAAGCCAACTGCCAAATTCGTTTGTTTCCATAGCTAATTTCGTTAAAATCAACATAAACAACAGATCGAAGTCAACTGTTTCCATAGATAACTTCTTTAAAATCAACATAAACAACGGATCAAAGTCAACTGTCAATTTCGTTTGTTTTCATAGCTAACTTTGTTAAAATCGGCATAAACAACGGATCGAAATCAACTGTTTCCATAGCTAATTTCTTTAAAATCGACATAAACAATGGATCAAAGCCAACTGTCAATTTCGTTTGTTTCCATAGATAACTTCTTTAAAATCAACATAAACAACGGATCAAAGCCAACTGTCAATTCCGTTTTTTCCAAGGCTAACTTCGTTCGATAATTGAAAGAGTAGAACGAATTGAGAGAGTAGAGAATGAACGAAACATATAGTTGTGTATTATAAACATAAATTAATTAAAAAATGATGACGAGTAACGAACGAACAAAAAAAAAAACAACAATATGTTTATTTTTGTTATTATTGGCGGCGGATAAACAACGGAACGTCGAAAAAACAGCACGCGTCGACGCATATTTTCGTCGTTTGTTTACGTTACGTTCTTGTCTCGGTCGACGGTTTTGTTTTTCCGCCATGTGGACGGACGATCGATGTTTTGGTAATCGAGATCTTAAAATAATAAAAACGATCCATCCAACGTCAATTGTAATAACGCAGTTAGCTGTGGAAACAGACGAAATCCACAGTTGGATCCGATTTGTTCCCGATGTCAATCTCAACGAAGATGGCTATGAAAACAGTTGACTTCGAACCGTTGCTTACGTGGATCTTAATGGGCCTTCCCACACTAGTCAACATGCATACAGTATTCACTCCCATCACCGCTCGTCTCACAACCTCTTACCGCCAAATTCACCCACCTAAAAAAATTAGTTTTCGGGAAAGAGCGTGTGAGACGAGTGATAATGAGCCGTGAATACTGTATTCATGTTGACTGGTGTGGAAAGGCCCAATGGATATATATGTATATATATATATATATATATATATATATATATATATATATATATATAAACGGACGATAGTTGCCTTTGATTTGTTGCTTATGTCGATCTTAACATAGTTAGCTATGGAAACAAATGAAATTGACAGTTGGCTTTGATCCGTTGTTTATGTTTATTTTAAAAAAGTTAGCTATGAAAACAAACGAAATTGACAGTTGGCTTTGATCCGTTTAATTATCTCTCTAATTTCGTTCTACTCTCTCAATTATCTTTCTCTATACACACGTATATGTAAATTGAATCACGAGATAAGTTCTCCCAGCTTCCCATACCGACGGTTAGAGATTTAAGATCGAGTCTCGGTCCGATCATAAATCATCGGACCCTCTCGTACGTACGAAACAAAAGTCACTTCCCGTTTGACCAGTACCTGGATCGAAGGGGGTCGTCGTCAGAACCCGTGAGGGTCGTAATGACACCTCTTAACGTGTAATCCATCGGACTGTACAGTTTGTAACGGTAGAACGGAGATCGAAGACCGTTGGTTCGTTTTGTTTCGTACCGAACAGATTCAACTGTTTTCGACATGTCCTTATCAACGATTTCGTCCGATGACTAATCGTGTATTTATTTTCGAATCTCTCGACATTCCATCGACGAGCGTACGAGTGTACCACAGACGATAATTATCCTCGTGAATGTCGATAAGACGTACGCTTGTACCTGACACGAGTGCGACGAAGAGCGACGACGAAGAGAAAGTGTCGAAACGGTCCTCTCGGCTGGTCGTTATCGACGACGCAAGGACGTCGCGCAGAAAGTGGAATTTGTCGAGCCGATAATCCGCATACACACATCTAGTACAAAAATCTAGTCTGCTTCGAACGTTATTTTAACTGTGATCTGTTTTTATTAGGCGGACATGATGGAGTTTTCGAAATTTCGAACAGATTTGTCTTTGTATCGAGGATCGACGACGGCCGGGTTAAAAAACATCGGATCAACGTAACACTTGAACGTTTCCAAGGCACGCTTCGATTTACGTATTTATGTATATCACTCTCTTGTTCCCTAATCAACATCGATACGATCAACGTAGGCAACGGATCAGAGCCAACTGTCAATTTTGTTTGTTTTCATAGCTAACTTCGTTAAAATCGACATAAACAACAGATCAAAGCCAACTGTCAATTTCATTTGTTTTCATAGCTAACTTCTTTAAAATCAAAATAAACGACGGATCAAGCCAACTGTCAATTTCGTTTGTTTCATAGCTAACTTCTTTAAAATCAAAATAAACGACGGATCAAGCCAACTGTCAATTTCGTTTGTTTCATAGCTAACTTTTTTAAAATCAAAATAAACGACGGATCAAGCCAACTGTCAATTTCGTTTGTTTCATAGCTAACTTCTTTAAAATCAAAATAAACAACGCATCAAGCCAACTGTCAATTTCGTTTGTTTTCATAGCTAACTTCTTTAAAATCAAAATAAACAACGGATCAAGCCAACTGTCAATTTCGTTTGTTTCATAGCTAACTTCTTTAAAATCAAAATAAACAACGGATCAAGCCAACTGTCAATTTCGTTTGTTTTCATAGCTAACTTCTTTAAAATCAAAATAAACAACGGATCAAGCCAACTGTCAATTTCGTTTGTTTCATAGCTAACTTTTTTAAAATCAAAATAAACAACGGATCAAAGCCAACTGTCAATTTCGTTTGTTTTCAAAGTTAACTTCTTTAAAATCGACATAAACAACAGATCAAAGCCAACTGTCAATTTCGTTTGTTTTCATAGCTAACTTCTTTAAAATCAAAATAAACAACGGATCAAGCCAACTGTCAATTTCGTTTGTTTCCATAGCTAACTTCTTTAAAATCAAAATAAACAACGGATCAAGCCAACTGTCAATTTCGTTTGTTTCATAGCTAACTTTTTTAAAATCAAAATAAACAACGGATCAAAGCCAACTGTCAATTTCGTTTGTTTTCAAAGTTAACTTCTTTAAAATCGACATAAACAACAGATCAAAGCCAACTCAATTTCTTTGTTTTCAATTTCAAAATAAACAACGGATCAAGCCAACTGTCAATTTCGTTTGTTTTCATAGCTAACTTCTTTAAAATCGACATAAACAACAGATCAAAGCCAACTGTCAATTTCGTTTGTTTCCATAGCTAACTTCTTTAAATCGACATAAGCAACCGATCAAAGTCAACTGTCAATTTCGTTTGTTTTCATAGCTAACTTTGTTAAAATCGGCATAAACAACGGATCGAAATTAACTGTCAATTTATATATATATATATATATATATATATATATATATATATATATATATATATATATATATATATATATATATAGGTCAATCCATAGTATACTTTGATTATTATATTTATTAATATTTATGTTCATAGATTCCTAAATCGTTCTGTATTATAGAAATAAAAATAAATAATGATCTTGTCATACCACAGCACACTTATATATATATATATATATATATATATATATATATATATATATATATATATATATACACATATATATATGTGTGTGTGTAGATATATAAATCAATCCATAGAACACTTTGATTTTTATTTTTGTTTGTTTATATGATCATAGATTCCTAGATGATTCTGTATCTTAAAAATATAAACAAAAAAACGATCTCATCATATCATAGCACACTTTTATATGTATATAAATATATATTTGTGTTTTTGTACGTGTGTGTGTGTGTACATATATAAGTCAATCCATAGTATACTTTGATTTTTAATAATGTTTTTGTTTGTAATTATATGATCATAGATCCCTAGATCTTTTTGTATCCTAAAAATATAAACAAAAAAAAAAAAACGATCTCGTCATACCACAGCACACTTTTATATATATTTAAATATGTGTGTGTGTGTATGTACGTAAATAAGCCAATCCATAGTATACTTTGATTTTTATTAATATTTTTGTTTGTAAATATATGATCATAGATCCCTAGATCGTTTTGTATCCTAAAAATATAAACAAAAAACGATCTCATCATATCAAAGCACACTTGAATATGTATAAAAATATATGTGTGTTTTTGTACGTGTGTGTGTGTGTACATATATAAATCAATCCATAGAACACTTTGATTTTTATTTTTGTTTGTAAATATATGATCATAGATTCCTAGATTATTCTGTATCCTAAAAATATAAACAAAAAAACGATCTCATCATATCAAAGCACACTTGAATATGTCTAAAAATATATGTGTGTTTTTGTATGTGTGTGTGTGTGTGTGTACATTTATAAGTCAATCCATAGCATACTTTGATTTTTATTTTTGTTTGTAAATATATGATCATAGATCCCTAGATCGTTTTATATCCAAAAATATAAACAAAAAACGATCTCATCAACCCATAGCACACTTGCATATGTATATAAATATATGTGTGTGTGTATATATATATATAAATCAATTCATAGTATACTTTGATTTTTATTAATGATTTGTTTGTAAATAAATGATCATAGATCCCTAGATCGTTTTGTATCCTAAAAATATAAACAAAAAACGATTTCGTCATACCATAGCACACTTATATATATATATATATATATATATATATATATATATATATACAGGATGGCCCAAATAAAATTAAATATTAATAGAACAGTAAATTATATCGAACGAGTAAACATATATCGAAACTTTTAAGTCTCTAGCATATTTCGATTTCCATATATCCCCGTTTATATTAATAACGTACGATCGTAGATTTCTAGATCGATCCTCTATCTAAAAAAAGGGATAATAAATAATCTCCACACACACACACATAAATATCTATTTAATAGTGTCCGTATGACATGTCTATTAAGCCTCTTTCACGGTCATTCGCACGTCGTACATAGGTCAAGCCCTCTCGTGTGTACATTAATCCGTTATTATTACGACGATCATTGTTATTGCCGTGTCCTATTGTCCGAACGATCCCCCTTTTCGGTCGGACATTCGGACCACACGGACGACCCCTGATTCCTGTTCAAGTTTTTTGATTTACGATCGGTCGTCGTGAATCCGCGATAGAACGAACCGAAAAAAAAAACAAATCGGATTGATGATTCGAACTCGAGCCAATTATCGAGGAATGGAAATCGTACGACTGTGTGTGTGTGTGTGTGTTTGGTTGTTTTTTTATTATCCGTGCGAAAGGTCAACAAGGACGCCATCGACATCTGTGTCGGATGAGAGACGCGCGTCGCGTATCGGATGACGAACGGGGGGAACGACGAACATTCGACACACAACATTAATTGTTTGTTTTACCCACGCGCGCGTACACGAGATGACATTTACGCATCCGATTCTCTCGTCGTACCGTCGACACGGATGCGTGAACGTTGTTAATCTCGACTGTGCGATCGAGCGCGTACACATAAACATGTACAGGATCGCAGATATCTGGATAGATCCATATGAAACAATAACCAACGATCACTTGATTTATTAGTCGATCAATTACACATATAGGATCATAGATATCTAGATTGATTTATATTGAAAAAAATATAAAACAAAAACCAACGATTACTTGATTTATGACTCGATCAATTACAAATTCAGGATCAGAGATATCTAGATCAATCCCTTTGAAACAATATCGATCATAAAATCAACGATCACTCGATCAAATACATATACAATAATTACTCGACTCACCTAAATCCTCGATCGTCGTCACCAATCTCCTCGGCTGGTACTCGAACGCGAACATTTTCCGATTTTCCGATCAACAGCAAGCAACCGATACCGACGAAAATTTACACGACGATCGATGATCGACACATGGACACGTTTCCGATACCTACGATCATATTTATGCACGTGAATATATCGAATGTGATCTAGACGTCGTCGAGATCATGATCAATGGAAGAAAGTGGCCTGTGGAACGATCCACAGGCTACTTTCTGGGAAAACAAAAGAACGAAAATGGAAAAACAATCGATTTAGGTTTGTTTCGAAACGTTATCTGTGTTCACTTCGATCGAACGAAACGAAAAAAACAAACGAACGAAATTATCAAAACAAAAAAAACAAAACACTAATTCTGTCTGTTTCGAACGATCGACCAATTGATCGAATTCAGATAGAGATTCTCGCTCGATGAGAATCGTACAACGGATGTCCCGCTACGATCCAATTCGGAATAACGCGATCTGCTGATCCGAGATTCGAGAGACGGGATCGATCGAGAGACACGTGACAACAGTTCGAATCGGCGCGACGTACTGGACGAACGGGACCGACGGTCGCAAGGATCTAGATAGCTATGGATTGATGATCGTACGG
The DNA here is from genome assembly GCA_029203775.1 of Neoneuromus ignobilis. Taxonomy (NCBI): domain Eukaryota; kingdom Metazoa; phylum Arthropoda; class Insecta; order Megaloptera; family Corydalidae; genus Neoneuromus; species Neoneuromus ignobilis. Next base: position 2,940,266 of record CP092098.1, on the reverse strand, counting down.
AACGAAGACGAAAACGTCGCACGATATGAAAATCCAATGTGTGAGCGTTGTTTCGGGATAAATGGATCGGACGTGCCGACCGATATATCGAAATGAGACGAGATTATACGAAGATCGGTATGAGAGAGCGAGATGACACGATCGGGATCCGATCGAGGAGACGTGTGAGTTTAGCCTACTGTGTTATATTATAAACGGGGAGGGGATGATTGATACAGGTAAACGTCTATAGATATGTAAATTATTTATACGGAGAGAGAAAGGGAGAGAAAGAAAGAAAAAAAAAGATGGTCTGTTTTAAAATTCTCCGATTTTTGTTTTTTTAAAAAAAACAAAAAACAATTGATTTCGATTGTCAATTGTTTGGCTGTTAGTAGACTTGTCAAGATACTTTCGACACAGACTGTATATATATATATATATATATATATATATATATATTTATATATACATATACATAGATAGATATAGAGAAAGAGAGAGAAAAAAAGAAATAAAGACGGTCTATTTTAAAATTATACGATTTTTGTTTTTTTTTCAAAAAAAATTTTTTCAAAATTGATTTCGATTGTCAATTGTTTGGTTGTTAATAGACTTGTCAAGATACTTTCGAAACAGACTATATATATATAGAGAGAGAGGGAGAGAGAGAGAAAGAAAGACAGTTTGTTTTAAAATTCTCCGATTTTTATTTTTTTAAAAACAAAAAAACATAATTGATTTCGATTGTCAATTGTTTGGCTGTTAATAGACTTGTCAAGGTACTTTCAAAACAGACTATATATATATATAGAGAGAGAGAGAGAGAGAAAGAAAGACGGTCTGTTTTAAAATTCTCCGATTTTTGTTTTTTTTAAAAAAAATTGATTTCGATTGTCAATTGTTTGGTTGTTAATTTGTCAAGATACTTTCGAAACAGACTATATATATGTATATATATATATATATATAGAGAGAGAGAGAGAGAGAGAGATAGAAAGAAAGATGGTCTGTTTTAAAATTCCAATATTTGTCGATTATCAATTGTTTGGCTAATGTTTTTTTTTTAAAAAAAAACAAAATTGATTTCGATTGTCAATTGTTTGGTTGTTAATTTGTCAAGATACTTTCGAAACAGACTATATATATATAGAGAGAGAGAGAGAAAGAAAGAGAGAAAAAAGACGATCTGTTTTAAGTTTCTCCGATTTTCGTTTTTTGAAAAAAAAAACAAAAAACAAAATTGATTTCAATTGTCAATTGTTTGGCTGTTAATAGACTTGTCAAGATACTTTCGAAACAGACTATATATATATATATATATATATATATATAGAGAGAGAGAGAGAGAGAGAGAAAGAAAGAAAGAGAAAAATTTTTTTTTTTTTGGCTTTTTTTTTGAAAAAAGAAGACGATCTGTTTTAAGTTTCTCCGATTTTCGTTTTTTTTAAAAAAAAAAACAAAAAACAAAATTGATTTCAATTGTCAATTGTTTGGTTGTTAATAGACTTGTCAAAATACTTTCGAAACAGACCGTAGAAAAAAAGTGAGAGAGAGAGAAAAGGTAAAAGAGAGACGATCTATTCTAAAAGTCTCAGATTTTTTTTTAAAAAAAAAACAACGATTTAGATTTTCAATTGTTCGGCTGTTAGTAAACATGTCAAGATACTTTCGAAACAGACCATTTATGTGTATGTGTATACATATAAAAAATACATTTATCGACGAGATAAGCCCGAAAATCTCCAAATCCATTCTCCCAAACGTACATTATTCATATACATATATATATATATATATATATATATATATATATATATATATATATATATATATATATATATATATGTACAATAGTCGTAGTGTGTTTTGACTGTTGCTATGACAACGGACGAACATCAGAGCGTCGGAAAAGCACGGCCTGCTAAATATTATTGAACCGTTGACACGGACGTCCGTGCGTCCATCTCTGTCCGATGTCATCGAATCATTATCACACACACACACACACACGTGTACGTGTGTGTGTGTGTGTAAACACCTATTAGTAGATAATAGACCGAGACTAGGAAAAAAAATCGTCGTTGTATCGAACGCGCGTCGATGTGAACAGACATTAGCATCGTCGTCGTGCGGACCGTCACGACGCTCATACACATCGAGAATGTGTGCAAGAGAGAGAGAGAGAGAGTGAACCAGATCGAATATCCGATGGCGATCATCTCGATCGAACATGCCTCGACTTGACCTGATTCGATCATCCGGGGATGGAAAAACGTCCACGGAAACGTCCAAAAACGTCATCTGCACGAAACCCACAGCCACCTTCCAATCAAACTTCATACACGAACAGCGGACGCCATTTCGATAGGCGATTTCGATCGCGATCGTACAATGTTTATTCACTTTTATATGGCCGTCGATATGTGACGTATGGATTTGTGTTTTATCGAAAAGAAACATGTGTAAGTTATATGAAACGCATGTAACTCTCCTCGAGGCCGGTCACACAGAAACATCATACGTGGTCGACAAATAATTCTGTTAAGAATCATTCAAACCGATAATAAACGCGACAATCAATTTCCGATTATCGATCAAATACCGCGTTAATAAGACCTAGAGTTTCTTTATTACTTAATACACTTAATAAGTTCAGTTCTCGAGTAGATGTGCTAGAAGCAACATCGAATTCTAGCAATGAAACAGAAGAACTCCTCGAATCACACTTGTTGGCTCATGGATTGATAAAAATAAATGTGTTTTCTTTAATAATTGCGATTTCGATTATTTAAAATAAAACTTGTATAGTTAGTTCTTTCATTTGTATAAAACGCAAATTAAAAAAAAAAACAAATTCGTCATTGAAATCTAGGCGTTACAATGACCTTAGATATAAAAAATGTTTTTTTTTTTTTTTAACTTTCGATAAGGATTCAATTTCAAGTTCTATCACGCTTAAAAAAACACTTCTCTCTTTCTCTCTCTCTCTCTCTATATATATATATATATATTTATATGAACATATCAAAGCACACTACGCATACAGGAATTATATAAACAATTCGGTTACCATGGATTCAAATAACAAATCGTTTCCATAGCACACTGTGACTTATATGCGCGTTTATACAGAATACAAACGATCGTGGATACCTAGATCGTTCTTTAATCAATAAATAAAAACAATGAACGGTCATAGCACACTCGAATATACATATATATTTATAAATAAAGGTATGTGTGTATTTGGAAAAAAATCGATTGACCGCAACGATAATACGACGACGCTTCGAACCAACGTCCCAGATATATTTGACGCCGTTTCACCTGATCTACACCCACACACACACACATAAAACAAGCTTTTTTTTCCGTGTGTGTATGTGTGTGTGTGTATTCTTTCGTGTGTATCTAGAAGCGGCACGACCGTTGTCATGGTAACGTAATGACGCGTCAACATCAACAGTAATATACGATCGTGGCGGCGGATGAGGGGGAGGGGAGTAAGGAAAATAAACAACATACGTACGCCGACGCCTACTCGATGTATTTGTTTTGTTTTTTTAAATGAATATTTTTTTTTGGTTTTTTATTTAAATAAATAAATGCAAATATGGAGATTTATGTATGTGTGTGTGTGTGTGAAACGCGGGTTCGAATCAAGCGCGAGCATGTGTGTAACGTGTCGATCGAGTACCCCCGCGAACGGGAAGAGAGATATTAACAGCGGATGCGCGCGACGTGTCGTTTTAATTACCTTTCAGTGTATTTCGGTATTATCTGTTCGGCTCGGCTAAACGGTCTATGAAACACATCCCATTGTCTCTGACTAGACACCTGCACAATTATAATAATGGAACGTTTATATCTGAATCGAATTAAATACACACACACACACACACACACACACACACACACACACACACACGTGTGTGTGTGTGTGTGTGTGTGTGACGTATGTGTGATACGTACGCATACGATCTAGAGACAATAGAAAAACAGTTGAGAAATTCGTTCTATTGAAACAATTTTTTTCGATTTTTGTTTCGATAATAAACGATCGAAGTGGCCGACGTCGATCCACATCATCATGAAACAAATGCACATCGTCCGTTTGTCAAATCTGTGAAAATGGCTTTTTTACCATTTTCAAATTTTCGAATGGTACGACTCGACGATTCGAAGATCGAACCGTTACCAAATTTACCGGAAACGGAACGACCGGTCGACTTTTCGAAAAATCGTCTAACCGACGGTATTTTTCTACCTGTACGTACGACCGACCGAATTTCCCACGAAATTAGATCACAGTATGTGCGTATGTGTGTGTGTATGTGTGGGTATTTGACCCGATTTTAATAAAAATCCCGTACGCCGACCGAAAGGGCAAAATAGAACAAAAATTTTTTTTCAAAAAAAAAAACGGATCGGTCCGAGTTCTTCCGCGATGACCTTTCCGGACGAGGGTCGGTCGACCGGCCAAGGGTCGCACGGACGACGGCTATCGTACCTGTACGTACGAAAAAGGCACACTTCTTAGACAAGACTTACGACCCTCGTACTCGTTTATTTTTCATTCAATTTATATATATATATATATATATATATATATATATATATATATATATATATATATATATACAAGTGAACAGATTTAAATCGTTTCGATCCAGCATGCTAATGTGCATATTAACCCTTGTATAATGGAGGGTCAGTCGAACGGACGCAACAACCCTTTCAACCTTTCATTATATATATATATATATATATATATATATATATATATATATATATATATATAATGCAGATTTTTATAACCGACAATGACCTAAAGACCTTCTCATACTTTCGATTTTAGATTGGAATATTATACGAAAATCGTTTGTTTCGATCGTATAATGTTTCCGATTCGATATTGTTTCATTAAAAAAACACATCTCGGTTGCTATGAAAACGTCAAACAAATAAACGTCACGTTGCCATAGAAACATATTGTTTATTGTACGCATAGCCTATTAGCACTTATATATATATATATATATATATATATATATATATATAATTAGTAGGCTATGCATATAGTAAATAAAATGTTTCTATAGTAACGTGTCGTTTGATTACTAGATAAATAAATGTTACGTTACTATGGAAACGTATGCATAGCCTACTACGTCAAAAAATAAACGTCACGTTGCCATAGAAACGTATTGTTTATTTTACGCATAGCCTACTAGCACTTATATATATATATATATATATATATATATATATATATAATTAGTAGGCTATGTATATAGTAAATAAAATGTTTCTATAGCAACGTGTCATTTGATTACTAGATAAATAAATGTTACGTTACTATGGAAACGTATGCACAGCCTACTAGTACTTAATAAGCGTTGAATAAAAGTTAAGCAACTATGTAAAAACTGCAGTAATGGTCCAAATATCGACAGTTAACACATTGTTGACCGGCAATTTTACGCTGAAGCTATCTCATGTCACCGGCTATTATTTCGTAATTCAATGTGGAACTGAAACAATATAAATAACCTTCAATAAACTTTACTTATACATAATGAATTGAAATGAAATTTTGTACATATCTTCTAGATAACTTTTAATACGTTTTTTTAGTATGATATGCCGTATAGCAGGGGTTCCCAACCCCGTCCCAACCCCGTCCCAATTTATATGCGCCCGCCACTATTCGACAGAATTTTTTCACACACACTAATTAAAAATATAAATTGAAGATTTATATTAATTGAAGAAATAAAAACATTTATAAACGATAAAAATGAAAATTATGATGAACTAACTGACTCTTGCTGGCTGGTGGATTTGGGTTTTCTTGCAAACACCATGGAAAAATTAAATTCTTTCAATTTGGAATTGCAGGGAAAAGACAAAAATATAGCTGAAATGATAAGCTCTGTAAATTCATTTAAAGCGAAATTGGCTTTGTTGATATCACATCTGCAGAAGTCTCTCGTACATTTCCCACATATGAAGAAAATGTTAGGTAACAATGAATTAAACGTGTCATTATTTATTGAGACCCTTCAAGTGCTTCAAAAACAGTTTGAAGAAAGATTTCTGCAGTTTACAAATATCGAGCCAATTGTCTCTTTCTGTATCAATCCTTTTACTTGCCAAATAAATGTAATGGGACTAGCCGCATGTATTGAAGATCTTGTTCAGGGGAAAGCAAAAGAACTAGAATTAGAAATTTTGGACCTTACGAATGATATTTTGCAAAAATCCTTAATATCAGAGGACTTATGGAACATAGTCGACAAAGAAAGGTTCCCGTTTTTGAAAAAAGCGGCATATAAAATCAAATCGTTTTTCGGGTCAACGTATTTATGCGAATCGTTGTTTTCAAACATGAATTTAATAAAATCACGATATAGATCTCGACTCACCGATGAGCATCTTTATAATTGTTTGCTAACAGGATTATCGTCATACTCTCCTAATTACGAGGCACTGGCCAATGAAATGCAATGCCAAAGATCACACTGACAGATTGATATTTTTTTTAATGTTTTCTTTTATGTTTTTTTCAATGATTTCTTTGTGTGTGTGTTTTTTGTTTACTTTGTATTAAGTTTTGTATGTACGATTCTTTGTGTGTATGTAATTTGCACAATAATTTTATTATTTTGAAATTATTTTTGTTTATTATTTTTTATCCTTGGTCAATTATAAATATCCTTAAAAAATAGCTGGTGCCCGCCGCCCTACCGATATTTTAGAATGCGCTCTAGGGTATAAAAAGGTTGGGAACCCCTGCCGTATAGCAATCACCTACGTGTAATTGACTATTTTTTCTAAAACGTGGTCTTTTAGTTGTCCTAACAGCCTGAAAGTGGATCGTTGTACGGAGCCTTTTTAGAAGTACGCGAAGAAGTGCCAGATACAAAGCTGCATTCATTTAAATCAACAGTTATCCATTCCCTAGCTACTTCTAATAGAACTTTTTCGAATCTATGTTTATTTTGTAAGTTAGAGTTACAGTAAATTTTAAATGCATTAAACAAAGTACAATTATTGAGAAAGAATGCAACTTTTTTAGACCACTTCACACTTTTTCTAAAGATGTTGCTGTTTGGCAAATACTGGTCTGCGCTTTAATTTTTTTACTGGTTTAATCTCAGATTCATAACTGTCTTTCCGAATCACTACAATTTATTTCCAAATCACTCGGACAATCAGATAAGTCATCCGCGTATAATTCATTGACAAATTCTTCGCTATCACGATCTGCCATGGTTGCAATTTTTACAGAACTAAAATTGTTATAAAAATCTGAATATCTAGAAAAATATTTTTTTATAATAAAAGGGACACGTCTAAACACGATGAACAAAGCTTTTGCAGTATTCTATATTGCCCTGGGTTTCATCAATTGAAATTGCTAATGCAAGTGCAATCACGAGTTAACTCGTTATCGGTCAACAATGTGTTAATAAAAATATAGAAATTATCGCAGTGCATCAAATTAAAACGCTGATATCATTTTTAAAAAATATGTAATCAACTATATTTATTTCGTTATTATAACAAAAAAAAAAATCACATTGAACAAAATTTTCTTATATTTTTACGCGACAAAAGTTAAGCAACTCTGTCGTTTAATTTATAAACTAAAGTATTAAGGGGTTATAAGCACTTAGAAATTTCAAAAAATCGATTTTTTTTTGCATTTTCGGAATGCACATATATTTGAGTATATTCTCTGAAAATTTGAAGTAAATCAGATAAATATTTTCGGACATACACCTGAATTTGTAAAAAAAAATTAACTATGTGTAAACTACTTCCGAAACTTCAAACGCGTTTATCTCAAAACGGTGTTTTCATAGTCGGTGATCTCGATATCTCAGAAATGGCTGAACCGATCGGTCTCAAATTTTCACACAATCTTCTCAAATATATTCCTCAGGTATTGAACGAAGGAATAAGGTTTACAAAAATTATTACTATTTTTTTAAACAATTCGGAGCGAAAATTTTAGTAAAAAACGAAAAATTTTTTTCAAATAGACGCCATTTTATCAAAAATGAAAATTTTTATTATTCCTTCGTTCAATACCTGCATTGATCTATCCTTTAAAAGAATTGACCATATTTTTTGATTTCGGATAATTCAAACCGCCGATATGAAGATCACCGCCAAGCGCCTTTTTTTGGAGATCGTTCGGGACATCGTCTGCAGGAGCGGTGCACTTCAATATTTTTTTATGATCGACATGTTATTTTATTCTTGAAAGTAGGATCTATTCAAATAACCATAATTTGTAATTGCAAAATAAATACTGTTTCTAAAAAAAATTCCTAAAAAACGTCGTTTTTGCGCCTCGCAAGTACGAATAACCCCTTAACCCTTTGCACTCGAGGGCTCCGGAGCGGAGCCATTTAAAATTTATCTTCAAACTCGAGGGCTCCGCTATGGAGACAATGCAAATAATTTTCAGTTCATAAGGACAAAAACAAATCGTAATAACTTCATTTATTCTTTTAACAAATTGCAAATTATATCTGTTCAAGAAAGATTTATTTATGTGACTGTAAAAAAAAAATTGTTACTGCGCATATCATTTTCCAATATGTGAATATGATTTTTCTATTGAAATTGCTTCGAGTTGTTGGTAATATCAATGAAAAAAAGCTTCGAGTGCAAAGGGTTAATATTTGGTAGCATAGCCGTTGTTCTTAATAACAGTTGCATAGATTCAATTAATTTATTCACTATATCTGAAGATATTTCATCTTTCCGTGCAGCTTCACTAGCCGAATACAATTCAGCTTTATTAGAAAAGGTTTGTTGTCCTCTAATTTTTTTTTTTTTACTATTTCCCATAAGTTTTCTATGGGATTGAGGTGTCCGGAGATTGGGATGGCCGAGAAAGAACCTCAATATTGTTCTGTTCAAACCATGTTTTAATAATTTTTGCGGTATGTTTGACATATAACTTAATTCGATGACACTTTATATATATAACTTAGTAGGCTATGCATATAGTAAGTAAAATGTTTCTATAGCAACGTGTCATTTGTTTACTAGATAAATAAATGTTACGTTACTATGGAAACGTATGGATAGCCTACTACGTCAAAAAATAAACGTCACGTTGCCATAGAAACGTATTATTTATTGTACGCATAGCCTACTAGCACTTATATATATATATATATATATATATATATATATATATATATATATATATATAACTTAGTAGGCTATGCATATAGTAAATAAAATGTTTCTATAGCAACGTGTCATTTGTTTACTAGATAAATAAATGTTACGTTACTATGGAAACGTATGCGTAGCCTACTAGTACTAGATTATATATATATATATATATATATATATATATATGTGTGTGTGTGTGTGTGTGTGTGTGTATGATACGTTTTTTTCCATACGAACGGTTAAAATAATCCAATTCTATATCCAGGTATCTGCACATCGTGCACACACATATGTACGTTTATGCGATACGTGCGGTTGTGTAAAAATGACCTTCTGACCATGTGAAACTCACGAGAAACGTAACGATCGTATGCAAATACGAATTTTTACACACACACACGCATTTATATATATAGATCACATGTACGAATCAACGTATATTCCAATTGAAAGGATATGGAAAAAAGGTATCGGCTCCGGGTTATTACTACCTGGTTGACCAGCGGACGATACAAGGAGCCCACGTCGATCGAACGACAATGTCCGTCCAGGTACACGTCTATGAGAACTCCGGTGTAGTAGTAACAATGAGACGTTTGTGAAATTAAAAAATAAATCGGATCGACAGGTAGACGGTTTCGTGGGATTCGAACGGAGACTGTCGGTCGGTCGGTCGTTGGTAACGATTTCGATTATTGACGTACGCACGTGGGATGGAGAAAAAAGAGATAGAGAATCGGATCGAAACGACGATGAGACAATGACGGAACGATTGAGTAATTGATCGAGAGTGGAATACGTTTTTCGTACGTTCGATTTTTTTCGAAATTTTTTTTTCTAAAAGGAAAATGTCGGATGGTTCAGAAACAAAAATATGTCCATCGTACAACTGTCATTTAATGTCATATATATATATATATATATATATATATATATATACACTACTACTACTACTGATAGCCCACATCAGCCCACTGCTGGGCGAAAGCCTCGTCGAATGTCATAATTAAAACAAGAAGAGTTTTCCGAGCCTCTTCCATTCTTTCCTTTCGCTGGCCAATCTCATCCAACCTTGGCCTCCACAATACTTCCACAAAACAGTCCAGAAAAGTATGGAAAGAATAATGTTAGGAATTACTAAACTGGACCGAAAAACAAGTAAATTGATATATATATATATATATATATATATATATATATATATATATATATATATATATATATATATATATATATATATATATATATATATATATATGTTTTTTTAACCGTGATAGAAATTTAAATTAATTTCAATATAAATTTCTATCATTCTTAAAACACTCTCTCTCTCTCTCTCTCTCTATATATATATATATATATATATATATATATATATATAGATAGATAGAGAGAGAGAATAATATCTAGTAGGCTATGTACTGTATATATAATATTAAACAATAGATTTCCATGACAACGAATCGTTCAATTTTTCTCAAAACAACGAATTGTTATCACAAACTGCTAGATTTTATATCACAAATTTTTTTGTAAAACAAATTTACGAATATATCACAAACTACTAGATATTATATAGAATGTTTTTTTAAACGTGATAGAAATTTAAATTGATTTCAATATAAATTTCTATCATGCTTAAAACACTCTCTCTCTCTCTCTCTATATATATATATATATATATATATATATAGAGAGAGAGAGAGAGAGAGAGAGAGAGAGAGAGATTAGGAGGATTCTCTCTCGTTCTCTCTCTCTCTATATATATATAGAGAGAGAGAAGGAATAATATCTAGTAGGCTTTGTACTGTATATATAATATTAAACATTAGATTTACATGACAACGAATTGTTCAATTTTTTCCAAAACAACGAATGATCATCACAAACTACTAGATTTTATATCATAAACAAATTTTTTTTGTAAAACAAATTTATATCACAAACTACTAGATGTTATATATATATATATATATATAATGTTTTTTTAACCGTGATAGAAATTTAAATTGATTTCAATATAAATTTCTATCATGCTTAAAACTGTCTCTCTCTCTCTCTATATATAAATATAAATATATATAGAGAGAGAAAGAGGGAGACAGGTTACGAGGATTCTCTCTCTATATATATATAGAGAGAGAGAGAGAGAGAGAGAAAGAATAATATCTAGTAGGCTATGTACTGTATATATAATATTAAACAATAGATTTCCATGACAACGAATCGTTCAATTTTTCTCAAAACAACGAACGTTTATCACAAACAACTAGATTTTATATACACGATACGTTTTATAATTCTTATATGTGTGTGTGTGTGTGTTTATGAGTTGATCGGATTAGTGTCGTAGAACAATGAGCGCAGGTTCACTTGTAAAGTCAATGAAGCATCGTTTAATTGTATTTTATGCAAATACGACACAACACTGATGGTGCTGTTTTTGTAATAAACGATCGCGTACACACACACACACGTGTGTGTGTGTGTTAATAGAATCCGATTACGTCCATATTCCGTACTAATTGATCTTTGCTCTCGGACGATCGATTCTTCGTCGATTTTCAAAACTAATGTTTATTTAAAACGACGTGTAAGACAATCGACCTGCGTGTGTATGTGTTTTGTTCAAGACGACAGCCATGAAAAAAATCGGTTTTCCCGTCGTTCTTTTTCTCAAATCCAAAAAACTAATAAACCAATAAACAGACGAATTCGTACATCGCAAGATGGACAATCGTTTCGATGTTGATATGAACTTTCCAGTTCGATTATATAGGATGATCCGAATACGACACCCAGATTTATGTTTTGTTATAAAAAAACATGTGCATAGTTCATTTAGTTTCTTAAGGGGTTATACGCAGTTGCGAGGCGCAAAAACGACGTTTTTTTAGGAATTTTTTTTAGAAACAGTATTTATTTTGCAATTACAAATTATGGTTATTTGAATAGATCCTACTTTCAAGAATAAAATAACATGTCGGTCATAAAAAAATATTGAAGTGCACCGCTCCTGCAGACGATGTCCCGAACGACCTCCAAAAAAAGGCGCATGGCGGTGATCTCCATATCGGCAGTTTGGATTATTTGAAATCAAAAAATATGGTCAATTCTTTTAAAGGATAGATTAATGCAGGTATTGAACGAAGGAATAATAAAAATTTTCATTTTTGACAAAATGGCGTCTACTTGAAAAAAATTTTTCGTTTTTTACTAAAATTTTCGATCCAAATTGTTTAAAAAAATAGTAATAATTTTTGTAAACCTTATTCCTTCGTTCAATACATGAGGAATATATTTGAGAAGATTGTGTGAAAATTTGAGACCGATCAGTTGAGCCATTTCTGAGATATCGAGATCACCGACTATGAAAACACCGTTTTGAAATAAACGCGTTTGAAGTTTCGGAAGTAGTTTACACATAGTTAAAAATTGTTTTTTTCAACTTACATGGTATAATAAATATTTATCAGATTTACTTCAAATTTTCACAGAATATACTCAAATATATGTGTATTCCGAAAATGCAAAAAATCGATTTTTTGAAATTTCTAACTGCATAACCCCTTAAAGATTAAACACAAATTTTATTTCTTTTTTAAACACAAATCCAGACCTCGTATACCTGGGTTTTGGGATGTCGGAAAAACTCGTCCTCACACTACACGATTTAAAGATGTATTTTGTTTTCAGGAACATCTCGACGATTGGAAAAGTCGCATAGCGTGCGTTGGATTCGATCAAATATCAATTGTTTTATATATAAATATTGATCGAATCTCAATTGTTTTATATATTCGATTTTTTTACCATTTTCGAACGATCGAGTCGGCAATGACCAGCCTTCTTTTTTATTATATATATATATATATATATATATATATAAATGTGTGTGTGTGTGTAAATGACAATAAGCATAAATATTATCTGAGTAAAAAACATCTTATCATCGATGCGGAGGAACGCGTGTTGAAAAATAAAATGCATGTACAACAACATAACTATGTGTGTGTGTGTGTGTGTGTGTGTGTGTGTGTGTGTGATATAAAAACATATATGGAGCGCACGTACGTGAACGACAATTAAGCAGAATCGATAAATATGTAAAGTCGGATGAATGTTGAAAACGCGGTAATAATTATTTACTGCTGTTGCGTATGTGTGTTTTTTCTATATATATATATATATATATATTTTTTGTTGTCGTAATGTCGCAGATATCGCTCGGTCGGAGCAATTAACGGCGCGGATGATAGCGCGCTATCATCGGCCGCGTGCACTGAATTCGTCGACGGGAAAAACGACCGTCTCTCGACAACGAATCAAACATAAACGGGCCTCTCGGGTCGGCCATTTAATTCGTCTCAATCGACATTTCGAATAAATCGGATTTATTCAGTCGATCGGTCCTCGTGCAAAAAAAATGACAAAAATTCGATATTGAAAATCCGATCGAAATGCTAAAATAGAGTTTTATTTTTAAATAATCGAAAGTACGGTTTTTAATTAAACATATATATATATATATATATATATGGAGAGAAAGAGAGAGAGAGAGAGGGAAAGAGAATAATATCTAGTAGGCTATGTATTGTATATATAATATAAAACAATAGATTTCCATGACAACGAATCGTTCAATTTTTTAAAAACAACGAATGTTTATCAAAAACTACTAGATTTTATATCACAAACAAATTTTTTTTGTAAAACAAATTTCTAAAAAACACTATATATATTAGGTTGGCAAGTATCTCCCTTCCGTTTTTTTTTTTTTTTTTTTTTTTTTTTTTTTTGTACATAGCTGCGAAATTCAAAAGACCAGAAGGCGGAAGGGAGATATTTGCCAACCTAATATATATATATAATGTTTTTTTAACCAATTTTTAATCAATTAATCAATCAATTAATCAATTAATCAATTTTTAATCAATTTTTTAATCAATTTATCAATCAATCAATGACAACATTTAAAATCAGATTCTTCAATTATCAATCAACGACAGTGAATTGAAGAGTTCTTCTCGGTTGCATCCTCCATTTTAGAATTGATGTTGTTGTTGCAACGTCCAGTTTAGAACTGATTCTACAAAGTGTTTTAATGAACAAAGAAACCTCTAGTTCTCATTATTAAGATATTTTATTTACTTCGAAAATTGATTGTCGCGTTTTTTACAGTTCCAAATAATTCCTAAAGGAATTATTCTTCAACAATCAACACGTGGACAATGTATGCTGTCACATGTGTTTCATATAACTCGAGTACGTTTTTGTTTTTTCGTTCAACACCAACTCCGAACATCGTTCTATTATATCAAAACCTACTGTATTATTCCGTATATTTCGAACAAGCACTCTGGTTAAGGGGGTATTCTAGTCTAGAATTTCGGGAAAAAAAAAATCGATTTTTTGCATATTTTCAAAGTTCAGATCTTTAAGAATATGTCGTTAAGAGGATTTGTCGAAATTCGAATTATTTTCGGAGTTATAGCTGTTTTTGTGCCGCGCCAACCGATCCGGTCTGGCCGGAACGAATCAACAATAGACGGTTAAAAAGGATAATAAAGGAACTGGATGGTAAAAGTCCTGGAAAATTAACTATATTATGGTTTAGCTATTCGCCGAAATCCTGAATCTATTGAGGTTATGAGGAACGAGGTATGGGCTACTTATTATCATAAAAGTTCTACCGACGAAAATCCACAACACGTGTATTGTCCACCTGATCCATCAAGCTGGTGTAAATGGCAGAAAGCTAAGGGTACTTTAGAAGACTTTATTCACGAAAATCCACCTTTAAATGATAAAGTATTGGCAGTGATAAAGGCAATATACGAAAATTTGTCTTTAGAAAGCTTATTATTTAGATCAAGGCTGTCCAACCTCTAGGAATGCAAGGGCCGCAATACGAAAATAAAAATTATCCGCGGGCCGTATCTAAAATAAAAAAAACATTTATTACTCTTTAACTATGTTTTATTGAAATATTAGATAATGTTAACGAAATTGTGTATTTCAATGAGAATTTTGCGGTGACTCTGATTCCTTTACTAATGTAGCTATATCAATTTCAATGATTGTAGTAGCCAAATGCAGTAAATTTGATAACGATTTGTCCGTCATGGAACTTCTATATTTAGATTTAATAAATTTCATTGTTGAAAAAGTACTTTCACAAAGTACTGCCGAGCATTGGCCACATTCTAAGACCAAAGTCTCGCAATTTAGGATACTTTCCTTCTGATAATAATTGAAAAAAATCTCCTCCTGTTTTACATTCGTTACTAGACAAGGGATCTGTTTGCAAATCACACGACTCTAACTGCAAATCGAATTTTACGTTTGTAATATTAATAGTTAAAGGTTGACTGAAAAGTAAAATATCTTGTTCGAAATATCGTTCTTCAAATTCCTTGATTATATCTTCAATATACTCGTAAACTCGACTTCAAATTTTAAACGGGTTTTTCTCGAATTTTGACGTGATATATCAAGTTGTAATGGACCGATTTACTTGAAATTCGGTACAGAGCTTCTCAATACAACAGTGATTTTCTCCGTTTAAGATTTTTTGAAAATTTCGTTTTTTACTATTTTTAAAAAATTCCGAAAGTTGAAAAAAATAGGGCAAAAAATGACTATTTTTTCACAATACCGCCATTTTGCGAAAAAAAATTTTTTGTCAAATTTCCCTAGACAGGGATACTACTACAACCTTGTTTTTCAATAATTTCACAAAAATTTTGTTTTGGATGACCGGAAGGGTTGGAACCAGGAGGCACCTTTTTTTCCGAGCCCTCACTTTGCCAACCTGTACCTTTTTCAATTTTGAATTTTTTGTTTTTAATAATACTTTTTTATACTCTTAAAATGTAAAAATAATAATACTCTTAAAATTTTTGTTTCGGATGACCGGAAGGGTTGAAACCAGGAGACACCTTTTTTTCAAATCTGTACCTTTTTCGATTTTGAATTTTTTGTTTTTAATAATACTTTTTTATACTCTTAAAATGTCAATAAATAACTGATAAAAGAATGGATAATAAAAATATTTGTTGTTTTTTTTAATAGCGCCCGAAAAAACATCTAAAATTCGTGCATCTAATAATAATGATAATAACAATAATGATTTATTGTGGCTGAGTACTTACATATACATTGGTGCAGTGTTTCCCAACGTGGGGCCCACGCCCCACAGGGGGGCAATTTAAAAATGGACTCGACACGACTTTAACCCTTTCGCTTTGGGTTATTTAAATGCAATGATAGATATCGGTGACAAATTTAACAAAAAAGGCAAATTCTTAAAAAAATGCTGTAAATAATTATTAGGTATAATTTCGTTTGACGTTACCAAAATATCAACTGGGTAATTAGAGTCGTCAAGTAAACTTCGTCGGGGATTCACCGCGGAGTGTGCCGCCTGTCGCGGGGAACCCCGGACGTTTTAAAACTCGCTAAACAACGTCGTTGTTCGCACCTAATTGGCCCAACTCAACTTCTGTAGTGTTTCACATCATTCAGTTGGTGTTAATTTGAAATAAATCCAAAGATATATATAATAAATTAAAAAACTACTTAGATGTCAATGATATACCAATGAAAAATATAACAACTTGTGCTGCAGATGGCGCCCCTAATATGGAAAATGCAAGAAAAATGGCTGCTTAAAATTGATGGAAGATGCGAATCCAGAAATGATTATTGTACATTGTGTTATTCATAAGGAAAACTCGGTAGCTAAAAATATCTCGCCTGTTCTAAATGAAGTACTACATGCAGTAATAAAGTGTGTTAATGCTATTAAAGCTAGTGCCAAATGTGAGCGTCTTTTCAAGTTATTTTGTGAAGAACAAAATGAAGACCATATGAGACTTTTACTTCATACTGAAGTAAGATGGCTATCCAAAGGAAACTGCTTGAAAAGACTTATGCAACTGTTTGATACTCTTAGTGATTTTTTAAGCGACAAATCTGAAATGAAGTATCTGTTAACAATCGATGGTAAAGCATTTGTATTGTTATTTAGCCGTTATCTTTGAAAAACTAAATATATTAAATAAGCAACTTCAAGGACCAAATAAAACACTCGTCGATGCAAAAGCAAAGATATTCGGTTTCATTACCAATATAGAGTTATATCAGAAACATATTAACAACAAAAACTTTGAACAGTTTCATTGGCTCCAAAAATGTGAAGTAACTGATACCGCTGTACTTGTTATTGTCAATCATTTGAATATTCTATCCGCTGATTTAAAAGAAAGATTTTCTGATTTAAAACAAATCGATTTCCCAACATGGATGATGCAGCCAATATTAGTGGATTTGTCTGATATATCAAATATGCAGTATCGAGAAGAACTCGCAGAATTGCAAAATGATGAATCAGTAAAGACTTTATTTAATATAAAAGGAGCGATGGCATGGCTTTGTGAAGAAACTGAAATTAAATACCCGAATGCAACCGAATGTGCAAGAAAACTTTTACTACCGTTTCCATCTTCATATTTAGCTGAATGTGGATTTAGTGCTGTAAATGATTTACTGATAAAAAAAAGAAATCGACTCGATATAACAATATAACGTGGAGACTTGAGATTAAAGCTAAGTAAATTGGAACCTAATATAAAATCTCTGTGCAGCAAGGATCGCACTAAATGAATATAGAAAAATCAATATTAAAATTATTTTGAATTTCAGTTTTTCATTATATGTTTTAAAATTTTACTTACGATGTTTTGATAACAATTTCATAATGATTTCTTCCTAAAACTTATCATTTATATTTCTTAAGGGAACAAAACCATTTTTAAAGGTTAAAAATTATGTATGGGGGGCATAAAATTTTTAGAAATGTTAAGGTGGGGCATGGCCTAAAAAGGTTGGGAAACACTGCATTGGTGTATACTCGAACAGAGTTTTTGACTTAACTTAGCTTATTATTATTTATATTATGCTATATGGATTGGGATGGAGGAGTGGTGAGGTTTTGAGGTATTTGCAAGACAGTTTCAAAAACCTGCGTTTTGTGTAGCGATTGTTTTATCAACGCCTACTGTCTTCTTTCTGATATTTCGATCAAGTATTCTGGTACAACGACGTCATCAATTTGACACGATCGAAATTTTCCATTTACGATTTGTGTCCCGGGGCTCGACGTTGTTTCTTTTTCTGTTTTTGTACATTATTTTCTTTTCTCGGTCTGTTTTTGTGGAATTCAGTGAATCGTGCACGTCGTCGTCGACAACGACGAACGAGATAAAGGAAACGTGTACGAACGTTATCAACGGACGACGGTCGCGAATGCAAGATGGGAAAAACTATTAAATATTTTTCATGGCGATAACGTGCGCGACCGACAGGAAAAAGCGTACGTTCGAAACGTACAGATACATATTAAACGATGCGTATATATCTACACACACACACACACACACACATACACACACGCACAAGTTACATTATGTGTTTAAAAAAAGAACATCGGACGACATGATCGACTTGTTTAACAAACAATCGAAAATATCAATCCACGGCCTTCTAGATCCATATACGAGGTGTGATCAAAAAATAAGATGAATTTTTATTTTTTTTAAAGAATATTTATTTATTCATCAATTTTTATTTTATCCCCTTCAAAGTAATCCCCCTCGGATATAATGCACTTGTGCCAACGCTTTTTCCAATCCTCAGAGCATTTCAAAAAAATCATTTTTTGTGATCTTGTTCAGCTCCTCTTTCGATGCCGTCTTTATTTCCTCGATCGTTGCAAAACGCCGTCCTTTCATGGGCCTCTTCAGTTTCGGGAACAAGAAGAAGTCACAGGGGGCCAGGTCTGGGGAATACGGTGCCTGCGGCATCATTAGTGTGTTGGTTTTAGCCAAAAATTCGCGCACAAGCAACGATGTGTGAGCAGGGGCGTTATCATCGTGCAAAAGCCAATTTTTGTTCTTCCACAAATTTGGACGTTTCTGGCGGATTGCTTCGCGCAAATTGCGCATAACTTGCAGGTAATATTCCTTGTTTACTGTTCTACCCTTTGGCAAGAACTCACGATGCACCACGCCCCTGCAATCAAAGAAAACTGTAAGCAAAACCTTCACATTCGATCGAACTCGGCGTGCTTTTTTTGGTCTCGGTGATCCGGAATGCCTCCGCTGGGACGATCGAGTCTTAGTTTCGACGTCATAACCGTATACCCATGTTTCGTCACCTGTTATGACCCTGTCGAGTAAATCTGGGTCGTCGTTGACATCATTCAATAGCTCTTGGGCGATACTCATGCGACGGTTCTTTTGGTCGAAATCGAGCAATTTCGGAACAAACTTCGCTGACACACGTCTCATGTCTAAAACATCCGTTAAAATCGATTGGCACGAACCAAACGAGATGCCGATATCATCATCAATTTCCCTAATGGTAATTCGACGATTCCCCAACACTATTTTCTTCACTTCTTCAACGTTCTCATCGGTTGTCGACGTGCTGGGGCGTCCAGAACGAGGTTCGTCGTCGGTGTCTTCTCGGCCTTCTCGGAAGAGTTTATACCACTTGTAAACATTTTTTTGGCTTTAAGTAGACTCATCGTAAGCCACTTTCAACATTTCAAGTGTTTTGGAGCACTTGATTCCATTTTTCACACGAAATTTAATGCAAACTCTTTGATCCATGATTTTCGACAGCGGAAAATCGTGGAGCCTACAAAACACTTCTAACTTTTATGCCTCTCGCCAACAAACTAAACATGCTACATGGCTGAAATTTGGAACATGTATTCGAGACGAGTGTACCAACATAACCAAATAAAAAAAACGAAGATCGAACGGATGTAGCCCGCTAAATTTCAAAATTCACCTTACTTTTTGATCACACCTCGTATATATACATTTAAAAAAAATCGCAGCACGCTGCGATATTTCGATACGGAAACTGTTTCGTATCGAAGACTCGTCAAAGCGTTCTCAGATTTCAAACAGATCGAAAACGATCGAACGTCCATCTTGTTTCGTATCGCACGACAGTGATTCGAAATCCGCTTTCTAATCTCCATTTCGAAGGGTCTGTGGAAGAGACATATGAGAATTTTTGTACGAGAAAGATCCGTATATCTTTTTTTAATCGAACTGACATGAGATCTTTCGATATTTCTCGAAATGTATACACGTTTTATTCGAGGAGATTTCATATTGGACGCGTTTTATTCGCGTGCCTATCTATGTGTGTGAGTAATATGAAATGATTCAAAGAGAATGTCACATCTTTCCCAATCGTGTGTCGTCGTTATGTTTCCATTAATCGACAGAAAGAGATATACAGGACAATTTGTGTGTGTGTGTGTATAACACTTATTTCAGTAATTTACGCATTTCATCACTGAATGCTCGGTATGCAAATAAATATTATAATATTTGTTATCAAACAATTATATATATATATATATATATATATATATATATATATATATATAAGTGTGTGTGTATATATAATCAATTTTGCATAATGTAAAGGTGATCACAAACGTCGATTCTCAAAATTTAGGGAGTATTCTAGTCTAGATGTACGAATTTTAGGTGTTTTTTCGGGCGCTATAAAAAAAAACAACAAATATTTTTAGTATCAATTTTTTAATCAGTTATTTTTTTAAGTGGGATAGAAATTTCAATAGGAATTCGATTTAAAATTATATCACGGTTAAAAAACATCAGACACCTGTCATTCTAATAATAATAAAAAAATAATTCAAAATGTATTTATTATGGTTTCCTCATGTCAAATATTATATTCAGATCGGATTTTCCCATTAAATACAATTCTGGTTTCATATAAATCAGTTGTAAAGAATTTTCATATAAAAATGTTAAAATTTTGGCATCTGGTGGTAGTCATATTTGAATTGTTTTTTTAAGGGGGATAGAAATTTCAATAGGAATTCGATTTAAAATTATATCACGGTTAAAAAACATCAGACACCTGTCATTCTAGTAATAATAAAAAAAACTATTTTAAAATAAATTTATTATGGTTTTCTCTTGTCAAATATTATATTTGGTACAGATTCTATTGGTAAATACAATTCTGGTTTCATATAAATCAGTTGTCTAGGATTTTCTATTAAAAATGTTAAAATTTTGGCATCTGGTGGTGGTCATATTTGAATTGTTTTTTTAAGTTAGATAGAAATTTCAATAGAAATTCGATTTAAAATTATATCACCTTTAAAAAAACAATATACACTTATCTGTCATTCTAATAATAATAAAAAAAATATTTCAAAATGTATTTATTATGGATTCTTTATGTTAAATATTATATTCAGACCGGATTTTCCCATTAAATACAATTCTGGTTTCATATAAATCAGTTGTATAGAATTTTCCCATAAAAATGTTAAAATTTTGACAGCTAAAGGCAGTCATATTTGAATTGTTTTTTTAAGTTAGATAGAAATGTCAATAGGAATTCGATTTAAAATTATATCACGGTTAAAAAAACATGTAACAATCATGTTATTCTGATAATAAAAAAAATCATTCAATAAAGATTTAAATTTCTTTTAGAATTGATTTTTGGATAAATAAACGTTTTCAATGAGAATGTTAAAATTTTGACAACTGACGGTAGCCATGTTTGAGTTTTGTTCTAAAGCTCATTTTTTTAAAAAAAAATTCATAGAACGTAAATAACTAATTGACTGAATACTTGTTTTATTTCCATTGAAACTTCTGAAGTTCTTAGTGAAAAATCGTTGATTTTCCATCTTCCACACTTTAAGGGGGTATTCTAGTCTAGATGTATGAATTTTAGACGTTTTTTCGGGCGCTATAAAAAAAACTCACAAATATTTTTACTATCAATTTTAATCAGTTATTTATTGACATTTTAAGAGTATAAAAAAGTATTAATAAAAACAAAAAATTCAAAATTGAAAAAGGTACGGCTGGCAAAGTGGGGGCTCGAAAAAAAAGGTGTCTCCTGGTTCCAACCCTTCCGGTCATTTGAAACAAATTTTTTTTTTTGAAATTATCGAAAAAGAAGATTGTAGTAGTATCCCCGCTTAGAGAAATTAAAAAAATTTTTTTTTCGCAAAATGGCGGTAGTGTGAAAAAACAGTCATTTTTTTGCTCTATTTTTTTCAAATTTCGGAATTTTTTAAAAATAGTAAAAAACGAAATTTTCAAAAAATCATAAGCAGGGACAATCACTGTTATATTGAGAAGCTCTGTACCGAATTTCAAGTAAATTGGTCGATTAGAACTTGAGATATCGAAAAAAGTAGTTTTGAGAAAAACGCGTTTAAAGTTGATTCGTTTTGGTTGGGGCGTCACAAAAATAGCTATAACTCCGAAAATAATTCGAATTTCGAAAAATCCTCTTAACGACATAGTCTTAAAGGTGTAAACTTTGAAAATATGCAAAAATAAATCGACTTTTTCGAAATTTTAGACTAGAATACCCCCTTAAAACGAAACAAGAGAAACTAAATACAAGTTTGTTTATTATTTTTTTTTTATAAAACAAAAATCCAGGCGTCACATTTGGATGACTGTTTACAAATTGACATCCGAATAATTCTGGTCGTTTTTGATACACGGATCTCATGGCCGTCTTCGATTTATAGACATTCATAGATTTCAGTGCCTACTTTGCAATGATCAAAACATTTGTGACAGATCATACGATGCGAGAGAAAACAGTTGAAGTGTTCAACTGTCATTAATCCTCTCAAGGACATATTCTTAAAGGACTAAACTTTGAAAATATGCAAAAAAAAAATGAATCGATTTTTTCGAAATCTAGACTAGAATACCCTCTTAAAACATAAAAGGATCTAATTATGGTTTAGGTTCCTCCATTTTGTCGAACATGAGGAAAATCGAGTGTACTATAAATACACACACATTTATATATATATATATATATATATATATATATATATATATATATGTTATCATTTAGCAGGCTTTAACAATTTTTTTTTTGTTCATTTTCTCTCGTTTGTTTAATTGACAGTTCTTCTTTTTATCATTTGTTTATAGTAAAATTAATGGAAAATATAGGAGATTTTGGATATATATTACACACATACACACACACACATACACACACACACACATACACACATATATATATATATATATATATATATATATTCATATGTTATCATTTAGTAGGCTGTGATATTTTTTTATTTATTTCTTCTCATTTGTTTAATTAACTGTTGTTCGTTTTATCATTTGTTTATAATCATGTGAAGAAAAAAACATAGTAGACCTTGGATATATTTTATACACACACACATATATATATATATATATATATATATATGTGTGTGTGTGTGTGTGTGTGTGTGTTATATCCATGCATATATCATTTAGCAGGCCATGACTTTCTTCATTCGTTTCTTCTCTTTTGTTAAACAACTGTTTTGAAGCTTTTTATCAGTCGTATGTTTTTCACAAAAATAAAAAAGTAGTAGACTTTGGATATATACACCATTTAGCAAGCCATGACTTTCTTATTTCATTTGTTCTTATTTTGTCAAACAACTGTTTTGAAGCTTTTTTTTCCTATCAGTCGTTCGTTTTTGACAAAAATAAAAACGTAGCAGACCTTGTATATGTAAATAAATATCATTTAGCAGGCCGTGATTTTCTAATCAGGTTGTTCTTTGTTTGTTTAATTTTGTTTAGAAGCTTTCTTATTTTTATCAATCGTTTGTTTTTGACAAAAATAAAAACGTAGCAGACCTTGGATATGTAAATCAATATCATTTAGCAGGCCGTGATTTTCTAATCAGTTTTTTTTTGTTTAATTTTGTTTAGAAGCTTTCTTATTTTTATCAATCGTTTGTTTTTAACAAAAATAAAAAATAGTAGTAGACTTTGGATATATACATCATTTAGCAAGCCATGATTTTCTTAATTCATTTGTTCTCATTTTATCAAACAACTGTTTTGAAGCTTTTTTTTCTATCAGTCGTTCGTTTTTGACAAAAATAAAAACGTAACAGACCTTGGATATGTAAATAAATATCATTTAGCAGGCCGTAATTTTCTAATCACTTTGTTTTTTTTCTTGGTTAATTTTGTTTAGAAGCTTCCTTATTTTTATCAGTCGTCTGTTTTTGACAAAAATAAAAAAGTAGTAGACTTTGAATATATACATCATTTAGTAAGCCATGATTTTCTTAATTCATTTGTTCTCGTTTTGTCAAACAACTGTTTCGAAGCTTTTTTTTATCAGTCGTTCGTTTTTGACAAAAATAAAATCGTAGCAGACCTTAGATACGTAAATCAATATCATATAGCAGGCCGTGATTTTCTAATCACTTTGTTTTTTTTTTGTTTAATTTTGTTTAGAAGCTTTCTTATTTTTATTAATCGTTTGTTTTCAACAAAAATAAAATCGTAGCAGACCTTGGATATGTAAATAAATATCATTTAGTAGGCCGTGATTTTCTAATAAGTTTGTTTAATTTTGTTTAGAAGTTTTCTTCTTTTTATCAATCGTTTGTTTTCAATAAAAAAAAATGTAGTAGGCCCTGAATATACACACACATCTGTAAACATCATGTGTAGTGTAACGAGATTTTCCGATCGTACTGTGGACGACCGTGCGCAAAAACCATCGCAAACACGTAAATCATGTAGAAGCACACACACACACACGAATGATAGCAAACAACATCAAACAAAACATATTTTGAAATAGCTTGAGTACGCATTTTTGTTTTATTTTCCAATGCGCCGATTTCCTGTTGCGACACGTCGAACGCAGAAATTCGATTTCGCAATTAAACGCGAGTCTGTGGCAATCGACTCCACACACACACACAGTGTGTGTGTGTGTGTGTCGTTCGATCCGTGCAATTCGAGTCCGAGTTCGTACTACGAGATTGACACACAGAGATGACGTAACCGACCGACGTTCGTTTGTTTCGTCGCGTTCTTCCATTCTCTCCGTACGATAATTCCATTGTTTCGGAAACGTCACGCGGCCTCCTATGTTTCGTTTAATTCCACTTTTGGCATATTGTTACGTTTCGTTTTTTTGTTTAATAAATAAAAATGAAACAGTTGATGAACCGAGTCAGCTGTTACACACACACACACACACACACACACACGTGAGTGTGTATTGGAAAAAAAACGTTAAGACAGCATCAAAACACGGAACGTGTTATTGAGATAACATCTGCTTTTGTATCGCGGCGAACCGACCTACGGGTACCATCGAGCCGTTAACGCCCGTGTGTAACACACACACACACACACACACACACGCGGACGCAAATTAATACTCGTGTGTGTGTGTGTGTGTAAAAAAAATTGATACAGCAGCAGCAGAGCGGCCGATGTGCAGAGAACACAATATGTTGGTATCATCAATTTCTGTGGCACGTGCCTTCCATTGGACACCTGTCGTTCGTGCAGTGGCGCCAATTTATGTATTTTTTACAACGGAAAAATCCATTTATACGTACAGACATGTCGAGAAGAGTAAACGGACGGATAGGTTTTTAATTTTGGTAGTATTTAGTGAAATTCCATTTTCGTTACGGTTCAGGATTTCGCTCGGAAGTCGAGTCACATTACTACGAACACCAAACTAGTATCTAAAATGGTCTCCTCGAGTCATTGTGGAAAGGACTTGAGATAAAATATATGGAAGATTCGTACAAATATCTGTACCTTCCAGAAACGTGCTGGAAGGTAGAAAAGTTTTTCCATAGCCCAATATCCAGGATTTGCGTGTTATTAGAAAGAAACAAAAGAAACTATACATATGTTTTTTTTCGATAAAAATATTAGGTTGGCAAGTATCTCCCTTCCGCCTTCTGGTCTTTTGAATTTCGCAGCTATGTACAAAAAAAAAAAAGCGGAAGGGAGATACTTGCCAACCTAATACAAATCGATCGATAAAAACAATCGATTGTCACTTTTTGTAAACATTTACAAATTCAAACAGCCTACTTTGTTAATTCCGATTTTAAAAGCTGTGATAAAAACAATCGATAGTCATTTTTTTGTAAACAACTACAGATTCAAACTCTGATTTCAAAAGCTGTGACAGAAACAATCGACAATCACTTTTTGTAAACATTTACAAATTCAAAAGCCTGCTTTGTTAATTCCGATTTTAAAAGCTGTGATAAAAACAATCGATTGTCATTTTTTGTAAAATGTACAGATTCAAACAGCCTACTTTGTTAATTCCGATTTTAAAAGCTGAGATAAAAACAATCGATAGTCACTTTTTGTAAACATTCACAGATCAAACGGCCTACTTTGTCAACTCTGATTTCAAAAACTGTGACAGAAACAATCGACAATCAGTTTTTGTAAACATTTACAAATTCAAAAGCCTACTTTGTTAATTTCGATTCCAAAAGCTGTGATAAAAACAATCGATAGTCATTTTTTGTAAACAACTACAGATTATAAACTGTTGCAGAAACAATCGACAGTCTTTTTTTGTAAATATTGATAGATCCAACGGCCTACTTTTTTAATTATGACCATTCCACGTACCACATTCGAATCACCTATATATAAATGTGTCTATGTACCATTTTTGTTACATGTAACCAAACCACCATCGACATATTGTTTGAAATAAAAACGAAAAATATCAACGATCAATACGAATTTTCCTAATTGATCAAGTAACAGTCGATATGTAGAGAAATCGAAGCATGCCTTGGGCATGTATATATATATATATATATATATATATATATATATATATATATATATATATATAATGTTTGTTATTTTATTTCTTTTAGGTTAGAATAATACACGAATTGTTTCTATAAATAATAAAGCTTTTATTATTTTACTATAAGGAATATAATTACCTGCTTTATAAAGAATGTTTAATTACCTATAAATAATAAAGAAACAACATTCAATGTTATTATTCATAATATTATTTTCGGTATGTCTTAAGAGATCTGTTATTTATTCGTTATGTATTTGTTATGTAATTGTTATGTATCAAGAGATCTGAATTACCGATCTAATCACGCGCGCAATTCAATTAGCTTAAGGATATCTTCCTTACATATATATAAAGCTGTGTTTTGATCGTATCCCAGCATGCCGTGTATCGAACAAAAAACAAAACCCGACGCCCTACTGTTTTTATCGATTGACACGTGCGTTATTCGTTTGTTTCAGATCGATCTGACAGATACCTGCGATCTTGAAAAATCGTACCGATCGTTATTTGTGGATCAAGTCGGTTAATTGTTCGACATCGGTCACTCGATATTCATTTACGGACCGATTGTCTGTGTCACGGAATTATCGATTCGTCGAAATATTCATAAAAACATCCCCGTCGAGCAGATTTCACTTCACCTTGGTACTAACGATGTTGTCTGCGTACGTTAATGACTTTCGGACACGGTAATTTCGTAATCTCCGACACACACACACACACACACACAAACACACTTATACATACGTATGTGTATATGAAAATATGTGTGTGTGTGTGTGTTTCAGGTGAACGATGGAATTTTTGTCTCCTCGAATATCTTCGAGAGACAGGCGCCTGTTCTCTCCGACACACACACACACACACACTGATTATTCATCAGCATGTAAATACGTAAATATATATATATATATATATATATATATATATATATATATATATATATATATATAAATGTCGACGAGTAATCGTTGTGTTTTTTCCCAACAAAACAGGTAGTTAGAACGCGCATCGGCCAAGACAACGAGACACGCGTCTCACTCTCGCTGGACCCGAAATCCGCAACTTCCGTACGAAAAACAACGATTTATATGTGAAATATCGCAGCGCTCTGCGATCGTTTCGCATAAATAAACAACAAGAATCGCTGTTGTTCAGATTTTGTTTTTTTTTCATAAATTTGTACCAATGTACAAATTTATATTTATTATAAAATATATTATATTTATTATAAATTTATATTTATTTTTCATTTGTAAAAATTTACAGATTCAAAAGCCTACTTTGTTAATTTCGATTTTAGAAGCTGTGACAGAAACAATCGATAGTCATTTTTTGTAAACATCCACAGATTCAACGGCCTACTTTGTTAATTCCGATTTTAGAAGCTGTGTTAAAAACAATCGATAGTCATTTTTTGTAAACATCCACAGATTCAACGGCCTACTTTGTCAACTCTGATTTCAAAAGCTGTGCTAAAAACAATCGACAATCACTTTTTGTAAATATTTATAAATTAAAAAGCCTACTTTGTTAATTTCGATTTTAAAAGCTGTGCTAAAAACAATCGACAATCACTTTTTGTATAAATTTACAAATTCAAAAGCCTACTTTGTTAATTCCGATTTTAAAAGCTGTGTTAAAAACAATCGATAGTCATTTTTTGTAAACATCCACAGATTCAACGGCCTACTTTGTCAACTCTGATTTCAAAAGCTGTGACAGAAACAATCGACAATCACTTTTTGTAAATATTAACAAATTCAAAAGCCTACTTTGTTCATTTCGATTTTAAAAGCTGTGCTAAAAACAATCGACAATCACTTTTTATAAATATTTACAAATTAAAAAGCCTACTTTGTTAATTTCGATTTTAATAGCTGTGACAGAAACAATCGACAATCACTTTTTGTAAATATTTACAAATTCAAAAGCCTACTTTGTTAATTCCGATTTTAGAAGCTGTGCTAAAAACAATCGACAATCACTTTTTGTAAATATTTACAAATTCAAAAGCCTACTTTGTTAATTCCGATTTCAGAAGCTATGTTAAAAACAATCGATAGTCATTTTTTGTAAACATCCACAGATCAAACGGCCTACTTTGTTAACTACTACGTGTGTTTTCTAACCGCGATGGAAGTATCGAAAATTCTATCACGGTTAAAAAAAACAGCCGTACATGTTTAAAAACGAGATATTTATATGCTACGTGTGTCACCTCTGTTCGGATTCGAATGCAGCCGTACAAGTAACTCGAACGAGCGCGAACGAGACAACGATATCGTCGATCCGAGAGGACGAATTCGATCGTGTCCGTCGATAGGACATCCTGTACGGGAGAGGAACGCTCCGGTGACGTCGTCGACGTGAAACGGAGACAGAGACGACGTCTTCGTCTGTCGCACGTGCGTGCGTATCGAGGTCGTTGTCGCTCGCGCGCACTCACTACGCTCCGTTGGACGCGCTCGTACACACACACACACACACACACACACACACACACACACACACACGGAAACTACTTGAACAGGTGAGATTATTATTATTGTTGTTATTACGGAGACTGCACACACACACACATAAAGAAATATCTTAGCAGGTAAAAGAGGAAGCTGAGAAGTCACCGTGGTCAATTTTGAAACGGATGTAACGTAGACTGGAGCAGAGATGCATTGCATGGAGCTCGACTCGGTGTGTCTGAGGCAGTGTTTGACTTTTGTTAAGCGGCGGAGATATTTTCACGGGACGTTCTTTTGTTTTGTCGAAGAACGGCCTACTGCATCCGACACTCATCTCATGTAAAAAAACATTTACAGATCGAACGGCCTGCTTTGACAATTGTGATTTCAAAAGCTGTGATAGAAACAATCGATAGTCTTTTTTTTGTAAACAAATTCAAACTCTGATTTCGAAAGCTGTGACAGAAACAATCGACAATCACTTTTTGTAAATATTTACAAATTAAAAAGCCTAATTTGTTAATTTCGATTTTAAAAGCTGTAATAAAAACAATCGACAATCACTTTTTGTAAATATTTACAAATTGAAAAGCCTACTTTGTTAATTTCGATTTTAAAAACTGTGACAGAAACAATCGACAATCACTTTTTATAAATATATAGAAATTAAAAAGCCTACTTTGTTAATTTCGATTTTAAAAGCTGTGAAAAAAACAATCGACAATCACTTTTTGTAAATATTTACAAATTCAAAAGCCTACTTTGTTAATTTCGATTTTAGAAGCTGTGATAAAAACAATTGACACTCACTTTTTGTAAATATTTACAAATTAAAAAGCCTACTTTGTTAATTCCGATTTTAAAAGCTGTGATAAAAACAATCGACAATCACTTTTTGTAAATATTTACAAATTAAAAAGCCTACTTTGTTAATTTCGATTTTAAAAGCTGTGATAAAAAACAATCGACAATCACTTTTTGTAAATATTTACAAAAAAGCCTACTTTGTTAATTTCGATTTTAAAAGCTGTGACAAAAACAATCGACAATCATTTTTTTATATATATATTTACAAATTAAAAAGCCTACTTTGTTAATTTCGATTTTAAAAGCTGTGATAAAAACAATCGACAATCACTTTTTGTAAAAATGTACAGATTAAAAAGCCTACTTTGTTAATTTGATTTTAAAAGCTGTAATAAAAACAATCGACAATCACTTTTTGTAAAAATGTAAAGATTCAAAAGCCTACTTTGTTAATTTCGATTTTAAAAGCTGTGATAAAAACAATCGACAATCACTTTTTGTAAATATTTACAAATTAAAAAGCCTACATTGTTAATTTTGATTTCAAAATCTGTTACAGAAACAACCGACAGTCTTTTTTTGTAAATATTTACAGATCCAACGGCCTACTTTTTCAATTATGACTTCGAAAGCTGTAAAAAAACAGCCTACTCTGCCGCTAGTCATCTCATTTAAACATCTGCCAATCCAACAGCCTACTACGCCAATCGTCTCGTATAAACATCCGAATATATTACAAAACGGCCTACTGCGCCTATTTCGATTTCGAAGCCTCGCCAAGGCCTACTACGTCGATTATTCGTCCGATATAGTCGACTCGATCGTTACGGAATTCGTTCTATCCGCCCGTTTCGAAATCCACACGAGATCCGAACAATTACCGACATGTCAATAATGACGATGACGTCACCGACATGCCAGCGCCGATAGGATATGAAATGCATGCATTCGAACGCACCGAGCCTCTCCCAAAATCTTATCTTAACCGCTTATCGTGTCTGTGTAAACTATTTCGCTTTCTAAAAACGGCGATGCGTGTTTATTACGATTCATCATCGTCGCCATCATCCGTTTAAGCAAATCCTATCGATTCGTATTTGCACATACGAAACTATTCGTACGATTTATGTAGCTGTGTGTGTGTCGCAATAAGGAAAAAAAACCTTACATCGCGTCGAGTCGACAGATTGATTGTTTGTATTCCCTATCAGGTGTGTGTGTGTGTGTGTGTGTCGACGACGCGATCATTGCGTATGCGAAACCGTACAAATGAGGAAATATGTTAAATATCGAACGGTAGTGGAAGCTGATGCCTCACAAGATTCGAAGAAGCCATTCGAGAATATCTTCTTTCCCTCGTTGTCCGGATGTTAATCTTATTAGCTCGAAACAAAAAGATTTTCGACACGGACGCACGCACACAAACAAAACGATATCGACGTCGACGAGTCGTTCGTATCATCTCGCAGCTCGGTTCGATATTTCGTATCGAAGTAGTAGGCTATCTTTCGAGAAACAAAATACAAAAACAAAAAAAAAAAAAAAACAAACAAACATAAACGATCTTAGGCCACGATGACTAGATCTCGTGCGATCGTTGTTGTTTCAATACGGAAATATCGATCACGTCTCTTGATTGAAACAGTCGACAATCACTTTTTGTAAATATTTACAAATTCAACGGCCTACTTTGTTAATTCCGATTTTAAAAGCTGTGATAAAAACAATCGATTGTCATTTTTTGTAAACATCCCCAGATTCAAGCCTACTTTGTTAATTCCGATTTTAGAAGCTGTGTTAAAAACAATCGATAGTCATTTTTTCTAAACATCTACAGATTCAAAAGCCTGCTTTGTTAACTCTGATTTCAAAAGCTGTGACAGAAACAGTCGACAATCACTTTTTGTAAACATTTACAGATTCAAAAGCCTACTTTGTTAATTCCGATTTTAGAAGCTGTGTTAAAAACAATCGTTAGTCATTTTTCGTAAACATCCACAGATTCAAAAGCCTGCTTTGTCAACTGTGATTTCAAAAACTGTGACAGAAACAATTGACAATCACTTTTTGTAAACATTTACAAATTCAAAAGCCTACTTTGTTAATTCTGATTTCAAAAGCTGTGATCAAAACAATCGATAGTCATTTTTTGTAAACATCGGCAGATTCAAAAGCCTACTTTGTTAATTCTGATTTCAAAAGCTGTGATAAAAACAATCGATAGTCATTTTTTGTAATCATCCACAGATTCAAACGGCCTACTTTGTTGACTCTGATTTCAAAAGCTGTGACAGAAACAATCGACAATCACTTTTTGTAAACATTTACAAATTCAAAAGCCTACTTTGCTAACTCCGATTTTAGAAACTGTGATCAAAACAATCGATAGTCATTTTTTGTAAACATCCACAGATTCAACGGCCTGCTTTGTTAACTCTGATTTCAAAAGCTGTAACAGAAACAATTGACAATCACTTTTACAAATTCAACGGCCTGCTTTGTTAACTCTGATTTCAAAAGCTGTGACAGAAACAATCGATAATCAATTTTTATAAACATCCACAGATTCAACGGCCTACTTTGTTAATTTCGATTTTAAAAGCTGTGACAAAAACAATCGATAGTCATTTTTTCTAAACATCTACAGATTCAAAAGCCTACTTTGTTAACTCTGATTTTAAAAGCTGTGATAAAAACAATCGATAGTCATTTTTTGTAAACATCCACAGATTCAACGGCCTGCTTTGTTAACTCTGATTTCAAAAGCTGTTACAAAAACAGTCGACAATCACTTTTTGTAAAAATGTACAGATTGAAAAGCCTACTTTGTTAATTCCGATTTTAGAAACTGTGACAGAAACAATCGATAGTCATTTTTTGTAAACATCCACAGATTCAACGGCCTACTTTGTTAACTCCGATTTCAAAACCTGCGACAGAACCAATCGCCAATCACTTTTTGTAAAAATCTCCATTTTGAACGATCAACGCTCGTGCGTGTTTTCGAATCGGTCTGTCCGTCGTTTTTCTTCTATATTTCGACGCGTCCTGCACGCGTAACGGTTCCGTCAGCGCGTCACGTATCGCACTCGACGACGAAACCGTTCGACGCGTCATCGACACGGAATGAACAATGACGATCGTCGGCCATTTATCCGTCAAGATCGTGCACTTTTCATCGTAGAAAATTCGGACACGTTCTCGTTCAATTGCAACCATATATGCGTGTGCGGACGTCGCCATATTGTCCATCACACACACACACATACAATCTCACTCTTTTTCTCTCTCTCTCTATCTAAATACATATACGGTTATGTAATCAAAGTCGGCTTGTGTAAAGATTTCGAATGACTAACGAAAACGTAAACAAATCAAAAACAAATGACTAATAAAAAATTGAATATCACAGTCGACTGGATCGAATGTGAAATTCATTCGACTGATCGATTGATCGACTCGTCGGCGATCGAAAGTCGTATGAAATCCATCTATCTATTTATCAGAACGTTTTTTTTTTTTTTTTTTTGAAAAAAAAACGAAACGTGTTTTGTTTTTTTTTTTGAAAAAAACAAAACACTTTTTTTTTTTGAAAAAAAAAAAAACAAAACCCGTTTCGTTTTTTTCAAAAAAAAAAACGTGTTTTGTTTTTTTTTTTTTAAAAAAAAAAAAAAAAAAACGTGTTTTGTTTTGTTTGTTTTGTTTTTTTTTTTTTTGAAAAAAAACAAAACGTTTTTTTTTTAAAAAAACAAAACACGTTTTGTTTTTTTTTTGAAAAAAAAGTGTTTTTTGTTTTTTGAAAAAAAAAAAACACGTTTTTTTTTTTGAAAACACAAAAAACAAAACACGTTTTGTTTTTTTTTGAAAAAAAAAGTGTTTTGTTTTTTGTTTTTTTAAAAAAAAAAAACAAAAAAAAAAAACGTGTTTTGTTTTTTTTGAAAAAAAACAAAACGTTTTGTTTTTTGTTTTTTGTTTTTGAAAGAAAAAAACAATAAATATACGCCGCAAGAAACAAACGAAACACTGTATTTGTCAACGCAGCTTCGATTGTTTGTCCCATAATGGATGATTCACGAGTCGCGCATCTTTCTTGT
The DNA here is from genome assembly GCA_029203775.1 of Neoneuromus ignobilis. Taxonomy (NCBI): domain Eukaryota; kingdom Metazoa; phylum Arthropoda; class Insecta; order Megaloptera; family Corydalidae; genus Neoneuromus; species Neoneuromus ignobilis. The sequence continues at coordinate 2,905,987 of CP092098.1, read as the reverse complement.
GTTATGACTAACGATTCGCGAGCGTAACGAGCGCACGTATACAACACACATACACACTCACACACACACACACATACACACTCACACACACACACACACACATACACACATTCGATTGTCGGTACGATGCGCAGATGTCTCGTACGATTTTGGGTATGGAATTTCATTTAGTCATAACGTAACGTCGATTTCGGCGAGATCGAGCCGTCTCTGGAATATCAATCGGCCGGGATGATTCGTCCAGTCGCGATGATTAAGAAACCGCCGTCGTCGTCGTCGATCGAACGATCGGGAATCGGGAATGAGATTTGTGTCGAAATGGTCGTTCGTGCGAATTCGCAAAAAGAAAAAATAAATAAATAAAAAACAATTCGATATTTCGTATCGAAGTAGGCTGTCGTTCGAGAAACAAAAACAGAAAAAACAACAAACAAACATAAACGATCCTAGACCACGATGACTAGATCTCGTGCGATCGTTGTTGTTTCAATACGGAAATATCGATCACGTCTCTTGATTGAAACAGTCGACAATCACTTTTTGTAAATATTTACAAATTCAACGGCCTACTTTGTTAATTCCGATTTTAAAAGCTGTGATAAAAACAATCGATTGTCATTTTTTTTGTAAACATCCACAGATTCAACGGCCTACTTTCTTGACTATGATTTCAAAAGCTGTAACAGAAACAATCGGCAATCATTTATTGTAAAAATGTACAGATTTGAAAGCCTACTTTGTTAATTCCGATTTTAGAAGCTGTGATAAAAACAATCGATAGTCATTTTTTGTAAACATCCATAGATTCAACGGCCTGCTTTGTTAACTCTGATTTCAAAAGCTGTCACAGAAACAATCGGCAATCATTTATTGTAAAAATGTACAGATTTGAAAGCCTACTTTGTTTTTTCCGATTTTAGAAGCTGTGTTAAAAACAATCGATAGTCATTTTTTGTAAACATCCACAGATCAAACGGCCTACTTTGTTAACTCTGATTTCAAAAGCTGTGACAGAAACAATCGGCAATCACTTTACAAACTCGATCGAGCGATCTATGAATATCGTGAAATCCACAGCACGCTGAATCCGCATTTACAACGAATATCGTCGGATCCATCGCACGGTTACCATAGCAACGTCGCAAACACACACACACACATATACACATGTGATGTTTGTAATGGATATGCAGACGTGCGTTTGCGGAAGGAAGTCGAACGAAGAAAACAGGTTTATGATACGCGCGCGTCTCGAAAAAAACTCATTTGTAAATTACGTACAGATAGGGGGACGAGTCACACACACACACACACACACACACACACACATACACATACATGAACGAGCAACGATATCCGCCCGTTGATCCCATTATCGACGAGGAAATGGATCTGTCAAATCGAGACCTACGATCAAAACGAGGTAGGGGAAAAAAAACCCGATGGAATTTTGATTATAAATCATCTCGACTGCGCGATGACAAAATGGACGATCGATATTATTGGGTTGGCACAAAAGTCATTCCATTTTTTATTATGATTTTCAAAGCAATTTTATTAATATTAATAGCAAACATTAATCAATTATATACGAGGCTGGTCCCAGAAGTACCCGACCCAACAAAGAAAACACAAAAATTTTGAAAAAAAATATATTTATTTTTCAACATAATCTCCTTTCAGCTCTATACACTTTTCCCAGCGATGTTCAATAAGTTCGATACCCTTTTTGTAATAAGAACTGTCTTACTCCTCGAAATTCTCATTAACTCCCAACATCGCTTCTTCATCGTTGGGAAATCTTTGACCACTGAGCCATTTTTTCAAGTTTGGGAACAGAAAATAATCCGAAGGGGCTAAATCTGGCGAATAGGGTGCATGAGGTAGCGATTCAAACTTTAATTCATTGATTTTGGCCATTGCAATAACGGATTTATGAACTGGTGCATTGTCTTGATGAAACAACACTTTCTTCTTAACCGTTTTTGCTTGATTTCTTCGCTCAAACGTTGCAATAAGTTCGCATAATACTCGCCGTTGATCATTTTTCCTTTTTCAAGATAGTCAATGAAAATTATCCCACGCGTATCCCAAAAAACCGACGCCATGACCTTGCCTGCAGATGAAACGGTCTTCGCCTTCTTTGGAGCCGGTTCTCCCTTTTCAATCCATTATTTTGATTGTTCTTTTGTCTCGGGTGTGAAGTGATGGACCCATGTTTCATCCATGGTTTTGAAACGGCGTAAAAATTCTGCTCTGTTGCTGTGAAACTTCGCTAAACACTCGATTGAAACATCTTTACGACACTCGAGTGTGAGCAAACGCGGCACCCATCTTGCACACAGCTTTCTCATATCCAAATTTTCAGATAATATGCGATGTACCGCACTTTTTGAAATGCCTACTATGTCTGCTAGCTCGCACACTTTCAGTCGACGATCATCCAGTACCGCTTTGTGGATTTTCTTCACCGTTTCTGGAGTCGTCACCTCATTTGGTCGACCACTGCGATGCTCGTCTTGGCAGCTCGTAGGCCTCGTTTAAACTCTCCTACCCGATATTTCACTGTTGTAAACGAAGGAGCAGACTTACCCAAAGTAGAATCCAGTTCAGCTTTTATATTGGTCGGGCTGAGGCCTTTCAAATAAAAGTATTGCACCACGTAACGATGACCAATTTTCTCCATTTTCACAAATTCACTGAAAACGTTCACTATTGATGGCTGCCAAATAAATACTAAACAACATGGCATCCTCAAACTTGAAACATACGCTTTATAGATTGTGTACTTTCTAATACAGTGATATTTTTCAAACAACTACCGCAATCTCTAGATCAAGCCGGGTACTTATGGGACTACACTCGTATTGACCGTTTTGTTCGATGACCTTTTGCCATCTTTCAGTCAACTTGATAATTCCGCTTTCGTAGAAAGTTTGGTTTTTAGAGGAAAAAACTGAGCTAACTCATTTTTGACAGGAATCGAATGTAATTTAGAAAGCTTCGAGATAAAAAATTTAATTCTGATAATGATGTTCGAAAATACTTGGATGCCTTTTTCAAGTCAAAGCAGCCAGAATTTTATAAAAGAGGCATCAAAAAATTACTTAATATAAGATATTATATTGGGTTTTTTATTATGATTTTCAAAGCAATTTTATTAATATAAATAGCAAACATTAATCAATTATATATTGGCCGTTTTGTTCGATGACCTTTCGCCATCTTTCAATCAACTTCATAATTCCGCTTTCGTAGAAAGTTTGCTTTTTAGAGGAAAAAAACTGAACCGACTCATTTTTGACAGGAATCAAATGTTTTTCCATTCAAATGGTTTTGAAGTAAACGGAATAAATGATAATCCGATGGTGCAAACTCAGGGCTATACGATGGACGAAGCATCACTTCCCAGCCTAACGCCAATAATTTTTGGCGAGTGACCAAAGATGTTTGTGGACTGGCGTTGTCGTGATGGAAGATGACGCCTTTACGATTTACCAGTTCTTTTCCCTATTTTTTTTATCCAATTCCATTAGCTGGCGACAGTAGACATCCGAATCGATGGTTTGGTTCCTTGGTATCCGACCAAAATAAACAATACCTTTGAAATCTCACCAAACACTCAACAAAACCTTCTTTTGATGTCGATTGCGCAGGCTCATCTCGCTTGCTACATGATCTTTGTTATCGTAAACAATCCATTTTTCATCGCTCGTTATGATTCACTTTAAAAATGAATCGGTAACGTTACGTTTCAGCAACGAATCCCAGCTGGAAATTCTTTTGTCGAGATGAATTTCTTTCAACTTGTGTAAAACCCAAATATCGAACTTACCAACATAACCAAGTCGTTTTAAATGTCTTTCAACGCTTGTACGAGGTGTGATCAAAAAGTAAGGTGAATTTTGAAATTTAGCGGGCTACATCCGTTCGATCTTCGCTTTTTTTATTTGGTTATGTTGGTACACTCGTCTCGAATATATGTTCCAAATTTCAGCTATGTAGCATGTTTAGTTTGTTGGCGAGAGACATAAAAGTTAGAAGTGTTTTGCAGGCTCCACGATTTTCCGCTGTCGAAAATCATGGATCAAAGAGTTTGCATTAAATTTCGTGTGAAAAATGGAATCAAGTGCTTCAAAACACTTGAAATGTTGGAAGTGGCATACGATGAGTCTACTTTAAGTCAAAAAAATGTTTACAAGTGGTATAAACTCTTCCGAGAAGGCCGAGAAGACACCAAAGACGAACCTCGTTCTGGACGCCCCAGCACGTCAACAACCGATGAGAACGTTGAAGAAGTGAAGAAAATAGTGTTGGGGAATCGTCGAATTACCATTAGAGAAATTGCTGATGATATCGGCATCTCGTTTGGTTCGTGCCAATCAATTTTAACGGGTGTTTTAGACATGAGACGTGTGTCAGCGAAGTTTGTTCCGAAATTGCTCGATTTCGCATGAGCATCGCCCGAGAGCTATTGAATGACGTCAACGACGATCCAGATTTACTCGACAGGGTCATAACAGGTGACGAAACATGGGTATACGTTTATGACGTCGAAACTAAGACTCGATCGTCCCAGTGGAGGCATTCCGGATCACCGAGACCAAAAAAAGCACGCCGAGTTCGATCGAATGTGAAGGTTTTGCTTACAGTTTTCTTTGATTGCAGGGGCGTGGTGCATCATGAGTTCTTACCACAGGGTAGAACAGTAAATAAGGAATATTACCTGCAAGTTATGTGCAATTTGCGCGAAGCAATCCGCCAGAAACGTCCGAATTTGTGGAAGAACAAAAATTGGCTTTTGCACCATGATAAAACGCCCCTGCTCACACATCGTTGCTTGTGCGCGAATTTTTGGCTAAAGCCAACACAATAATGATGCCGCAGGCACCGTATTCCCCAGACCTGGCCTCCTGTGACTTCTTCTCGTTCCCAAAACTGAAGAGGCCCATGAAAGGACGGCGTTTTGTAACGATTGAGGAAATAAAGACGGTATCGAAAGAGGAGCTGAACAAGATCACAAAAAATGATTTTTTTGAAATGCTTTGAGGATTGGGAAAAGCGTTGGCACAAGTGCATTATATCCGAGGGGGATTACTTTGAAGGAGACAAAATAAAAATTGATGAATAAATAAATATTCTTTGAAAAAAATAAAAATTCACCTTATTTTTTGATCACACCTCGTATATGATATGTGAAGCTTCTCGTGTCGTCCTACGCCGGTTATTTTCGATCATTGCCTTTATTTTGTCGTCGTCAACTTCAGACCGTGGTTCATCTTCGAGATGAAAATCTCCGGAACGAACACGACCAAACCAATTTTGACATTTTAGCGAGTCTTTACCATAAACCGCACATTTTTTTTCTAAGCTTGCATTGCGTTTTTACCTTTCCGGAAGTAATCAAGTAAAATATGACGAAAATGACCGTCTGGAATATCCAATTCAAATCAATATAAAACACTAAATAAACAACAAAACTTAAAACTTTTTTTCCTGAATAATCTATCAAATGTCAGCTGTCAAATACCGTATAAGGTCTGAAGTTTGCAATGGAGTAGAACTACTCGGAATGACTACAACCATCTATCGGAGGAAAAAAACGTAATGACTTTTGTGCCAATCCAATAGAATTTTTGATACGGCCGATCGTTCTTCGATTTTCTTCCCAATAACCATCGAAGATCGAAATCCACACACGCATATGTGGATATAAATATATATGTATATTTCGATTCGGTATCCGTTAATATTTATTCGACGTGAACGAACGAGCGGCGTGTTGACCACGGGTTCATTGTAGCGTGCCAAATTGGCCGAACGATCAGCAGGAGGAGCGAGCAAGATGCTCGTTACGAGGAATCTTCTTCCGTTCGCGCGCTCTCCCCTACACACATACGAGACTTATCTGATACACACACACACATGTGTGTGTGTGTTTGGCCGCGGATAGAACGCGACGTTGCGTACTGTTGAGGAATCTGTGAGAGGAACATACGTGCAGTATGTGTGTGTGTGTGTGTAATGATTCCGAGCTGCGCTTCTTCTCTTTCGCAGATCTTCGGGCAGCTGTGCATGACGACACAGAGCACTGATGTGAGACAGCTAGGATGGAACGTACAACGGAATCGGACGAGATAATGAAACCTCTCGAGCTAATTAGACAATATGGATCATATTCCGTAAGCACACGTCGACACACACACACACACACACACTCGTATTGAACGTAGTGATATGATCGAGGTTACCTTCGATCCAGAGCGATGACAAGCGCGACGACAAAATGGTTGCAAGTGTATCGGAGTTCGATCATTTTAATTTCACATATTAATAAGATCGAGGCTAGTTTTAATCCAGAAAAATGTCAATAGAGAACAAGAGTAATAAAAAGCATCCTTCGATCACATTAATTTCACATATTAATATGATCGAGGCAAATTCAAACTCTGATTTCGAAAGCTGTGACAGAAACAGTCGACAATCGTTTATTGTCAATATTTACAAATCCGACGGCCTACTTTGTTCATTCCGGTTTCAAAAGCTGTGACAAAAACAATCGATAGTCATTTTTTTTGTAAACATCCACAGATTCAAAAGCCTACTTTGTCAACGCTGATTTCAAAAGTTGTGACAAAAACAGTCGATAGTCACTTTTTGTAAATATTTACAAATCCAACGGCCTACTTTGTTCATTCCGATTTCAAAAGCTGTGACAAAAACAATCGATAGTCATTTTTTTGTAAACATCCACAGATTCAAAAGCCTACTTTGTCAACGCTGATTTCAAAAGTTGTGACAAAAACAGTCGATAGTCATTTTTTTGTAAACATCCACAGATTCAAAAGCCTACTTTGTCAACGCTGATTTCAAAAGTTGTGACAAAAACAGTCGATAGTCACTTTTTGTAAATATTTACAAATCCAACGGCCTACTTTGTTCATTCCGATTTTAAAAGCTGTGACAAAAACAATCGATAGTCATTTTTTTGTAAACATCCACAGATTCAAAAGCCTACTTTGTCAACGCTGATTTCAAAAGTTGTGACAAAAACAGTCGATAGTCACTTTTTGTAAATATTTACAAATCCAACGGCCTACTTTGTTCATTCCGGTTTCAAAAGCTGTGACAAAAACAATCGATAGTCATTTTTTTGTAAACATCCACAGATTCAAAAGCCTACTTTGTCAACGCTGATTTCAAAAGTTGTGACAAAAACAGTCGATAGTCACTTTTTGTAAATATTTACAAATCCACCGGCCTACTTTGTTCATTCCGATTTTAAAAGCTGTGATAAAAACAATCGATAGTCATTTTTTTGTAAACATATACAAATTCAAAAGCCTACTTTGTCAACGCTGATTTCAATAGTTGTGACAAAAACAGTCGATAGTCACTTTTTGTAAATATTTACAAATCCAACGGCCTACTTTGTTAATTCTGATTTTAAAAGCTGTGATAAAACAATCGATAGTCATTTTTTTGTAAACATATACAGATTCAAAAGCCTACTTTATCAACTCTGATTTCAAAAGTTGTGACAAAAACAGTCGATTAGTCACTTTTTGTAAATATTTACAAATCCAACGGCCTACTTTGTTAATTCCGATTTTAAAAGCTGTGACAAAAACAATCGATAGTCATTTTTTTGTAAACATCCACAGTTTCAAAAGCCTACTTTGTCAACTCTGATTTCAAAAGCTGTGACAGAAACAGTCGACAATCATTTATTGTCAATATTGGACACTTTTTGGACTGGCTTTTAGTCTCATCTGACACGGTTTTCGAGGAACCTATCTACCGTGTTATAGGAGGGTTATATATAAATATATATATATATATATATATATATATATATATACGAGGTTGTTTGATAAGTCCGTGTAAAAATAAAAACTGCTTCATTTTTTTGAATAAATCGTTTTTATTTTTCAACATAGTCTCCTTTTAGGCTTATACACTTCATCCAACGCTGCTCTAGTTTGTTGATCCCTTCCGAATAATAGGATTTGTCCAAGTCTGTAAAATAGTCATTCGTTCCTGCAATCACCTCCTCGTTCGAATAAAATCTTTTTCCCGCGAGCCATTTCTTCATATAAGGGAACAAATAATAGTCCGATGGAGCCAAGTCTGGAGAATAGGGGGGATGTGAAACGATTTGGAACCCTATTTCCATTAGTTTTGCGGCCACAACTGCTGAGATGTGAGCTGGTGCGTTGTCGTGATGAAAGAGGACTTTTTTGTGGGCTAATCGGGGACGTTTTTCTTGCAACTCGGTTTTCAAACGATCCAATAACAATGAATAATATGCACCTGTAATGGTTTTACCCTTTTCCAAATAGTCGATAAAGATTATTCCTTGCGAATCCTAAAAGACAGTCGCCGTAACCTTCCCGGCCGAAGGAATTGTCTTCGCCTTTTTCGGAGCAGATTCTCCCTCGATAATCCATTGTTCAGACTGCTCTTCGGTCTCAGGAGTGTAGTGATGTATCCGTGTTTCATCTACAGTGATGAAACGACGCTTAAAGTCCTGCGGATTTCGCTGAAACAGCTGCAAACCATTCTTGCAACACTTCACACGACCTCGTTTTCGGTCGATCGTGAGCAATCGCGGCACCCACCTGGCGGATAGCTTTTTCATGTCCAAATGTCGGTGCAAAATATTATGTTCCCGTTTACACGAGATGCCTACAGCACTTAGTAATCTCACGCACTTTCACTCTTCTGCCTTCCATCACCGTATCATGGATTTTATCAATGATTTCTGGAGTGGTGACCTCGACAGGGCGTGAGTCCAGAACGTTCAGCGTCTCTTGTGCTCGTATGGCCACTACGAAAATTTTGAAACCACTTATAAACCGCACTAATCGAAGGTGCAGAGTCACCATAATGTTTATCGAGCTTCTGTTTAGTCTCCTGAGGCGTTTTGCCTTTAATGAAGTAGTGTTTAATCAACACGCGAAATTCTTTTTCGTCCATTATTTGACAATCACTCGATTTCCTTGATTCCAACGATTGTCAAACACAAAGGAATAGACCGATATGGCTGAAACTTGATGTGTGTTCTTCCAATAGGTGCTACTAATTAAAAATAACCTCGATATGCACCAGTGGTGCCATCTTTCGGAATTTACACGGACTTATCAAACGACCCTCGTATATATATTTTATATTTATATATATATATATATATATATATATATATATATATATATATAAATATATATATATATATATATATATATATATATATATATATATGAACTGGTTTTTTTGAAAGTGGTATAAGTCCACTTTTTTAAAAAATTAAGTTAACGGTAATTTTAATGAGCTATAGACACCTTCTCTTTATAGTTACAATCACAATTTCAATAGAGTTCTATTTTGATATAAAATAAACAAAAACAGTTTTGCTGTACAATGCTATCGCACAATTATTTCTTTTGAAAGTGGAATAAGTCCATTCCTATGATATTATCATAGCATACAGTGACATGTGTACCGGACAAAATCGCAATATTAAGCTCGCACTGATGTGGTTAAGGATTGTTCAATCAGACGATAATAACATAAATGTTATTGACCACAAATTTTTACTGTCGGGTCATTCATTTCTTCCAAACGACAGAGATTTTGCAGTTGTGGAAACAGCATTAAAGAAAAAGGATCAATTATACACTGCCCAAGACTATTATGATGCAATAAAGGCTTGCCGAAAAAAACAGCTTCGTTTTGTATGAAATGAAAAGAGAAGACTTTGTGTCAACCAAATCTCTAGAAGAGGCAATATCAAACAGAAAAAAAAATACGGACGGAGAAATTGTAAACTGGCTTAAAATATGTTGGATGAGGTTCAAAAGGAATGAACCTCACAAAATGTTTTATAAAATTAGTATGGAAGAAAATGCTCCATTTAAAACAATTTTTTTATTTGGAAAAAAGGGAAGACCAAAAAACCTCAGAAAAATTAATATGTTGCCGCTTTATAAAACTTCAAGGAGCATAACAAGAGAGAAATATAACGATATGATAAGTTTATTACCTTATATACCACCTATTCACCATAAATATTTCAATATGCTAAATGTAAAAGAAAACTAAGTTTAAAATATCTTTTTTTTTATTTAAAGATCTTAACGAAGTAATTTTCATTTTTATATTTTTAATATAACTGAAATAAACTCTTAATAAACTTAGTTATTCGTGTATTTAAATGTCTTCATTTTAACTATTACTTTTTTACATAAAAATCCATTTCAGTAAAGCTTATGTCTATAAAAATATGGACTTAAATTTGCTCTTGTTTTTACTTCTTGTAATATGTTATTTTTGAAAGTGGTATAAGTCCATGTGGAGCTAAAAAATCGTTTATTTTGTAAAATAATTTTAGTAATTATTATTTCATAATAAAATATAAAAGGTGTATAGTGTAAAAAACATCACTCGATTTGATTAAAGTCGGCCAATATTTTTAAATTAACTCAAATGCAAACCCTTAAATATCTCAATATATGAAAAAATGGACTTATACCACTTTCAAAAAAACCAGTTCATATATATATATACAGGTTGGTCCAAATAAGACTGAAGAATTTAAACATACATTCACTTGTTTACAATCATCTACAATTTTTTATTATCATTTAATCTCACTCGAAATCATTTATATATCTATATATATATATATATATATATATATATATATATATATATATATATATATATATATGTATGTGTGTGTATTATGTTGCATTAAACAGACGTACTGTTAGTTTTCCAGTGCCAAAAAAACTATCAAACACATCTACCACATCTGACCGACTGATTGTTCACGGTTGATAACAAGATACACACACACACAAATATATATATATATATATATATATATATATATATATATATATACATATATGAGCATTCGAAACGTATCATAAACCATCGTACGCGAAAACACACACACACACACACGAGAGTTATTAGAACGATAATGTGTGACGTACTTTGAAATTTCCTATATAATTTCTTTCATGCCTCAAGTACTCCACTACCGCGTCATTTTCATATCCACTCACATTATTTATTTATATTTATATGCATATATATATATATATATATATACATATATTTAAACATATTTCATATGTATCTCTAGATAATTTCATATTTCGAGAGCGAGGTTTCAACGTATTCGGATTACAACACGAATTCTGATACATACATTAAATGTACATGCGTGTGTATGTGTGTGTGTGTATGAATATGTGATGGGTTAGTAAAAAAAAAAAAAAAAAAAAAAACGTACACATCAGGTAGATAAAAGCAGAAAGGAAATTGTAATATTTTTATCTACATACACCGAGACTGGCCGATTATTTTTATATATACACGAGACTCGATCGAAATGTGACGCCTGGATTTGCATTCTGTCAAAAAGAAACATAGTTTCGTTTGTTTCACGAAACGGACGTATCGTTTCTTTTCAACGAAACACCGATCTATGCGTCACATTCGGATGACCCTATATATATATATATATATATATATATATATATATATATATATATATATATATATTTGTACGGTTCGAAATTCACAAACACACACACGTTGGTTCGTCTCACCGTCCGTTTGATATGCGTTTTCGAATAGAGTCGATCCGTGATAAGAATTCGTAAACGACACGAACTGAGGAAATGATCTTTATGTATTCTCATCTTCGCTCGACAGGTCAAAGACACCGAAACGCCCGGAATGGCATGAGATGAAATTGTTTTCGGGACGATTTTTCGTCTGTGTGTGAGAATTCTTCTCGGATCGCTATCACACACACACACACACACACACATTGATCGAGCGTCTGTCTATCTGAATCCACGTCGAAATCACACAGAAACGACAAATAACAGGGACATGATTGTGATTAGAATTGATAAATACACACACACACACATACGATAGAATAGATACGACGATCGAGCAGTCTGTGATTTTGTTTGAGAGCGTTTCTATGGAAACATTGTTTACAATTTGTTTTTGTTTTTTTTTAAATCAATATTTAATCATAGGATCTAGTCACGAGGGTGAAATATCGAAACGTCGATTATTTCGATCGAGCAGTCTGTGATTTTGTTTGAGAGCGTTTCTATGGAAACATTGTTTATAATTTGTTTTTGTTTTTTTTTTAAATCAATATTTAATCATAGGATCTAGTCACGAGGGTGAAATATCGAAACGTCGATTATTTCGATCGAGTAGTCTGCGATTTTATTTACATACTCGTTTCCATGGAAACGAGTTTGTAATTATAATTTGTTTTAATATCTCTTGTCCAGGTTAGCCCTGGATTTTGGCATCTGATGGCAGTCATATTTGAATTGTTTTTTTAAGTGGGATAGAAATTTTAATAGGAATTCGATTTAAAATTCTATCACGGTTAAAAAAATATTTGACACCTGTCATTCTAATAATAATAAAAAAATATTTCAAAATGTATTTATTACGGTTTTCTCATGTCAAATATTATACTCAGACTGGATTTTATCATTAAATACAATTCTGGTTTCATATAAATCAGTTGTAAAGAATTTTCATATAAAAATGTTAAAATTTTGACATCTGGTGGCAGTCATATTTGAATTGTTTTTTTAAGTTAGATAGAAATTTCAATAGGAATTCGATTTAAAATTATATCACGGTTAAAAAACATCAGACACCTGTCATTCTAAAAATAATAAAAAAAATATTTCAAAATGTATTTATTATGGTTTTCTCATATCAAATATGATATTCAGACCAGATTTTATCATTAAATACAATTCTGGTTTCATATAAATCAGTTGTAAAGAATTTTCATATAAAAATGTTAAAATTTTGACATCTGGTGGCAGTCATATTTGAATTGTTTTTTTAAGTTAGATAGAAATTTCAATAGGAATTCGATTTAAAATTATATCACGGTTAAAAAACATCAGACATCTGTCATTCTAAAAATAATAAAAAAAATATTTCAAAATGTATTTATTATGGGTTCTTTATGTTAAATATTATATTCAGACCGGATTTTCCCATTAAATACAATTTTGGTTTCATATAAATCAGTTGTAAAGAATTTTCATATAAAAATGTTAAAATTTTGACAGCTAGTGGCAGTCATATTTGACTTGTTTTTTTAAGTTAGATAGAAATTTTAATAGGAATTCGATTTAAAATTATATCACGGTTAAAAAAACGTGTAACAATCATGTAATTCTGATAATAAAAAAAATCATTCAATAAAGATTTTTCATTAAAAGTCGTCATAAAATTCTAGAACAGTACATAAATCATATCGACATTTTTAACCACGAAATTTGAAAATCGTCAAAATGACGCTCTTGGTAGTTCTAGTGTTAATGGTGAAATATCGAAACGTCAATTATTTCGATCGAGTAGCCTACGATTTTACCATTGAAACGATTTTGTTTATAGTTTGTTTTATCGCAGAAATG